>VZQC01010550.1:2276310-2301310 GCA_009823505.1 Rhizomys pruinosus | reverse complement strand
GGGCAGGGGCTGGAGAGATGACTCAGTGGTTAAGAGCACTGACTGTTCTTGCAGAGGACCTGGATTCGATTCCCAGCACCCACATGGTGGCTAAGAAACATCTTTAACTCCAATTCCAAGGGAATCTGACACCCTCTTCTGACCTCCGCAGCATTGCATAACACGGGTGCACAAACCTACATGCAGATAGTACACTCATACACATAAAACGAAAAAAAAAAAAAAGAGCCGGGCATGGTGGTGCATGCCTTTAATCCTAGCACTCGGAAGGCAGAGGCAGGCAGATCTTTGTGAGTTCAAGGCCAGCCTGGTCTACAGAGTGAATTCCAGGACAGCTGGGGCTACAGGGAGACACGATCTCAAAAAGACAAAAAAAAAAAAAAAAAAAAAGAAACAGGTTTGTAGGATTTGGAGATGGGGGATAGTGAGTTATAGCTTAATGGGTACACAGTTTCAGTTTCAAATGATGAAAGGGTTTTAGAAGATAGTGATGATATATCACATTGTGAATACAATGAGGGATACTGGACTGCATGCCTAAAAGTTGTTAAAACGGCCACTGTCTACCCATAGAACCCAGATGGTAGGGGGAGAAAACCTATTCCTACAAGTGGTCTTCTGACCTCCACATGCATGGGTGCATACACACACATAAATGTAAAAAATTTTTTTAAGCCAGGCGTGGTGGCACACACCTTTAATCCTAGCACTTGGGAGGCAGAGGCAGGCAGATCTTTGTGAGTTCAAGGCCAGCCTGGTCTTCAGAGTGAATTCCAGGACAGCCGGGGCTACAGGGAGACCCTTTCTCGAAAAGACAAAAAAAATTTTTTTTTGAAGTTGAAGTTGAAATGACAGTTCAGGGATGAGTTTAGAGTTCACTGAGAGAGCCCTTGCCTAGCATGCACAAGACCTTGGGTTCAAACCCTAGCACAAAAAAGAAAAAAGGTTAAAATGTGACCAAGTGGAATTTATGTCTAAAAGGCAAGTACTATTCAATATACCAAAGTCAACTGTCATACACTAGGAATAAAAGGAAACTACCCTAGCATAAAAAAGTCATATATAGAAAGTCTGAACATTATACTTCATGATAGAACTCTGAAAGTTTTTCCTCCAAGATGAGAAACAAGGCTAAGCTGCCCACTCTCAGCATCTGCTTAACATAATATTGGAAGTTGTAGCCAGAGCTGTTAGACAAGGAAAAGAAATGAGGCATTTTGAGTAAAGGAAGATATAAAATTATATCTGTAGGCCATATGATCTCTAAAATCCCTAAAGATCACACACACACATACCCCTACCTGTTGGAACTAATAAACAAATCTAATAAAGTTGCAACACATAAAAATCAGCACATAAAATCAGTTACCTTTCCATACACTGAACAATGTGAAAAGGAAATCACAGAAAAAATTATATTTATAATTATATCACAAATAATAAAATAAGCTAGGTGTGGCCGGGAGTGGTGGTGCACGCCTTTAATCCTAGCACTTGGGAGGCAGAGGCAGGCGGATCTTTGTGAGTTCAAGACCAGCCTGGTCTACAGAGTGAATTCCAGGACAGCTGGGGCTACAGGGAGACCCTGTCTCAAAAAGACCAAAAAAAAAAAAAAAAAAAAGCCAGGTGTGGTGGTACACACCTTTAATCCCAGCACTCAGGAGGCAGAAACAGGTGGATCTCTGAGATCAAGGCCAATCTGGTCTACATAGCCAGTTCCAGGCCAGCTGGGGCTACAAGGAGATCCTGTCTCAGAAAGACAAAACAAACAAAAAACAAAACAAAACAAAATAAAAACCTAGTAGTTAACCAAAGAAATAAAATACTTGTATACCAGAGACTGAAAAACATTATTGAAAGAAAGTAAACATAAATAATGCCCTCTGTTCATGGATTGAAAGATTTAATGTTTTACCAATACCCAGAGCAATAGATTATAGCTATAGATTCAATAAACTCTCTGTTGAAACTCAATGATATTTTCCCTTAAAGAGAAGACCACCTCCTGGAATTCATAAGGAATCTCAGAGATTCCAACACAATCTTGAAGAACAAAGCTAGAGGAGGACTCACAATTCCTAATTTCATAACTCTACAAAGACAAAATAATCAAACCAAAATGTTATTGAAATTAAGACATACATATTGACCAATAGAATAAAAAGCCCAGAATTAAACCCTCATAAACATGATTAAATTATTATTAACAGGGAAAACAACCATTTGCATTGATCTATTTTCTTTTGCTATAACTGAAAACCACAGCCTGGGTAATTTATTGCATATAAAAGCTTATTTGGGGGGCGAACAGATGCCTAGCGGTTGGAGTTGCTGACTGCTCTTGCAGAGGACCCGACTCGATCCCACACCCACAAGCAGCTGAGAACCACTGTAACTCCACAGCATGCCAGAGAACTCCAGTTCCAGGGGAATCCAGGGTGCCTAAGCCTGCATGCAGACAGTACACTCATACAAATAAATAAATAAATACATACAAATAACTACATACATACGTAAATTTTAAAAGGCTTATTTTGGGGGCTGGAGAGATAGCCTAGCGGTTAAGAGCACTGACGCTCGTCAGAGGACCGGGTTCGATGCCCAGCACCCAATGGCGCTAAGAACCGTCTGTAACTCCCATTCCAGGAGAACTCCAGTTCGGGAATCCGAGACCCCTTCTGACCTCCGCGGCATTGCACACACGGGTGCACAGACCGGCAAGCAGACAGTACATTCATCACATAAAATAATAAATAAATAATAAAAAAAAAATTTTTTTTTTTTAAGAAATAAAAGGCTTATTTGGGGCTGGAGAGATGGCCTAGCGGTTAGAGAGTGCAGACCGGCTCTTACAGAGACCCGGGTTCGATCCCAGCACCCACATGGCGGCTGAGACCGTCTGAAGCTCAATTCCAGGAGAACTCCAGTTCCAGGGGAATCCGACGCCCTCTCTCTGACCTCCGCTGCATTGCACAACACGGGTGCACAGACCTACACGCAGACAGTCCACTCATACACAAAGAAAAATAAAAAAAAAAAATGAAAAAAAAAAAAAGGCTTATTTGGTTCACAGTTCAGACGATGTGCAGTCCAAGATAAAGGACCAGATGAGAGTCTTTTGAAGTATCCCAAAATTTCACAGAGATTCACATAGTGAAAGGAACACATCCAAGAGACAGCCAAGCTGCCTTTTAAGATAAGCCTGGTCTCAAAAGAAGCCATAAAATCATAAATTGCCTCTTATAGGTCCGAGGTCATCCCTCAGCTTCCTAATACATCACATGAATTTTTTTTTTTTTTTTTTTTTTTTTGGTCTTTTATGAGACAGGGTCTCCCTGTAGCTCTGGCTGTCCTGGAACTCACTCTGTAGACCAGGCTGGCCTCACAGAGATCCACGTGCCTCTGCCTCCGAAGTGCTAGGATTAAAGGTGTACACCACCACGCCCGGCATTTATTTACTTCTGTATGTGTATCAATGTACTGTCTGCATGCAAGTTTGTGCACTCGTATCGTGCAATGCCGCGGAGGTCAGAAGAGGGTGTCGGATTCCCCTGGAACTGGAGTTCTCCTAGAATTGGAGTTTCAGATGGTTCTCAGCCACCATGTGGGTGCTGGGGATCGAACCCAGGTCCTCTGTAAGAGCGGTCGGCGCTCTTAACAGCTAGGCCATCTCTCCAGCCCCACATCACATGAATTTTAGCAGAGACATTCGAGCAATAGCAATAGTCACTGGAGGGAACAATGGTCTTTTCAAAAATTTTGCTGAGGGCTGGAGAGATGGCTCAGTGAACAAGAGCACTGGCTGCTCATGCAGAGAACTGGGGTTTGGTTCCCAGCACCCACATGATAGATAACAACTATCTGTAACTCCATTTCCAGGGGATCTGATGCCCTCTTCTGGCCTCCTTGGACATGACTGCACTTATGTACATGCAGGCAAAATCCTCATACACATAAAATTTTTTAAATTGTGCTGAAAAAACTGTGTTTCTACAAATAAGTGTGCCCTTATGTAACACCACATACAAAAAATTCACTCAAAATGGATGAAAAACATAAATGTAAAGAGTTAAAACCATAAAAACTCTGAAGGGAACAGGGTGAAAGCTTCATGAATTTGGCACTGATTTCTTAGACACAACACCAAAGGCTCAGGGTAACAAAAGAGAAAATGGACAAGTCAGACTTCATAAAAATCATAAATCATGACCCTCCTAAGGACTGCTGGCCAGAGAACTCTTCCAGTCAGCAACAATGGTGAACCCAAAGCCAACAGGCACGGAACAAACATTTCTCTCCAAAGACACACAAGTGGCCTTTACAAATGTTCAATATGGGGAGCTGGAGACATGGCTCAGCTATTAAGAGCACTGGCTGCTCTGGCAAGGGATCCAGGTTTGGTTCCCAGCACCCACATGGTGGCTAACAACTGCCTGTACCTCTGTTCTAGGGGATCTAACACCTTCTTTTGGCCTCTGCAGGCATTAAACAACACAGGTGCACTTACATGCATTCAAAACATTCATATACATGGCTGGAGAGATGGCCTAGTGGTTAAGAGCACCGACTGCTCTTGCAGAGGACCCAGGTTCGATCCCCAGCACCCACATGGCGACTGAGAATTGTCTGAAACTCTAATTCCAGGAGAACTCCAGTTCCAGGGGAATCCAACACCCTCTTCTGACCTCTGAGGCACTGCACAACACAGGTGCACAGACCTGCATGCAGACAGTACATTCATACACATAGAGAAAAATAAATTTAAAAAAATTTTTAAAGATTAAAAAAATTCATACACATAAAATAAAAATAGAAAATTAAAATGCTCAACATCATTAGCAATTATGGAAATAATATCAAAACCACAATGATCCACACCTCTCCACCCTTTAGGATGGCTATGATCAAAAAAAAAATTTCCAGAGGAGGAGAAAAGGACCAGCGAGAGGGGGCATAAGACAGGGTAATGGAGGGAGGGACTCTACATACGTGTATGAAAATGTCATGTGAAACCTGTTATTTTGTACAGTTATTACATACTAATAAAAATGAACCCAGCTGGGTGTAATGGCGCACGCATGGAGGCAGAGGCAGGCAGATCTTTGTGAGTTCAAGGCCAGCCTGGCCTATGTAGGGAGATCCTCTCTGAAAAAACTGAAAAAGACCAAAAACAAACAAACAAATAAAAACCACCAAAGTTTTAAATGGCTTATGTTATATAAATTTCATCTCACTTATTTGATCAACTTGATGGAACATACAAGCCCCCCCAGCTGGATGGTGGGACTCTTGGGCTGTGTGGGTTTGGGCACAACTGCTTGCAAATTGGTTTTACATGAAGGATGCTTGTACTCATAAATTATTACTTATTGTTAAAAAATGAAAAAAAAAGAATACAAAAAAAGAATTTCATTGAATGAAAAATTTTATTGCAAAATTAATATATATATTGCAAAAAATGCAATAAAATTAAAAATACAAATAAACTAAAAAAAAATAAATTTCATCTATAAGATCTAAAAAGTAATACTGACTTTGTGACTTTGTGAATAGTTTGACAGCCTTCCATGGATAAAATGAGCAAAACAATCACCTTCATCAGTATTATTTCTTCATAATCCAGAAGTAATTGCAACAATGAATCTCTAGAAAAGTAGTCATTGGCACATAAAATTATTTGCATGAATAGCCTACTTAGAGTCTCTACAACATTATCCTCTAAAAAGCAGCATACCATCACATGTATGGTGAAGTCCTCAGAGGACTGTGGCTGGGAATGGATTACATCATTTGATTCTGCCTTTCTGGAAACCATCGAAGGAACAGGCTTGGGTCTGGAGTCACCATTTTTAACATTGTTTTTTGAAGTTTTTCTTTACAAAGAAGAAAAGAAAGAGTTATTATCAACACAGTGATGACTTTTTGTTGTTTGAGGCAGGGTCTTCCTGTAGCCCCCACTGCCCTGGAATTCACTGTGTAGACCAGGCTGGCCTCAATCTCAAAGAGATCCACCTGCCTCCCCAATGCTGAGATGTACCACAAAGCCCAGCTATGATTAATGGATTTAAAGCATATATGAAATGTGTATATAATTATACCTCCTTAAGGAACCACATCATTTCACAAAGAACAATCTTTTCATAATCTAGGGAAGATTTTAAAAAATACCTATCTTCGGGGCTGGAGAGATGGCCTAGCGGTTAAGAGCGCCGACCGCTCTTACAGAGGACCAGGGTTCGATCCCCAGCACCCACATGGCAGCTGAGAACCGTCTGTAACTCCAATTCCAGGAGAACTCCAGTTCCAGGGGAATCCGAAACCTTCTTCTGACCTCCTCGGCATTGCACAACACCGATGCACAAACCTACATGCACACCGGGCGTGGTGGCGCACGCCTTTAATACTAGAACTTGGGAGGCAGAGGCAGGTGGATCTTTGTGAGTTCAAGGCCAGCCTGGTCTACAGAGTGAGTTCCAGGACAGCTGGGATTACAGGGAGACCCTGTCTCAAAAAGACCGAAGAAAAAAAAACAAAAACCTACATGCAGACAGTATATTCATATACATACCAAAATAAATAATTAAAAAAAGAAAATGTTAAAAAAAATACCTATCAGGGCTGGAGAGATGGCCTAGCGGTTAAGAGCACCAACTGCTCTTGCAGAGGACCGAGGTTCGATCCCCACCACCCACATGGTGGCTGAAAATCGTCTTTAACTCCAGTTCCAGAGGAATCTGAGACCCTCTTCTGACCTCCGCGGCATTGCACAACACAGGTGCACAAACCTACATGCAGACAGTACATTCATACACATACGAAAATAAATAAAATTAAAAAAAAATACCTATCTTCAAATAACGGAGGTCTTGGGCTGGAGAGATGGCTCAGCAGTTAAGAGCATCGACTGCTTTGAAGAGGACCCGGGTTCGATTCCCAGCACCCACATGGGGGCTAAGAAAAAAAAATAATGGCGGTCTTAAGAAACAAAGAAAACAATGAAATGTCATACACCCAGAAGAGGTTAAGGAAACCCAAGAACTAAATGTAATACTATACCATGGACTGATCCCTGGAACATTAAGTAGGAACATTAAAGAAAAACTAGCAAAACCCAATGAAAGTTTGAGGTTAATCAATAGAAATGTACCAATGTTGGCTGGTTTCTTAAATTCTTTTTCAATTAAAAAAGGTTTTAATTTTAATTACTTTATATGTTAAGGTGTATTGAGTGTTCTGTCTAAATGTAAGTAAATATACACCAGACATAGTGCCTGAGGGGGTCAGATCCCATGGAACTGGAGTTATGGACAGTTGTTAGCCACGATATGGATGCTGGGAACTGAACCAGGGTCCTCTATAAGAAAACCCAGTGCTCTTAATCACTGAGCCATCTCTCCAGCCTGATTTATTCATTATTTTACATGTAAGAATATTCTCTCTCCTTACACGTATTTAAGTGGCTCCATGTCATGCAATGTCCTGAGGGGCATTACATCCCCTGAAACTGGAGTTACAGATGGTTGTTAGGCACCATGTGGGTGCTGGGAACTAAACCCAGGTCTGTCTGCAGGATCCTTCTGCCTCTGGCCTGTGGAACAGAAACATGTTCCACACACAAAAGTATGTGTTGTTCCTCCTCACATGCTTTAAATGCCTGGTCTTTGCCCAGCCTAGTCACTCAAGTAGGTTTTTTTCGTTTTTTTTTTTTTTTCGTTTTTTTTGTTTTGTTTTGTTTTGTTTTTTTGTCTTTTCGAGACAGGGTCTCCCTGTAGCCCCAGCTGTCCTGGAACTCACCTTGTAGACCAGGCTGGGCTTGAACTCACAAAGATCCACCTGTCTCTGCCTCCCAAGTGCTAGGATTAAAGGTGTGCGCCACCACGCCTGGCCCTTTTTTTTAAACAATATGTATATATTGTTTAAAAAAAAAAAAAAAAATATATATATTATAATATATATATAATATAAATATAGTTGTTTTTGAGACCGGGTCTCCTCATAGCCCCGGCTGGCCTACTCACTATGTAAACTAGGCTGGCTTTAAACTCACAGAAGATTCTATCTGACACTTGCCTCCAAGTGCTGGTATTAAAGCATGTGCCACTATGCTTGTTATTATTTTTATTTTTTTATGTGTATGAGTGTATTGCCTGAATATATATAAGTGCACCCATGTTGTGCAATGTCTGCGGAGGTCAGAAGAGGGTGCTGAATCCCTGGAATTGAAGTTGCAGACAGTTGTTAGTTTCCATATAGCTCTGGGAACCAAGTCCAGGACCTCTATATGAACAACCAGTGCTCTTAACCACTGAGCCATCTCTCTAGACCCATGTAATACTTTTTTTTTTTTTTGTCTTTTTGAGACAGGGTCTCCTTGTAGCCCTGGCTGTCCTAGAACTCACTCTGTAGACTAGGCTGGCCTTGAACTCACAAAGATCCGCCTGCCTCTGCCTCCCAAGTGCTAGGATTAAAGGAGTGCACCACCACGCCCGGCTTATACCTTTTTTTTTTTTTTTGGTCTTTTTTCGAGACAGGGTCTCCCTGTAGCCCCAGCTGTCCTGCGAACCACTCTGTAAGACCAGGCTGGCCTTGAACTCACAAAGATCCGCCTGCCTCTGCCTCCCAAGTGCTAGGATTAAAGGCGTGCACCACCACGCCCGGCTTATACCTTTTTTTAAAATTAGTTTGATTTTATGTGTATGAGTGTACTGCTTGCATGTATGTCAGTGTGGTGCACCAGGGTTGTGCATTGCCCAGAAAGGTCAGAAGAGGGTGTCAGATCCCCTAGAACTGGAGTTGAGGATGGTTGTTAGCTGCCATGTAGGTGCTGGGAATTGAACCCAGATCCTCTGCAAGCACAACCAGTGCTCTTAACTGCTGAGCCATATCTCCAGCTCCATGTATTACTTTTTTTTTTATTAATTTTTTTAAATTTATTTATGTGTATGAATGTACTGTCTGCATGCAAGTCTGTGCACCCGTGTCGTGCAATGCCGCGGAGGTCAGAAGAGGGTCTCGGATTCCCCTGGAACTGGAGTTCTCCTGGAATTGGAGTTTCAGACAGTTCTCAGCCGCCATGTGGGTGCTCGGGACTGAACCCGGGTCCTCTGCAAGAGCGGTCGGCGCTCTTAACCTCTAGGCCATCTCTCCAGCCCCCGATGTATTACTTTTTACTTTATGTATATGAGTATTCTGTCTGCATGTATGTTGGTGCACCATGTGCATGCAGTACACTGCCTGCGGAAGCCAGAAGAGGGCATCAGATCCCCAGGAAGTGGAGTTATGAACAGTTATTAGGAGCAATGGGGCTGGTGGGAACCAAACTTCAGTCCTCTGAAAGAGCAGCCAGTGCTTGTAACTTTTAAGCCATCTCTGTAGTCCTTTTTTTTTATTTATTATTTTTATGTGTAGGAGTGTACTGTCTGCATGTAGGTTGGTGCACCCATGTCGTGCAATGCCGCGGAGGTCTGAAGAGGGCATCAGATTCCCCTGGAACTGGAGTTAAAGACGGTTCTTAGCCGCCATGTGGGTGCTGGGGATCGAACCCGAGTCCTCTGCAAGAGCAGTCAGTGCTCTTAACCGTTGAGCCATCTCTCCAGCCCCATCCAGTCTTATTTTTTTTATTACATGTATTTAGTGTGTATGTGTGTTTGTTCGCACACACGCACATACATGAGTAGAAGTTAGAAGAAAATTTGTAAGAGTCAGTTCTCTCTTTCTACCATGTAGATTCCAGGGAATTCAACTCAGGTTGTCAGGCTTGGCAGCAGGCTCTTCGCGGAGCCATCTCACCAGCCCCCCTAAATGATTCTCTAGAGTTCTGATTCCAGCAGTTATGCGAATTTCAATATTTGCTTTGTTCTGTTTCTGTGGAACTGGGAATTAAGCCCAGGGCCTTGCACACACTAGGCAAGCAACTCTACCACTAAGCTAAATTTCTAGTCTATTTTTAATTTGGGGACAAGGTCTCACTAAGAAGCCCAGGCTGGCTTGAATTCACTGTTACCTGGGCAGGCCTTGTACTTGTGGTTCTCCTGTCTTGGCCTCCTGAGGAGCTAGGATTATAGACATGTGCCCCAGATCTGGCTGACAACATGTATTTGAAAGGTGCCAGAATACCTCACTCTAAAATATCCCATTTTGGCAAAAGGATTATTTCGAACTAATAGTACTTAAAAACCAGCAGGTATACCCAAGAGTAGTGGTCCAAGCCTATAATCCCAGCACTTTGGAGGCAAAGGCACGCAGATCAGTTGTTCAAGGCCTGCCTGAGTTATCTAGCAAGTTCTAAGGCAATCTGGACTATACAACACATAATAAGACCTGTCTTTTTCTTTTTTTAATTTTTAAGACCTGTCCTTTTTTTATTTTATTTTATTTATTTTTGTATGTGTATGAATGTGTCTGCATGTAGGTCTGTGCACCGTGTTGTGCAATGCTGCGGAGGCCAGAAGAGGGTCTCGGATTTCCCTGGAACTGGAGTTCTCCTGGAATTAGAGTTACAGATGGTTCTTAGCTGCCATATGGGTGCTGGGGATCGAACCCAGGTCCTCTGCAAGAGCAGTTGGTGCTCTTAACTGCTAGGCTATCTCTCCAGCCCCAAGACCTGTCTTTTTTTTTTTTTTTGTCTTTTCGAGACAGGCTCTCCCCATAGCCCCAGCTGTCCTGGAACTCTCTCTGTAGACCAGGCTGGCTTGAACTTACAAGATCCGCCTGCCTCTGCCTCCCCAGTGCATAGGAATTAAAAGGCGTGCGCCACCACGCCCGGCTAAGACTGTCCTTTTTTAAAAAACAAAAAAATTTTTTTTTTTTTTAGTGCTGTTGCCTTCTTTAATCCTGCACCAGTCTGGGAGCGAGGGCAGGTGGATCTCTGGTGAGTCAGGCCAGCCTGGTTACATAGTCGACGTGGAGCTACAGAGATAGCCCAGTGGGCTACAAGAAAAAAAAAAAAGGCCAAAAAAAAAATTATTTTTTTTTTAGCAGCACTGACTGGGCAAGGTGGCTCATGCCTTTAATACCAGCACTCAGGAGGCAGAGGCAGGCGGAATTCTGTGAATTCAAGGTCAGCCTGATCTACATAGCAAGTTCCAGGACAGCCGGGGTTACAGGGAGACCTTTTCTCAAAAAGCACCCCACCCCCCACAAAAAAAAAAAAAAAAAGAGCAAAGAAAAAGCAGTATAGCATGCAATAAGGTCCTGAGTTAGATACTTAGCACTAAAAAACAAATACAAAACAAAGTATGGTCAAAAAACACACACAAAATAAAAATAAAAAACAAACCAAAACAAACCAGCAGCCTGGTGAGGTGCCTGACACATTTAGTCCTAGCATTCAGGAGGCAGAGGCAGACAGATCTCTTTGAGACTGAGGCCAGCCTGGTTGATAGCCAGTTCCAGCCGTTGGGGCACATGGAGACTAAAACCAAAACAAAACAAAAACCAAAAATCAATGTGGTAAAATAACTTGTTTTTTTTTTTTTCTGGTCTTTTCGAGACGGTCCCCTGTAGCCCCAGCTGTCCTGGACTCACTCTGAGACCAGGCTGGCCTTGAACTACACAGCTCTGCCTGCCTCTGCCTTCCCAAATGCAAGATTAAAGGCGTCGCCACCACGCCCGGCTGTTGGATACACTTTAATCCCAGCATTGGGGAGCTGGAGGCAGTCGGATGGCCAGTTCAAGGGGAACCGGGGCTACAAAGACAAATCCGGTCTCAAAAGTAAATAAGCAAACCAACAAGAAAGCAAGCAAGTGCAAAAGGAGGCCCAGGTGTGGTGCGCTGACCCTCTCTCTCTTGCTTCCTGAAACCAGGAGATAAAAACCCACATAGCAGTGAACAGTAATTGTTACTATTAGGAATGCAAACCGCAAATGCTTCAGAGCTGTAAGAACACCAGTGCTCTTACCTAGGACCCAGACTCCACTCCCCAGCTAACAACGATCAATAACTCCAGTACCAGGGAATAGATGGCCAGTCTTCTGACCTCTGTGGGCAGTTCCCTGACACAGGTGAACGTACATACATGCAAGGCAATACATGCATATACATAAAGTAATACATTAAAAAAAGAAAAAGAAATGGGAAAGTTAAAGCAGAGAGAATTGTGCATAAATGGGCCTCAGTAAAGAAATTGTAACCTTTCTCCACCCTCTCCACATAACTCCTTCTGCATGGCTGCCTCTTGTTCAACTTAACATAAATACATTTAGGTTTTACTTTTTTCTGGGTCTTAACTTCTAAGACTTACTTAAGAAACATAAAGCTCTTGACCAATACTTTTTCTTCTATTAATTTCTTATGGTAGTCACTCTGAGAGACAGGGCAAACACCAAGAGTAGAATTCTGCCCTCCTTTCGTATTCTAGTCATGCCATTTTACTTCATGTTTAAAAATACCATAAAATAAAAAATAAAGAAAAAAATAAATTAAAAGAAAGCCTGGCGGAGTAGCACACGCCGTTAATCCTAGCACTTGGGAGAAGGCAGAGGCAGGTGGATCTTTGGAGTTCAAGGCCACCTGGTCCTACAGAGCGAGTTTTCCAGGACAGCTGGGGCTATAGGGAACCCTGTCCGAAAAGGACCAAAAAAAAAAATCAACTCACCATAGGCGGGATTGGTGTGCACGCCTTTATCCCAGCAGTTGGGAGAAAAAGGCATGCAGAATCTTTGTGAATTCAGGCCACCCTGGTCTAACATAGTGAGTTTCAGGCTAGCTGGGGTTACAGGGAAATCCTATCTGACAAAAGACCCACAAAAAACAAAAACAAAAACACAAAAAAACACTAAACAGATAGTTTTGCATAGGGAAATGGAAGAAGCAGCCACCTTCTCTCACCCATCTGTTTACCCCAGCTATTTGCAAGGGAAGTAGCTTACGCCTTTGTGGCCTCCAAAAACAATGATATCTGGCGTTTTATGTAAGGTTGCCTCAGGATGCTCCTCACAGAGGGTCTTTCCTCGGGCCTTTTGCTCAGCATTGTTCTGATCAGTTCTGCTAGCTCTGGGCTGTAAACTCTTGGCATTGGTGGGAACTGCAAAGAAAAATAATTATATGGATGGATGCGCATTATAAACAAGGTACAAATGGCATAGATTTCCCGTACTTAATAGAACATTAGATATATTTTTTTTTTTTTTTTTGGTCTTTTCAAGACAGGGTTTTTTTTTTTTCCTTGTAGTCCCAGCTGTCCTGGAACTCACTCTGTAGACCAGGCTGGCCTTGAACTCACAAAGATCTGCCTGCCTCTGCCTCCAAATGCCAGGATTAAAGGGCCAACATGCCGGCTATTGTAAATTTTTAAGAGTTATTTAAAGTCATATATGCACAGACATAAAAGACAGCTAGCAAAGTCAGTTCTGTAAGAAGGGTAGTAGGGGACGGGAGAGATGACTTACTGTTCTTGCAGAGGATTCAATTCCACCACACACAATGGGGCTAACAACTATCTGTAAATTCCGTTTCCAGGGAAATCCAACAACCCACTGTGACCTCCACAAGCACTGCAGAAGGAAATGCTTTTATAATCTTAGAACTTGATGGGCTGGAGAGATACGCCTAGCGGTTTAAAAGAGCACCACAGCTCTTACAGAGGAACCGGGTTCGATCCCACGCACCCAATGCTGCTAAGAACCGTCTGTAACTCCCATTCCAGAGAACTCCAGTTCAGGGAATCCGAGACCCGCTTCTGACCTCCCGGCATTGCACACCACGGGTGCACAAGACTGGCAACAGACGTACATTCATCGCATAAAATAAATAAATAGAATAATAAAAAGAACTTGCTACTATAGCCAGAATACCAATGAAACCTTAATTTTTTTAATATTTTATTTAGCCAGGCATGGGTGGCTCACGCCTTTAAGCCCAGCACTTGGGGAGGGAGAGGCAGGTGGGATATTTGTGAGTTCAAGCCAACTATGGTCTAAGAGTGAGTTCCCAGGCCAGCTGGGCCCCACAGGGAGACCCTCGTCTCAAAAATAAATAAATATGGCTCAATGGTTTAAGAAGCAGCAGACTGCTCTTGCAGAGGACTCAGGTTCGGATTCCCAGCACCCACCATGGACGGCTAAGAAACGATCTTTGACTCCAGTTGCGGGAATCCTGATGCCCTTCTCTTCTGGACCTCCGCGTGCATTCACGAACATGGGTGCACCAACCTACATTGCAGACATACACTCCAACTAAAAAATAATAAAAAAAAAAATAAATAATAAAATAAAGTACTTGTATATTAGTACATATTTATACCCAGAGTTAAAGCTGTTTGAAAGAAAGGAAAGCTGGGAGGACTTGCAAATCACCAGTGGTTACTGCAAACACACGTAAATGGACAAGGAGAGTTTCAGTCCTTTTTTATTTGTTTTTTCTAGGAGTACAACTGGAAAATTTTATTTGTGTACTTTAAAAAAATATTTTTTCCATGCTGGGCATTGGGGTGGTGCATGCCTTTATAATCCTAGCACTCAAGAAGGACAGGCAGGCAAGAATAATTTGTGAGTTCAAGGCCAGCCTGTCTACAGAAGTTGAGTTCCAGGACAGCTGTACTACAGAGAACCCTATCTCGAAAAGACAACAAAATTAAAAAATAAAAATATTGTGCAATTAAAAAATTAAATGGGTCCTGGGATAATCGTTAAGCAATTAAAAAAAATTAAATGGGTCCTGGGATAATCTTTAAGCCAATTAAGGTGATGTAAAGAACTTAATGGCAACATAGCCGCTGTGTGAATGCATGCCTTTGTAATCCCAGCAATTGGAGGGCTGAGGCAGGTAAGACGGTGAGTTTGAGGTCAGCATAGGTTACATACTTAAATCCTGTCCTCAAAAGATAAAAAAAAACCTTAATGAAATATTGGCACCCCATACTGCAAAGGGTGACTAGTCTCTCTGGCATCCATGTTGTGCTGGCTTCCTGCAGTTTCCTGTTTTTTTTNTCTTTGTGAGTTCAAGGCCAGCCTGGTCTACAGAGCGAGTTCCAGGACAGCTGGGGCTATAGGGAGACCCTGTCTCGAAAAGACCAAAAAAAAAAATACTCACCATAGGCTGGATGTGGTGGTGCACGCCTTTAATCCCAGCATTTGGGAGAAAAAGGCAGGCAGATCTTTGTAAATTCAAGGCCACCCTGGTCTACATAGTGAGTTTCAGGCTAGCTGGGGTTACAGGGAAATCCTGTCTGAAAAAGACCACAAAAAAACAAAAACAAAAACACAAAAAAACACTCAACATATATTTTTGCATATGGAAATGGAAGAAGCAGCCACCTTCTCTCACCCATCTGTTTACCCCAGCTATTTGCAAGGGAAGTAGCTTACGCCTTTGTGGCCTCCAAAAACAATGATATCTGGCGTTTTATGTAAGGTTGCCTCAGGATGCTCCTCACAGAGGGTCTTTCCTCGGGCCTTTTGCTCAGCATTGTTCTGATCAGTTCTGCTAGCTCTGGGCTGTAAACTCTTGGCATTGGTGGGAACTGCAAAGAAAAATAATGTAATTATGATGGATGCTCTTATAAAACAAGGTAAAAGATGGCATAGATTTCCCAGTACTTAAATATAACATTATATATAATTTTTTTTTTTTTTTTGGTCTTTTCAAGACAGGGTCTCCCTGTAGCCCCAGCTGTCCTGGAACTCACTCTGTAGAGCAGGCTGGCCTTGAACTCACAAAGATCTGCCTGCCTCTGCCTCCCAAATGCAAGGATTAAAGGCGTGCGCCACCACGCCCGGCCTGTGGTATACACTTGTAATCCCAGCATTGGGGAGCTGGAGGCAGGAGGATGGCCAGTTCAAGGGGAACCGGGGCTACAAAGACAAATCCTGTCTCAAAATAAATAAGCAAACCAACAAGAAAGCAAGCAAGTGCAAAAGGAGGCCCAGGTGTGGTGCGCTGACCCTCTCTCTCTTGCTTCCTGAAACCAGGAGATAAAAACCCACATAGCAGGAGAACAGTAAACTTGTTACTATTAAGAATGCAAACCTGCAGAGATGGCTCAGAGCTTAAGAACACCAGCTGCTCTTACCTAGGACCCAGACTCCACTCCCAGCTAACAACTATCCATAACTCTAGTTCCAGGGAAATCGATGGCCTCTTCTGACCTCTGTGGGCATTCCATGACAAAGGTGCACTTACATACATGCAAGCAATACATTCATATACATAAAGTAATACATTAAAAAAAGAAAAAGAAATGGAAAGTTAAAGCAGAGAGAATTGTGCATAAATGGGCCTCAGTAAAGAAATTGTAACCTTTCTCCACCCTCTCCACATAACTCCTTCTGCATGGCTGCCTCTTGTTCAACTTAACATAAATACATTTAGGTTTTACTTTTTTCTGGGTCTTAACTTCTAAGACTTACTTAAGAAACATAAAGCTCTTGACCAATACTTTTTCTTCTATTAATTTCTTATGGTAGTCACTCTGAGAGACAGGGCAAACACCAAGAGTAGAATTCTGCCCTCCTTTCGTATTCTAGTCATGCCATTTTACTTCATGTTTAAAAATACCATAAAATAAAAAATAAAGAAAAAAATAAATAAAAAGAAAGCCGGGCGTAGTAGCACACGCCTTTAATCCTAGCACTTGGGAGGCAGAGGCAGGTGGATCTTTGTGAGTTCAAGGCCAGCCTGGTCTACAGAGCGAGTTCCAGGACAGCTGGGGCTATAGGGAGACCCTGTCTCGAAAAGACCAAAAAAAAAAATACTCACCATAGGCTGGATGTGGTGGTGCACGCCTTTAATCCCAGCATTTGGGAGAAAAAGGCAGGCAGATCTTTGTAAATTCAAGGCCACCCTGGTCTACATAGTGAGTTTCAGGCTAGCTGGGGTTACAGGGAAATCCTGTCTGAAAAAGACCACAAAAAAACAAAAACAAAAACACAAAAAAACACTCAACATATATTTTTGCATATGGAAATGGAAGAAGCAGCCACCTTCTCTCACCCATCTGTTTACCCCAGCTATTTGCAAGGGAAGTAGCTTACGCCTTTGTGGCCTCCAAAAACAATGATATCTGGCGTTTTATGTAAGGTTGCCTCAGGATGCTCCTCACAGAGGGTCTTTCCTCGGGCCTTTTGCTCAGCATTGTTCTGATCAGTTCTGCTAGCTCTGGGCTGTAAACTCTTGGCATTGGTGGGAACTGCAAAGAAAAATAATGTAATTATGATGGATGCTCTTATAAAACAAGGTAAAAGATGGCATAGATTTCCCAGTACTTAAATATAACATTATATATAATTTTTTTTTTTTTTTTGGTCTTTTCAAGACAGGGTCTCCTTGTAGTCCCAGCTGTCCTGGAACTCACTCTGTAGACCAGGCTGGCCTTGAACTCACAAAGATCTGCCTGCCTCTGCCTCCCAAATGCTAGGATTAAAGGTGCCAACATGCCCGGCTTATATGTAAATTTTTAAGAGTTATTTAAAGTCATATATGCACAGACATAAAAGACAGCTAGCAAATTAGTCTGTAAGAAGTGTATTAGGGGACTGGAGAGATGACTTACTAGTTCTTGCAGAGGATTCAATTCCCACCACCCACATGGAGGCTAACAACTATCTGTAATTCCAGTTCCAGGGAAATCCAACACCCACTTCTGACCTCCACAAGCACTGCAGAAGGAAATGCTTTTATAATCTTAGAACTTGATGGGCTGGAGAGATAGCCTAGCGGTTAAGAGCACCGACGCTCTTACAGAGGACCCGGGTTCGATCCCCAGCGCCCACATGGTGGCTAAGAATCGTCTGTAACTCCAATTCCAGGAGAACTCCAGTTCCAGGGGAATCCGAGACCCTTTTCTGACCTCCACGGCATTGCACGACATGGGTGCACAGAACTGCATGCAGACAATACATTCATACACATACAAAAATAAATAAAAAAAAAAGAACTTGCTACTATAGCCAGAATACCAATAAACTTAATTTTTTAATATTTTATTTAGCTGAGCATGGTGGCTCACGCCTTTAATCCCAGCACTTGGTAGGGAGAGGCAGGTGGATTTCTGTGAGTTCAAGGCCAACTTGGTCTACAGAGTGAGTTCCAGGCCAGCTGGGCCCATAGGGAGACCCCATCTCAAAAATAAATAAATATGGCTCAATGGTTAAGAGCACCGACTGCTCTTGCAGAGGACCCAGGTTCGATTCCCAGCACCCACATGACGGCTAAGAAACATCTTTGACTCCAGTTCCAAGGGAATCTGACACCCTCTTCTGACCTCTGTGGCATTGCACAACATGGGTGCACCAACCTACATGCAGACAGTACACTCATACACATAAAAAATAATAAAAAATAAAAATAAATAAATAAAATAAAGTACTTGTATATTAGTACATATTTATACCCAGAGTTAAAGCTGTTTGAAAGAAAGGAAAGCTGGGAGGACTTGCAAATCACCAGTGGTTACTGCAAACACACGTAAATGGACAAGGAGAGTTCATTCCTTTTTATTTGTTTTTTCTAGGAGTACAACTGGAAAATTTTATTTGTGTACTTTAAAAAAATATTTTTCATGCTGGGCATTGTGGTGCACGCCTTTAATCCTAGCACTCAAGAGGCAGAGGCAGGCAAATCTTTGTGAGTTCAAGGCCAGCCTGGTCTACAGAGTGAGTTCCAGGACAGCTGGGACTACAGAGAGACCCTATCTCGAAAAGACAAAAAAAATTAAAAAATTAAAAAATATTTTTCAAATTAAAAAAATTAAATGGGTCCTGGGATAATCTTTAAGCCAATTAAAAAAATTAAATGGGTCCTGGGATAATCTTTAAGCCATCTTAAGTGATTTAAAGAACTTAATGGCACATAGCCAGCTGTGTGAATGCATGCTTGTAATCCCAGCAATTGGAGGCTGAGGCGTAAGACGGTGAGTTTGAGGTCAGCATAGGTTACATACTTAAATCCTGTCTCAAAAGATAAAACAAACCTTAATGAAATATTGGCACCCCATACTGCAAAGGGTGACTAGTCTCTCTGGCATCCATGTGTGCATGGCCTTCTGCAGTTCTTTTTTTTTTGGTCTTTTTGAGACAGGGATTCTCTGTAGTCCCAGCTGTCCTGGAACTCACTCTGTAGACCAGGCTGGCCTTGAACTCACAAAGATCCACCTGCCTCTACCTCCCAAGTGCTAGGATTAAAGGCGTGTACCACCACACCCGGCTTCCCTTCTGCAGTTCTTAATCAGAGATAAATATGAGCACCAGCGGACAAGTTAAACAGCATGATTCGCTGCAAACAGGACTCACTCTGCCACGGGCTGCTTGGGAGATGGTTCAAAGCACCCGTACATCCTGCAGCACAGGGGAGGCTTCCAGACTGCCAACTCTTTGGCCCCATTCAGCTAGTTTTTGTTTTTTTGTTGTTTTTTTTTTTATGTGTATGAATGTACTGTCTGCATGTAGGTTTGTGCACCCGTGTTGTGCAATGCTGCGGAGGTCAGAAGAGGGTGTCAAATTCCCCTGGAACTGGAGTACTCCTGGAATTGGAGTTACAGACGGTTCTCAGCCACCATGTGAGTGCTGGGGATCGAACCCAGGTCCTCTGCAGGAGCAGTCGGTGCTCTTAACCGCTAGGCCATCTCTCCAGCCCCCTCGGCTAGTTTTACATATGAAAAAATAACCCATCTCTTCTCACATTCAACCTTCCCCACAGAAGGGACCCAATATTCTTAACTATTCACTCAGTATCAGTGATTATTGATTAAATAATCAAAATTGTCACTGGGGACTTGTGATACAGCTCAGTGCTAGAGTGCTTACTCGCCATGCACATAGTCCTGGGTTTGACCCCCTCACACCAAAAAACTTTAGTAGTAATTTTGCCAATAGGTATTATAAAACTGCACTATAGGGGGCTGGAGAGATGGCCTAGCAGTTAAGAGCGCCGACCGCTCTTACAGAAGACCCGGGTTCGATCCCCAGCACCCACATGGCGGCCGAGAGCCGTCTGAAACTCCAATTCCAGGAGAACTCCAGCTCCAGGGGAATCCGAGACCCTCTTCTGACCTCCGCGGCATTGCACGACATGGGTGCACAGACCTGCATGCAGACAGTACATTGATACACATACAGAAATAATAATAAATAATTAAAAAAAAAAAAAAGACAAGCATTATAAAAAAAAACAAAAAACAAAAAACTGCACTATATAAATGCTGCTCAATTTTTTTTTTTACCTTTCCTTCAATAATCCGATAAACTAATGAATTCATGTCTTTTGCATTAAAAGCATGTTTCAGGGTGGCCATTTCATAGACACAGCATCCCAAAGCCCAAACATCAGACTACAAAAGAAAAACAGTAAATGGTTAAATGTTGAAATACTTTTGATTTTTTTTCTACATACACATACCCACACTCACACCCTTTTCTCCAACTGATTCACAGCTAATTCTGCTTTAACAACTCCTATGGGCTCTGAGAATCTGAATAAGCTCCCAGAGACAAGGTGCATTAGCATACATGTTTCAGCTGTATGCATCCTACCTTATAGTTGTAAGGTTTGTTTGAGAACAACTCAGGGCTCATGTAATAGGGTGTGCCAATGAGGGTGCTCGCCATGTCGCCATGATGCTCCAACACTCGGGCAATCCCTAGGTCGCCCACTTTGATGATGTTTGTTCTTGTTAGGAAGATGTTCTGAGTCTTTAGATCTCGATGAAGAATGTTTTTCTCATGTAAATACTGAAAAGAGAGATAAAATTTCATTACACATACATAATACCAGGTAAGAAATTAGTTTCATATTCTGGCTTATTTTGTATTATCAGTAATTACATGGGTTAATTGCCTTAGTTATCTGCCAAACAACACTACTGCTCTGTAATCCCCCCCAAATCTACAACCTTCAAAGCAAAAAAATTAAGTTCTAGGGGTTGGGGAGAGAGCTCAGCTGGCAAAATATTTGCTACACAAGCATGAGGACTTGAGTTAGAATCTCCCATGCTCCATAAAAAGCCAGGCATACTGGCACACACCTCTACTCCCAGCACTGGGAAGGTGAAAACACAAGTTTGTTGCCAAATCGGTGAGTTCCACGTATACTGAGAAAGTCTCAAAATATAA
The DNA here is from genome assembly GCA_009823505.1 of Rhizomys pruinosus. Taxonomy (NCBI): domain Eukaryota; kingdom Metazoa; phylum Chordata; class Mammalia; order Rodentia; family Spalacidae; genus Rhizomys; species Rhizomys pruinosus. The sequence goes on along the minus strand of VZQC01010550.1, from coordinate 2,280,265 downwards.
GGTGAAAAGCAACAGAGGAAGACATTGATCTCTGGCCTTCACATAGGCATTCACGTGTATACAGATACATGAACATGTACACACACATACCCCACACACAGAAACAAAGAAAACTAAGTTACATGTAATAATTGGCTTGGTACCTTCTGGAATTGTGTCCTGGTACTGTGACAATTCTACTATTTTAGCAGTACATGATATAGTTTAAAAATGCGCTTACAAACCAGGCATGGTGGCTTAGGTCTACAATCCCAGCATCTGGGAGGCCACGACAGGAGGACCACTGTGAGTTCAAGATTGGCATGAGCTACAGAGTTCTAGGCTACCCTAGACTAAAGTGAAACTGCCCCCCCATATATGTGCTTAAAAACTCCCACTAAGGTTACAACAACTTATACAAAGTCAGATGTACATTCCTCTCAGACCTGTGAAAAAAATTTGGGGGGGGGGTATTTTTGAGACAGGGTCTCTCTTTAGTCCCAGCTGGCCTGGAGCTCACTATGTAGACCAGGCTGGCCTTGAACTCACAGAGATCCTCGTACCTCTCCCTTCTGAGTGCTGGGATTAAAGGTTGAATTAACATTTTTAATTATAACAAAATCATTTTACTTAAAAGAGTATGTGAGGGGGCTGGAGAGATGGCTCAGCAGTTAAGAGCACTGGCAGCTCTTGTAGAGGATACAGGTTTGGTTCCCAGAACCCATGAGGTGGCTAATAACTATCCATAACTCCAGTTCTAGGGGGGCTGGTGGATCCAGATTCCTCTTCTGACCTCCGCAGGCACTGCATGACACCTGGTGCACTTACATCCATGCAGGCAATACACTCATACATATAAAATAAAAATAATAAATACTTCTTTAAAAGTTTAAAAAGAGTCTCGAGAGGGTGGGCATAACGCTGCACTCAGGAGACAGACATAGAATGATCTCTGTGAGCTTGAAGCTATCCTGGTCCACATAGCAAGTTCCGGGCTAGTCAGGGATACATAGTAAGACTCTACTGAGAGACAGACAGATAGACAGAGATCTGAGAATTTAACCAAGGTCAATTCATTCTGTCCAAGTCAGCCTAATTCCTGAGTGATATTCCATAAACAGTATCACTTTGGGGTATGTGCATATTAAAATTAATGTTTTGCATTTCCACCTGCTCTGCCACAGCAAGATGACAAGACAGAGCCCACAGCACAGGACACTAACTAGCCCAGCCGCCTTTCAACATGACACAGCTGCAGTTCAAAAGACATAGGTCTTTGTCAACTCAAGGCTCTTAAAATTGACTTTTTTTAAAAAAACTGACTTTGCTATAACTACTAAATGCATAAAGACTGGCAACTCCTATAATTACACATGAAATCTGTACAGAGATCACTCAGCAACATTTCACTGCTACAGCGAGAGAGACTGGGTCCACATTATAAATGGATTTTTTATTTTTTATTTTTATTTTTTTATTTATTATTATTATTTATCTTTGTATGTGTATGAATGTACTGTCTGCATGCAGGTCTGTGCACCCGTGTCGTGCAATGCCGTGGAGGTCAGAAGAGGGTCTCGGATTCCCCTGGAACTGGAGTTCTCCTGGAATTAGAGTTACAGACGGTTCTTAGCCGCCATGTGGGTGCTGGGGATCAAACCCCAGGTCCTCTGCAAGAGAGTCGGTGCTCTTAACCGCTAGGCTATCTCTCCAGTCCCATTTTTTATTTTTTATGTGTATGAGTGTACAGTCTGCATGTAGGTTGGTGCACCCATGTCATACAATGCCGTGGAGGTCAGAAGAGGGTGTCAGATTCCCCTGGAACTGGAGTTAAAAATGGTTCTTAGCCGCCACATGGGTGCTGGGAATCAAACTTGGGTCCTCTGCAAGAGCAGTCAGCGCTCTTAACCGCTGAAACATCTCTCCAGCCCCATAAATAGGCAAAGATGCAAGCAAAAAAGAAAGCTATAGACCCATCTCACTAATGAACATAGATGCAAAAATTCTCAACAAAATACTTGCAAATCGCATACAGACCCACATCAAAAAGATCATCCATCATGATCAAGTTGGATTCATACCAGAGATGCAGGGATGTATCAACATACGTAAATCAATAAATATCATAAAACACATAAATGGACTGAAAGACAAAAACCACATGATCATCTCAATTGATGCAGAAAAAGCCTTTGACAAGATCCAGCATCCCTTCATGTTTAAAGTCCTAGAGAGAACAGGACTGAAAGGAAAATTCCTCAACATGATCAAAGCCGTATATAGCAAACCCACTGCCAACATCATCCTAAATGGAGAAAAATTGGAACCATTTCTCTTAAAGGAGAGAACCTGGCAAACCTGCCCCCTATTGCCACTCCTTTTCAACATAGTGCTCGAAACACTTGCTAGGGCAATAAGACAAGAGAAGGAAATTAAAGGAGTATTAATTGGAAAAGAAGAAGTTAAGTTATCCCTTTTTGCAGATGATATGATAGTTTACCTAAGGGATGCTAAAAACTCCACCAGAAAACTTCTAGAAATGATTAAGAGTTTTAGTAAAGGCTACAAAATTAACCTAGGGCGGGCAGCTGGCAGTGAGAGATTTTGGCCGACATGGCTCCCAACGCGCTGGCCCCGGAACCCGAGAACTGGAAAGGCATCCGGGCCATGATGCTCGGGCCACCGGGGGCTGGCAAGGGGACCCAGGCTCCCAGATTGGCTGAAAACTTCTGTGTTTGCCATTTGGCCACTGGGGACATGCTGCGGGCTATGGTAGCTTCTGGTTCTGAGCTGGGTAAAAAGCTGAAGGCAACAATGGATGCTGGGAAACTGGTGAGTGATGAAATGGTAGCGGATCATCAAGAAGAACTTGGAGACTCCTTCATGCAAAAATGGGTTTCTTCTGGATGGCTTCCCTCGGACCGTGAGGCAGGCTGAAATGCTTGATGACCTCATGGAGAAGAGGAAAGAGAAGCTTGATTCTGTGATTGAGTTCAGCATCCCAGACTCCCAGCTGATCCGAAGAATCACCGGAAGGCTGATTCACCCTAAGAGTGGCCGATCTTACCACGAGGAATTCAATCCTCCAAAGGAGCCCATGAAAGATGACATAACTGGGGAACCCCTGATCCGAAGATCAGACGACAATGAGAAGGCCTTGAAGATCCGCCTAGAAGCCTACCACACCCAAACCACCCCACTCGGGGAGTACTACAGGAAACGAGGCATCCACTGTATCATTGATGCATGCCAGACCCGATGTTGTGTTTGCCAGCATCCTAGCAGCCTTCTCCAAAGCCACATGTAAAGACTTGGTTATGTTTATCTAATGTTTAATGTTAGATTCAAAGAGAAATTTCTTTCTTCTTCCTATCCCTGTTAAAGGAGTGGGTGGACATGACAAAGCAGGCAGAAGACATTTCCTTCCTTAGGCAGCAAGGACATCTTTTAATGTATTTATTAAAAAGCACTTACTTGTAAAAAAAAAAAAAATTAACCTAGAAAAATCAGTAGCCTTTCTTTACACCAACAACAAACAAGTGGAGAAGGAATACAAGAAGACCTGCCCACTCACAATAGCCTCAAAAATAATAAGATACCTGGGAACAAACCTAACCAAAGATACCAAAGACCTCTACAACAAAAATTTTAAACCCCTGAAAAAGGAGATTGAAAATGACATCAAAAGATGGAAAGACCTCCCATGCTCATGGATTGGGAAAATTAAGATAGTAAAAATGTCCATTTTGGGGCTGGAGGGATGGCCTAGCGGTTAAGAGCGCCGACCGCTCTTGCAGAGGACCCGGGTTCGATCCCCAGCACCCACATGGCGGCTGAGAACCGTCTGCGACTCCGGTTCCAGGAGAGCTCCAGTTCCAGGGGAATCCGAGACCCTCTTCTGACCTCCGCGGCATCGCACGACACGGGTGCGCAGACCTGCATGCAGACAATACATTCATACATATAAAAATAAAAA
>VZQC01010550.1:2196668-2274119 GCA_009823505.1 Rhizomys pruinosus | reverse complement strand
ATGCTGGAGGGGTTGTGGGGAAAGGGGAACACTCATCCACTGCTGGTGGGAATGTAAACTTGTACAAACACTATGGAAAGCAGTGTGGAGAACCCTTAAAAGACTTGGAATGAGCTTACCACCTGACCCAGTCATACTACTCCTGGATTTATACCCCAAAGACTCATCCTACCGCAAATATACATACAAATCCATGTTTATTGCAGCTCTCTTCACAATAGCGAAGAGCTGGAACCAACCCAAATGCCCCTCAACAGACGAGTGGATGACAAAAATGTGGTACATCTACACAATGGAGTACTATTCAGCGGTAAAGAAAGATGGCATTATGAACTTTGCAGGTAAATGGATGGAGCTCGAAGCCATTATGCTGAGTGAAGTAACACAGTCCCAGAAAGACAAACGGAGAATGGTTTCCCTCATTTGTGGATGCTAACACCAAATCCCCCAGACGAAATGCAAGCTGAATGACATTATGGTTATATTTTTGTTTATCTGAAAGCAACTATGTTGCTATAATGTGAATCTCTCAACAGGCTCTAGAATCTACCCACTAATTATTTTCAGACTCTGTAATTACTGTATATGAGTGGAGAGTATGTATATATATTTTAGAGTCATATGAAATTAACAGAGGAAAATGTGAATTCCTAAGCATAAAAAAAAGACTGAGAGAAAGATGTAGGACAGTTATGGCAGAATGCATGATCTGATGGGGTGGAGTGGGGTGGGGGGAAGGGAAAGGGGAATATGCCTGAATTGAAATGAGAAATGATGTATTAAATACACAAAACATCAATAAATTAAAAATAAATAAAAATATTTTTTATCTAAGCATCTGAGAAGTTTCCTAACATATGCAGACATCATTCTGGGACTGATGACTGTGCTGAGCTGTTTAAATCTGAAAGTGGGCTGAGCTCAGAGCAAGAGCCCTGCTGCCTCTAAACGGGACCACAAAGAGTTAACCTCAGTAAGCTCTTGCTGCAGTCTAACACTGGGTATCCTGATACTCTGTAGAAAAGTCTACCCTTTAGAGCAGGCTCAGGGACTGCAGAAAGCTCAGTGGATCAAGTGCTTGCTATGTGAACATGAGGACCTAAGTCTGGATCATCAGCACCCATATGAAAAAACAAACAAACAAACAAACAACAGGCATAGTGCTATGTGCTTGTAGCCCCAGCATGAGGTGGGGGAGGGGGGAGAACAGGCAGGTCCAGGCAGCTCACTGGCCAGCTGGCCCAGCTGAACTGGTAAATTCAGTGAAAGACACTGTCTCAAAAATAAGGTGGAGCTGGGCCTGGGTGTACACCTTTAATCCTAGCACTTGGGAGGCAGAGGCAAATGGATCTCTGTAAGATCGAGGCTAGCATAATTTACACAGTGAGATCCAGGTTGGCTAGGGTTACAGGGAGACCCTTCACCAATAAATAAATAAATATTGTAAAAATCCAGTAACTAAATAAAGAAATAAAGTAGAGAGGCAATCAAGGAAGACAACCCAATGCCAACCTCTGGTTTCCACATGTGCCCACATAAGCACACCATATACACATGCACACATGTACATACCATACACACACACACACACATATAGACACAAGCAGACTCGGACCTTCATAAGTTTGACTCATAGTGACCTATGCCTGCTTTGCACAGATAAGAAGTCCCAAGAAAAGACAGCTGATGCTGTAAAACTTGTCAGCAAAATAATGAGGATTTGCTTAAGCATCCAGATATAAGCTCCACACAGTGTCCCACCTGATACAACCTAAACAGACAGGACACCATGACCTTGAAACCCTGCCTGGCTGCCCTTTATGAGAAGTGAAAACACTTCTCATAAAGCAGCCCTTAAGCTACCTTTGCGAAGACAGTTTCTACTGTTTTGCCACTGTGGCTCCATCACAGTGTGTTTAATAAATTCTGCTCTCCTTTTCTGTCCTGGTGAATTCATTCACAGCCCACATGGCACCAGTCTATCATGGTCCCTGGCATGGCAGGATCCACCTGCCATCTTCTTGCACCCTGAAGCGTAGGAAGCTACAAGCGTGACAGACAGTACCTGCAAAGCCATGGCGATTTGAACAAACCACTCCACCACCTGACTCTCAGGCAGAAGCTGTCCTTTCTGCTCCTTGAGCTTTCGATACAGATCTCCTCCTTCACAGAAGCCCATGACGATGTAGAGCAGACCATCTCCTCCCTCCCATGACTCTTTGTAAGTGACAATGTTGGGGTGCTTCAGCTGAGACAAGAGCTGAGCTTCCTGTTCAGCAGCTCGGCGCTCACGGCTGGAGACACTTCGGAGGTTCAGTTTTTTGATGACATACTAACAAAGAATATGCATATTTTTATAGTGTTCAAGAAAACATAACATTTTCAAGTGAGAAAGAATTATATATTTTTTTGGTCTTTTTGAGACAGGGTCTCTCTGTAGCCCCAGCTGTGCTAGAACTCACTATGTAGACCAGGCTGACCTTGAATTCACAGAGATCCTCCTGCCTCTGCCTCCCAAGTGCTAGGATTAAAGGCGTGCACCACCACCCCTGGCAGAAAACATACCATTTTCTAGGTTCATAATTAGGGATCAGAAATGCTGGAAATGCTTTACCACTAAGTCCAACTTAGACTTGTGGCTGCACGGGATGACAAAAATACCCTAACCTTTCCACGTGCATTTTACAGATTCACTGAGCCTGCAATCCTGGATACTTTGGAGGCCAAGGCTGTAGAATCACTTTGGGCCCAGAAAGTTGAGACCAGCCTGAACAACATTGTGTGACCATGTTTCAAAAAAGTGAAGGAAGGGTAGCTCAGATGTCACAATGTCAAGAACACTGGCTGCTCTTGAGAGGACCTGGGTTTGGTTCCTGGCACCCAGATGGCAGCAATCAGACAAGTGTAACTATCTCCAGGGGATCTAACATCCTTTTCTGGGCTCTGTGGGCACTGTACACATGTGGTGCACTTATATACATGCAGGCAAAATACTCATACACATAAAATTTAGGGGGAGCAGAAAGATGGCTCAGTGGGTAAAGACATATGCCATATAAAACCTGACTACCTGAGTTTGATCCCCAGGACCCACATGAAGTCAGGTGTCCTCTGACTTCCCACAAACACCATGGCATACCTATGCCCCCCCAAATAAAAATACGTGTAAATTTTCAAAATACAATTTCAGCAGAGTGTAGTACTGCCCATCTTTAATCCTAGCACTCAGGAGGCAGAGGCAGATTGTTGTGAGATCAAGGCCAGCCTGGGATAGTGTACATGGTTCCTGGCCAGCTGGGGCTACAGAGTGAGATCCTGTCTCAAAAAAAAACACAAAGAAAATTAATAAAATACAATTTCATCAATGGCTATTGGAGCAATCATAAAATCTGTGATACAGATTCCTTAACCTCTAATAAGTTCTCCCTACAAAGCAGCCTTAAGAGATAGGTTGAATATATATCTGCTAACAGAATAGGCATATGACACATTATTAAACGGATCTAGCCGAGTGTGGTGGCACACGCCTTTAATCCTAGCACTTGGGAGGCAGAGGCAGGCGGATCTTTGTGAGTTCAAGGCCAGCCTGGTCTACAGAGTGAGTTCCAGACAGTTGGGGCTACAGGGAGACCCTATCTTGAAAAGACAAAAAATAAATAAATAAAGGGATCTATGGCTCAACAAAGTTTTTTAAAAAATTGCTGGCCTTCCACATCATTTCCACTTAAAAACAAAATCGGATCTACTAACATCTCATACACTGTCCTTAATCAACTCAAAGACTGGATAATTCATTCCTTCAATAAACTTACAGAAATGTGTTTAAGTATAAACTGCTACCCCCAAATGAAGGATATCCTTCTACCTAAGCTCTTACCCCATTCCTTCAGCACCTACTGAGTAAATCTCTCACGTGAAAGTATGGGTGGGTGGGCCTTGTCCTGGGTGGGGGTGGGGGTGGCAGTGCATTTCTCAGCTTGGTGTGCCAACCGATTTTCAGGGAACTATGAAGTGCCACCTTTTCAGTTTCATAACTGTCCAGCTTTGCTCCTAATATTCTATAGCCACCCTGATAGAAAACCATACTGAAAAATTGATTCATTATTCTTTGAGGGATGTGATAAAGTAATTTACTCAAAGAGTAACAACACCAGATTCCAGTTTTAGAAATTGACTGCAGCAAGCAAGGTGGCACAGGCCTTTAGTCCCAGCACTTGGAAGGCAAAAGCAAGGGAATCTCTGTGAGTTCCGAGACAGCTGGAGCTACAGAAAGACCCTGTCTCAAAGAGATTTAAAAAAAAAATCTTTGCCCTTTGCGAATTTCTAAATACAAATTGAATTAAAAAAAAATCTACTTCAGCAAAAGTGCTGACTTGGAGAAAAGTAGGAGGCTGGGACTGGTTGGTGGCCATGGCTTAGCTGGGAGGAAAGGTGTTTTGCATTGGGGTAGTACCACTAGAGGAGATGTCAGATGACTATACTCAGGGTTGGGGGCATAAAGAGAACTCTGTTGCTCGCTCAACTTGGGCAACTGCAAGGCTGGTGATGCTAATCCTAGAAATGGGGACCATGAGAGGTCAGGCGGGAAGCCAACCAGCTGAGTTCAGCAAGCTGCACGGGCAAGTCCTCTTTAAAGAAGCAGGACCTATCAGGCAGCCTTGGGACTAGACGGTCCCTGTTCTCAGGATATTTCCAGGTGATGGGAGGTTTGTGGATAATGCACGCCAGTTAAAAACACAACGAGGTACGGGAACGGGAGAAATGGATCAGCAGTTAAGAGAACTGGCTGCTTTTTCAGAGGACCTGGGTTCGGTTCCCAGCGCCCACACAGTAGCTAACGACCGTCCATAACTACAGTTCCAGAGGATTCGAAGCCCTCTTCTGACATCCGCGGGCACTGCATGACATGGATGTGCTATGTAAATACATGCAGGCAATACACTCATACACATAAAATAAAAATAAAAATTTTTAAAAACACAGAACGAGGTGGAAGAGATCTGCTCCTACTACTGGCCTGGCATCCTCGCCTGCTGTCCCAATGAGGGTCATCGCGATGAGCCCTGCACACCGCTGGGCTGACCCCTTCCCTCCCGCCCCCGGCCCGTCCCCGGCCCGTCCCCGCCCCGACAACCTGCTTGCCGTCCCGCCGGTGCTTCACGAGCGTCACCTCCCCGTAACTACCCCTGCCCACGACCCGCACGTAGCAGTAGGCGGCCTGGGGCATGTTCCCCAAGGGGGCCCGCAGTCGGGAAGCGACGGGAACGGCAACGGGCCGGGACAGTAAGCCGCGCTCATGCCCGACAGGAGGTGGGATCCGCAGAAAACGCGGCCCACCGGGGCCAAGAGCAAAGAGGCCCGGCCCACCCAGACGCCGCTACCATCGCTATGGTATTCCCGGCGGGCAGCTCCGCGCATGCTCAGAGTCGGAGGCCCTGCCATAGAGACGGCGCTGGAGTAGCCAGAGCGGTTCCGCAGCCTCAGGATGACTTAACGTAGAGACGCCGCTGGCGTGACCAGAGCAGTTCCACAGCCCTGAAAAGGACCCGCCATAGAGATGCCGCTGACGTGGCTAGAGCGGTCCAGTAGTCCCGGGAGGACTCGCCATAGAGCTTCGGTGTTGGGCAGCCAGAGCGACTCTTGTGCCTGTGGCTTGGGCTCATTGTGTCTCTTTTCTGCTTTTCGGCTTCCTGCGGTAATGGAGTCGGGAAGCGTTTGTTTTATTAGCCCTTACTGCTTCTAAGCGCCTTACACGTATGATTCATTTATTCTACAATTTTTTTTTTTTTTTTTTTTTTTTGTCTTTTCGAGACAGTCTCCCTGTAGTCCCAGGTGTCCTGGAACTCACTCTGTAGACCAGGGCTGGCCTTGAATCAAAGATCCGCCTGCCTCTGCCTCCCAAGTGATAGTCTGATAAGGCGTGCGCCACCACGGCCCGGCATTCTACAAATATTTGCTATCTGTGCTTGGTTCGCATCCTAGAATGAAGTAGTGGCTGACTGGAGACTGCCAATAATGTTTGCTATATTTGCTCTGTCATATGCCTAACAGTAGATGCACCCAATATTCCATTCTACTTTTTTTTTTTTTTTTTTTTTTTTGTCTTTTCGAGACAGTGGTCTCCCTGTAACCCCAGCTGTCCTGGAGCTCACTCTGTAGACCAGGCTGGCTCAAAAGATCCACCTGCTTTGCCTTCCAAGTGCTAGGATTAAAGGCGTGTGCTACCACACCCGGTTTCATTCTGCTTTTTGACTCACTACGAAATTACATTGAATATAACAGTTTACTTCATCTCTAGAAACTTCAACCAGCTTTCAGAAATACAAAGCTCTCTCAAAATAAAAGTGGAAAACCATTGTACTGAGAGACTTAACCAAACTCTAGCCTTGCTTCTAGTAGATTAATGCTGTATCCTCTATGCAGACCAAGCTCCCCCCCAGCTTTTGTTGAACTCTGCCGAAAGACCACTAACCAACACTTATCTGCCCTCTCGAACAATTTATTTTATTTTTTAATATATCTTCACTTTTATTTATTTTATTGATTTTTTTATGTGTATGAATGTACTGTCTGCATGTGATTCCCCTGGAACTGGAGTTAAGGACAGTTCTTAACCGCCATGTTGGTGGTGGGAATGGAACCAGGGTCCTCTGCAAGAGCAGTCGGTGCTCTTAACCACTGAACCATCTATCCAGCCCCCTGAACAATTTATTTTTTTAATTTTTTAAATAATTTTTTATTTATTTTGTATGTGTGTATGAATGTACTGTCTGTATGTAGGTTTGTGCACCCGTGTTGGCAATGTCGGGAGGTCAGAAGAGGGGGCAGTTTCCCCTGGAGCTGGAGGTGTCTCCAGGGCTGCCAGTGGGGTGCTGGGGATCGAACCCGGTCCTTTGCAAGAGAATCGGCCTCTTTGTTTTTTGGGGATTTTTTTTTTTTGTCTTTTTGAGACAGGGGTCTCCCTGTAGCCCCAGCTGTCCTGGAACTTGCTCTATAGACCATGCTGTCCTTGAACTCACAAAGATTGCTGCCTCTGCTCCCAAGTGCTAGGATTAAGGCATGCACCACACCACCGGAGAAGTCGGCACTTTTAACTGCTGGCCATCTCTCCAGCCCCACAAAATTTTTTTATTTTATTTTTTGAAGTTTCTGGGTTTTTTTTTTTTTTCTTTTAAAAAAATTTTTTTTCAGAGATTAAATTTTATTATATCTTTTTTTAATATATCTTTATTGATGTTTATGTATTTCATACATCATTTTCAGTTCATTACATTTACCCTTTTCCTTCCCCCACCCCCCCACCTCCACCCAGGTATGCATTGTTCCATATACTGCCCTGCATCTTTCTCTCAGACTTTTTTTTTCCACTGTTTCAGTCAGTTCTTGTGCTAGTCCTTTCTGTTATTGTTGTTGTGTTTCCATATATGCATTACACCCAACTGCTTGTGACAAAAGCTCAGGGGGCCCTACAAGAAATACTTACAACTGGGGGTATTGGTGCACTAGCATCCACAGATGAGGTTATACCATTCTTCGTTGTTTTTATGGGACTGTGTTACTTCACTCGGCATGATGTCTCTTAGTCCAGCCATTTTCCTGCAAAGCTCATTGATGTCGTCTTTCTTTACTGCTGCATAGAACTCCATTGTGTAGATGTACCACATTTTCTCTATTCCACTCGTCAGTTGAGGGCATTTAGGTTGGTTCCAGCTCCTTGCTATTGTAAAGAGAGCTGCAATAAACATGGCTGCATGTATCTCTGTGGTGCATAAGTCTTGAGGGTACATGCCCAGGAGTGGTATGGCTGGGTCGGGTGGCAAGTTCTTCCAAAGTCTTCCAAAGGGTTCTCCACCATGCTTTCCATAGGGCTGTACGAGTTTACATTCCCACCAGCAGTGGATGAGTGTTCCCCTTTCCCCACACCTCTCAGCACTTGGTATCATTTGTTTTCTTGATCCTAGCCAGTCTTATTGGAGTAGTAATTATAAGATCTACAAGTGGTTTCATTTGCATTTTCCTTAATGATTAGTGATGTTGAACAGTTCTTGAGGTGTTTCTCAGACATCTCTAATTCCTCACTTGTGAAGTCTCTGTTCAGTTCTTTGCTCCATCTATTGAGTGGGTCATTTGTTTTCTTTTTTCTTTGTTTTTTGAGTAGTTTATTCTGGAAATCCATGCTTTGTCAGATGTATCTGCAGTGAAGGTTTCCTCCCACTCTGTGGGAAATTCTTTTTAATTTTATTTATTTTCGTATGTGTATGAATGTACGTGTCGTGCAATGCCACAGAGGTCAGAAGAGGGTGTCAGATTCCCCTAGAACTGGAGTTAAAGACGGTTTTCAGCCGCCATGTGGGTGCTGGGGATGGAACCCGGGTCCTCTGCAAGAGCAATTGGTGCTCTTAACTGCTAGGCCATCTCTCCAACCCCAAACAATTTATTTTATTTGATTTATTTATTTATTTTTGGTCTTTTCGGGTCAGGGTCTCCCTGTAGCCCCAGCTGTCCTGGAACTCACTCTGTAGACCAGGCTGGCCTTGAACTCACAAAGATCTGCCTGCCTCTGCCTCCCGAGTGCTGGGATTAAAGTCGTGCACCACCACGTCCGGCCGAACAATTTATTTTAAAAAGCACCCAAGTATGGTTCTTTCCTCTAGCCTGTTGAGATGCATGCATTTTTTTTATTTAAATCTTTTTGACACAGGGTCTCCCTATAGCCCCAGGTGGCTTGGAACTAGCTATGTAGACCAGGCTGTCCTTGAACTCAAAGAGATCCACCTGCCAAGTGCTGGGATTGTGCATCACCACAACCTGTGAGATGTGTGTATCTTCTAAAGCAGAGAGTCAATTCAAAAGCACAATTCTCATGTGAAAGAGGATAAGAGATAGTTTATTCTGAAGCCAAATATGACTGACCATGGCCCAGGAACACAGATTCAGGTTATCCTCAAATTCCATACTCCAATGTAAAGGTTTTTTAAAAATATTTTTAATGTGTATGGGTGTATTGTCTAAATGTAAGTTATGTACACCCATGTCATGCAAAGCCCCAGGATATCAGAAGAGGGTGTCGAATTCCCCTGGAACTGGAGTCATGGACTGTTGGTATCTGACATGTGGGTGCTGGGAACCAAACCCCAGTCCTCTGTAAGAGCAGCCAGTTCTCTTCACCTCTGGGCCATCTATCTAGCCCTGTAAGACTTGTATGGGTTTTATAGCAACAGACCAAAGAAAGCCATAAATCAAGACACTTTTCAAATACATTGGTGGAGATATCAGAGAGATGAGTTATATAGAAAGAGGGAAAATTCTCCTGTAGGCCTTAGATGCTGTCTGACAGGCTTCTTAGGGCTTCTGGTGGTCTTCTAAGTTAATACATTCAAAAAGGTTTTTATCTGTCACAGAATGTTAGGCAGACAGAGAGGTGGGCAAAGAGTTTTAGGGGACTAAAGATGGCCTAAGATAAAAGGTAAGTAGGCTGTGGGCCTCCAACATTCCAAACCCTCTGTAATCAGGGAAGTTATAATTTGTTGATCAGCCTTGCACAAAGTTCAGTTGTTTTTGTTGTTCTTGTTGTTCTTGTTGTTGTTTTCTGGAAACTTGTATTGACACCAGGAATGTTTTTCTCAAGGACAGAATCCATCTTCCTTTGAAATGTAATGATCAGAAAGTTTAGGTATCCATTTCCCAGTTTTTGTGGCAGAATAAGATCCCAACTTCCATAATTGTCAATTAGCAGACAAAGCTGACTTAATTGCATTTACCCTGACCAACTCTAGTCATTGTTGTAGTAATTATTTATTATTATTATTATTATTATTATTGTTATTGAGACAAAGTCTCCCTAAGTAGCTCAAACTCACAGTTCTCCTACCTTGGCCTCTTGAGTGCTGATATTATAGGTATGTAGAACCATGCCTTAAACCTTTGTAACTCTTCACTTTTTTTTTTTAATTTAATTTTATTTATTTATGTGTATGAATGTACTGTTTTGCATGTAGGTCTGTGCACACGTGTCGTGCAATGCCGCGGAGGTCAGAAGAGGGTCTCGGAATCCCCTGGAACTGGAGTTCTCCTGGAATTGGAGTTACAGATGGTTCTCAGCCACCATGTGGGTGCTGGGGATCGAACCGGGGTCCTCTGCAAGAGTGGTCGGCGCTCTTAACCACTAGGCCATCTCTCCAGCCCCAACTCTTCACTTCTCTAAGGAACTCCTTTTCTCATTACTTCATTCTCCTTTTAAAAAGCCTAGTTACGGGGCTGGAGAGATGGCCTAGCGGTTAAGAGCGCCGACCGCTCTTACAGAGGACCAGGGTTCAATCTCCAGCACCCACATGGCGGCCGAGAACCGTCTGAAACTCCAATTCCAGGAGAACTCCAGTCCCAGGGGAATCCAACACCCTCTTCTGACCTCCGCGGCATTGCATGACACGGGTGCACAAACTTGCATGCAGACAGTACATTCATACCCATACAGAAATAAATAAAATTAAAAAAAAAAAAGCCTAGTTACCAGGCATGGTGGTGTACATCTTTAGTCCTAGCACTCTAGGGGTAGCAGGTGAATCTCTGTGTCTGAGGACAGCCTGGTCTACATAGTGAGTTCCAGGCCAGCCAGGGCTACACAGTGAGACCCTGTCTCAAAAACAAACAAACAAACAAACAACAAAAAGCCCTCTGCATAAATTGAAATTGATATGGAACTCAATTTTTCCTTCTTTACTGTCAGTAGTTACTAAATAAAGTCTGTTTGCTCTAATGTCTGGCTTCGTTTATCTTTAACAACATCATTAACTACAATTCAACATTTATGGTTCTTTTTGTTTGATTTTCTTGTGGAGATGAAATTGGCATTGCCGCAGAAATGTGCAAATCTTAAATATATAACTAGATAATTTGGGTAAATACCTTTATGTTGGGAGCTGCAAAGTGCCGCGCCTCAAAGATGGCGCCGGTTTCCGCCTCCCACCCCCACGGGGGTGAGAGCTCCATGCAGTAAACATGTCCTTATTTGGTTTGGCCTTGCTGAAGCCCTCTGTTCCGCATAGAGATATCCTATCCTTGAGACCCACGTGGTGGAAATTGATTGGTTATGACATGCCTTATAAGTGGTGAACTGGTAGGAGAGGGAGAGAGCAGATGTAAGGGTGCCCAAATAAACTGCTCGAGGAAGATCGCTCTCGTGTTGTGTCTTCTTTCGCTGGACAAAGGGGGTCTCGACAAGTTGTGGCCCGTACGGGGAACCTTGCTTCTGATCAGAACCTCGGGCAGTCGGGGCGGCGCCGGTAAGTTCCCAGGTAAGGAGGGATGATAAAGGTCACGGTGAGCAACAAGCCAAAGACTGCGGTAAAGTGGCAAGCATAAATTCGCTGTTTGGCGAATCAAAAGTGAAAGCTCGTGGATTTGCGAGCCGAGATCAGTAGATGGAAGTATATCTACTTCTTGCTGGGAGTGTTAGTTTTCTTTTCTGGGTAATCGTTTTCTCAGTATTCTGCAGGGCGTGTCCCAAAGGAGTTAACATGGGGAACTCACTGACCCACCCAATTTTTTATGCCCTCAAAGACTTGTTTAAGGCAAAGGGGCTAAAACTTAAAAAGGAAACATTGATTAATTTTTTGACAGAATGTGATCTTATTGCCCCGTGGTTCTTAGTGTCATGGAGTTTGACAGTAACAAGCTAGGATAAATTGGGGAGAGATCTTGNAAGCACCCCGCCAACCTAAATATGCTCCACATTGTTTGGGCATTAATTGGGGGAAATTCTGGCCTTGGACAGGATGTCAGTCATGTACTGCTGTGTGGGCCAACAAGGATTTATCTTTTACCTTTTTCCCATGAATAAGCACAGGTTTTAATGATAGTTTTGCTGGATATAATTTTTCTGATCAAGATCTCTCCCAGTTTTATCCATCTAACCCTTTTGATGATTGGCTTTTGTGTGGGGTGAATGGAAGTTGTATGAATTTGGAGCCCATGGTCATGATTGTTGGAGGGAGTCATGGAGTCTCGGAATTTACATGGAGTACAGGAAAGAAATGGGGGACGTTTTCCTCCAAAACGGAAGTTTCCTCCGCTACGAGTACTCACTCTACTGAACCAGTTTCTGCTAGTAATCCGAGTTGTGACGGAGAAGAGATTAAACCTGGGCTTAATATTTCCTTTAAGGCAGTTCCAGTTTGTATTTATCCTCCCTTTATGTTTATAGTCTATAATGGTAGTAAATACAATAACGATACGCTTGAGTGCCGCCCTGAGAGTTGTTTCTATGTTCAATGCTGGAATGCTTCACAATTCCCTCTGGCTATTGTTGCTCGCTTGCCACGCTGGATTCCCGTTCCAGTGGAAGCTCCCAATTCATTAACTCTATTCCAAAATAAACGAGACTTTGGCATAACTGCAGCTGTAGTGACCGCCGTGGCTGTCGCTGTGGCAGGAGCTACAGCTGCTGCAATTAGCTTAGCCTCTAACATTCATACAGCAAATGCCTTAAATAACTTGTCCTCCAATGTTTCCCAGGCCCTGGACACTCAGCTACATATCAACACTCTCCTGAAAGGAGGACTGATGATTGTTAATCAACGCATTGATCTTGTCCAGGAAGAGATAGATATATTGTGGCAAATAGCACAATTAGGATGTAAATTTAAATATTCAGGCCTCTGCGTAACTAGTATTCAGTATACTAACTTTTCCCATACTGTAAATCTATCTAAACAACTTTCTAGCTATCTTCTAGGAAACTGGTCTGAACAGTTTGAATGATTGGTGACCCAACTAAGAGTGGAAATAGTGACAGTGAATTCAATGCGAGTGGACCTGGACCTTGCCATCAGACTGTCATCCTGGATCTCAACAGCCATGAATCATCTCAAGGAATGGGCAGGGTTGGGATCCTTGGCATGCATAATGTTGTTCGTATCTTTCCTCTTCCTGTGGTGTCTTTGTAAAATGAGAGTATCTCAACAGCGAAACATGGCTTTACTAGCACAGGCTTTTGTTGCCATTGAAGATGGACATTCCCCATAAGCTTGGCTCTCAATTATACAAAAATCTTAAAGGTCATGTCACCCCTGAATATCTTCACGATCCTACTCAAAGACGGGCAACTTTCCTTCTACCTAAGGCATGGAACCCTCAGGGCGATGGGGTATCCTATGACGGGTTTAATGGAGGAATGATCCTAAGACAGGGGGGATTGTTGAATTCAGCCATCTGCGGCCTCGAGACCATGCTCTATTAAAACAAAAAGGGGTAACTGTTGGGAGCTGTGAAGTGCCGTGCCTCAAAGATGGCGCCGGTTTCCGCCTCCCACCCCCACGGGGGTGAGCGCTCCATGCATTAAACATGTCCTTATTTGGTTTGGCCTTGCTGAAGCCCTCTGTTCCACATAGAGATATCCTATCCTTGAGACCCACGTGGTGAAAGTTGATTGGTTATGACATGCCTTATAAGTGGTGAACCAGTAGGAGAGGGAGAGAGCGGATGTAAGGGTGCCTGAATAAACTGCTCGAGGAAGATCGCTCTTGTGTTGTGTCTTCTTTCTCTGGACGAAGGGGGTCGCGACAGCACCTGATCCTCCTCGATCCAGCCAGTCCCCTGGGTCCGGGGCTGGCTAAGACCTACGGTGCGACCCCCAAAAATGTGAAGAACAGAGTCCAAACGGGGTTGTGGTTGTTGGTGAGAGGCAGTAAAGTGAAGAAGCCTGAGGTCTGACCTGGTCAACAAAGAAGGGAGTCAGGAAGAAAGTGGGCAGATGGGAAGGGGCTCAGTTTCCACTTCTGTAAGGAGGCTGGCCTTCCACCCACAAAGGCTCCCATGCCCTCACCACCCCAGTCCACCCCAGCACCACCACGACCTTCCCCCCTCGCCACACTGTCACATCTCTCCCTCTCTCTGAGCCAGGCACAGGAAGACGTCAGGCCGCTGCTATGGGAGTGTGAGGAAACCAAGAAGCAGATTGAAGAGAAAGACCGAGAAATCCAACTATGAAAACTCAGTATGAGAAGATGCTTCGGGATGAGAAGGAGCCCAACCTGTGGCTTGAAGGAGAAACAGGAGTCATGAGGAAGAAGGTGGGCTGCTGCTCAGCAATGGGCAGGGTGGGCTTGGGCAGCAGGGCAGTGGAGGCCAGGCCTGTGGACGCAAAGCTGCAGTGACCGTGCAGAGGTCCCACACATGCAGCCTCGCCTCAAGGACACATGGTCTCGCCACATCCTCTGAAAGGACCACATTGGCTTCCGTTCTTCTTTGTGGGAGCAAAGACTGTGCGACAGGATCGTGCCATGAATCTCAGACAGGCTTAGAGCTCATTATGTAGCTCAGTCTGGCCTCCAACTTATAATCCCCCTGCCCCATCTTCCCAAAGTCTGTTGTTCCAGGGGTATACAGCACACCCAGATCTCCCCCTCTTCTTCTCACGGGGCGGTTAAGTTTCAGTTCACGAATAGATGCTCTGAGCTTTCTTTCCTTTCCTGTCTTGAGGCTCTGTGATGGTATCCCCTCTGTGTAGAAGGCTGTCCCCTGGGTCATCACATGGCTGGATTTTCATTTTCCCTGTCTCAACTTTGATGCCACCTTGTCAAAGGTCTTTCCTCCTCACCCTGTAAAGGACGATCACACGCTCCCTTCCATCTTCTCTAGATACGTGCACTGGGCAAGGACAATGGCTATCAGCATTTAAGGCCCATCTAGATGCCCATGGGTTATAGTGCTGGTGCTGGTGTGTATGCGCGTGCGTGCGTGCGTGTGTGTGTGTGTGTGTTCATGTGAATGCCCTGTAAAGCCTTTTCTCCATGAGGCTCGGTAAAGAAGCTGAGTAGAGAGGATGGCAGTGACCTCTCAGCCTCTGCCCTGGGCTAACCACAGAGCTGCCCTCCTGGGACCTCCTGCCATTTTCTAGTAACTTCGGGACCCAAGAATGGCAGCTATCGTTGTTCTTTTGGGAATGAAATATCTCAGACTGAGAAACTTATAAACAACAGAAATTTTTCTGTCTGGAGACTGGGAAGTCCAGGATCAAGGCACCAGCAGATTCTGCACCCGGAGAACCTGGATCTCATAGGTAGTGATTGTTGCTTGTCTTCCCACTGCAGAAGGGAGGACCTGGATCTCATAGGTAATGATTGTTGTTTGTCTCCACACTGCAGAAGGGAGGACCTGGATCTCATAGGTAGTGATTGTTGTTTGTCTTCACACTGCAGAAGGGAGGACCTGGATCTCATAGGTAGTGATTGTTGTTTGTCTCCACACTGCAGAAGGGAGGACTTGGATCTCATAGGTAGTGATTGTTTGTCTTCCCACTGCAGAAGGGAGGACCTGGATCTCATAGGTAGTGATTGTTGTTTGTCTTCACACTGCAGAAGGGAGGACCTGGATCCCATACTTAGTGATTGTTGTTTGTCTTCACAGTGCAGAAGGGAGGACCTGGATCCCATACTTAGTGATTGTTGTTTGTCCTCACACTGCAGAAGGGAGGACCTGGATCTCATAGGTAGTGATTGTTGTTTGTCTTCACACTGCAGCAGGGAGGACCTGGATCTCATAGGTAGTGATTGTCGTTTGTCTTCAACACTGCAGAAGGGCAAAGAAAGGCTGACAGGCCTATCAGGCCTCTTTTTTTTTTTGTCTTTTCAAAACAGGGTCTCCCTGTAGCCTCAGCTGTCCTGGAACCCACTCTGTAGACCAGATTGGCCTTGAACTCACAAAGATCCGCCTGCCTCTGCCTCCTGCAAATTAATCAATGTTTCCTTTTTAAGTTTCAGCCCCTTTGCCTTAAGCAAATCTTTGAGGGAATAAAAAAATTGGGTGGGTCGGTTAGTTCCCCATGTTAACTCCTTTTGGACACACCCTGCAGAATACTGAGAAACCATAACGATTAGCCTACAGAAAAGAAACTGAAACTTCCAGCAAGAAGTAGATATACTTCCATCTACTGATCTCGGCTCGCAAATCCACGAGCTTTCACTTTTAATTCGCCAAACAGCGAATTTATGCTTGCCACTTTACCGCAGTCTTTGACTTGTCACTCACCACAACCTTTATCGTCCCTCCTTAACCGGGGACTTACCGGCGCCGCCCCAACTGCCCGAGGTTCTAATCAGAAGTGAGGTTCCCTGTCCGGGCCACACTTTTCTGAGGACCTCCTTTAGTAATGGTCGTATCAGTAGGCCTTATTGTTCCAGCGACACAGAAGACACAACACAGAGAGCGATCTTCTCGAGCAGTTTATTGGGCACCCTTACATCCCGCTCTCTCCCTCTCCTACGGTTCACCACTTATAAGGCATGTCATAACAATCAACTTTCCACCACGTGGGTCTCAAGGATAGGATATCTCTATGCGGAACGGAGGGCTTCAGCAAGCCAACCAAAATAGGACATGTTTACTGCATGGAGCGTCACCCCGTGGGGTGGAGGCGGAAACCGGACGCCATCGTTTGGGCGCGGCAGCTTTGCAGCTCCGCAACTAAAGGTATTTACCCAATTATGTAGTTATATATTTAAGAATTTGCACATCGTTTCTGAGCGGCAATGCCAATTTCAATTCCACAGAAAATACAAAACAAAGACCATAAATGTTGAAATTGGTAGTTAACTGATGTTTGTTAAAAGATAAACGAAGCCAGACATTAGAGCAAACAGACTTTATTTAGTAACTACTGACAGTAAAGAAGGAAAAATTGAGTTCCATATCAATTTCAATTTTAATGCAGAGGGCTTTTTGTGTTTGATTTGTTTTTTTCTTGTTTTTGAGCAGGGTCTCATGTACTCCAGGCTGGCCTGGCCTGGTCTGGCCTGGGAACTCACCTATGTAGACCGGCTGTCCTCAGACAACAGGATTCACTCCTGCTACCATCCAGAGTGCTAGGACTAAATGTACCTGAGCACCATGGAGTAGTCTGAAGTAACTTGTAGAGGACATTGTTCTTTTTTATCCATTTTATTTATTTCTCTANGATTCATTTTTTGACAGAATGTGATCTTATTGCCCCGTGGTTCTTAGTGTCAGGGAGTTTGCCAGTAACAAGCTGGGATAAATTGGGGAGAGATCTTGATTTTGCGTGGGAGCAAGGCACGCTTAAAGCTAGTATCCGCCCGATATGGAGGCTGGTGCGTGCCTGTTTGGGGGATCAAAATTGCTGTCCAGCATTGGAAAGAGGGCAGGCAGCCTTGGAGCAGTTACAGGAAGAAACATCATCAGAAAGAGATAGTCAAATGGTAGGGAAGGAAGTGACCCATCTTGAAGGCTCAGATTAAGATAAGAGTCAACCTGAGGATGAAGAGGAGGAGACTTTGCAGTTGATCAGGAGTCTGAAACAACAAGAAATAGGGAGCTCTCCGAAGAGCACAAAACCTAAAAGACAATTAAAAGAGGAACCTCCGGGTTTGAAGCCGTGCCCTACGGCGCCTCCTCCTTATGACCCTCCCCCAAGTAGTAGGGGCAGCGCCTCTTCTATTTCCTTCTGCCCCGAGGTCTGGAGGGAAGTGGCCACAGCCTATCCAGTGTCTTGTAAGACCCAGCCAACAAAATCACAAATAGATATCATGAATCCCCTTGACTTTAACAGTAATAAAAAATTTAGCTGAATCAGTAAGAGCTTATGGGGTAGGTGCCGCATTTACTTTCACGCAAATAGAAAATTTAAATCGGTTTTGCTTGACCCCGAGTGATTGGACTCAATTGACAAGATCAGTTTTGAGCCCAGTACAGTATCTAGATTGGAAGTCCTTGCAACATGAGTTTGCCTGTGAACAAGCAGCTATTAATCTAAATGCTTGGCCTGCCCCCAGGCTGCCTGGGATCAGAGGACATGCGTTTCGGCAAGGCCGCACGCCAATCACCAAATGAATCTCCCCGACCAATGTTATATACTCAAATAAATTAAACATTGCCATTAGGGTTGGAAAGCATTGCCATAACATAAAAGGGGAAGAGTAAAGTAACATGCAACCTAACTAAAATCATTACCGGGTACCCCTATGAGCCCTTTTATGATTTTGTTGCCAGACTTGTTCAAGCGGCAGGTAGGATTTTTGGTAATGCCGACACTGCCATGCCACTTATCAAACAATTAGCCTTTGAACAATGTACAAAAGAGTGTCGGCAAGCGATAAATCCTTTCAAAAACAAAGTCATTGAGGCATGGATGAAAATTTGTAGAGAAATTGGCGGACCCTTACCTAATGCCAGTCTTTCAGCCGCGGGTCATACAGCTTCAACGCAAAAAAAAAAAGAAAACAACCCAGGAAGATCGGCGTTGCTTTAGATTGGGTGAGTTAGGCCATTTTAAAGAGCATTGTCCTATGAGAGGGGAGAGGGAAGAATTGCAGCGAGAGTCAAACAGAAACAAACCAGGCCTTTGCCCAAGATGTAAAAAAGGAAATCATTGGGCAAATGAGTGTAGATCAGTGAAAGACATTAATGGTAAACCTCTTAGTGCTGGTTATGGAGGAGCTCGTTCAAAAAATGGGCTACAGGGCCCACGTCCCCAGGGCCCACAAATATATGGGGCAATGGAAGACATCCAACAGGCCCAGAGCCCACGCAGGTGGCCCACCTTTGTTCCTCCACAGGACCGCGGAGAGCCACTTTGGGCTCCGCAGGATTGGACCTCCACTCCACCTCCAGGCTCGTATTAACACCTAGCATGGGAGTACAGCTTATTGATACTGATTTTCATGGCCCGCTAGAACCTGGTACTGTAGGGTTACTCTTGGGACGCTCATAATCTGCCTTAAAGGGGCTTCACGTCCATCCAGGAGTTATAGACCCCGATTATACAGGCCAAGTTAAAATTATGGTGGAGTCCCCGCACGGAATTGTTTCAGTCTCTCCTGGGGATAGAATTGCACAACTATTATTGCTTCCCAGTCTTCATGACAAATACCCTTCTAATTCTAAAGAAAGAAAAACAAAGGATTTGGGTCTACGGGAGTTGACTCTACATTTTTGGCTATGGATCTTGGTCAACACCCAGTTTTAGAATTAAGCATTGAGAACAAAAGATTCTTGGACTGTTAGATACTGGGGCAGATAAAAGTATCATAGCATTAAAAGATTGGGTAAAAGGATGGCCCATTCAGACCTCTGACCAGATCTTGAAACGTTCGGGTTTGTAAAACACCTGATATGAGTGCTTAGACTTAAACTTGGAAAGACAAAGAAAGCCATACAGGTACTATACAACCTTATGTACTTGAACTGCCAATTTCTTTATGGGGAAGGGACATCTTACAAAGCATGCGTTTGCACCTCACCAATGAATACTCAGACACGGCCAGAAACATTATGACGACAATGGGTTATATGCCAGGGAAAAGTATAGGAAAATATCACCAAGGATGCAGTAGTGCGATTACTATTCAAAAAAGACAGGCGGCAAAGAAGGTTTGGGTTTTTCGTAGTGGCCACTGGGGACAGTATTCCCATTACTTGGAAGACAGAGGATCTAGTTTGGGTTCCTCAGTGGCCACTCTCCTCTAAAAAGATAACGGCAACAAGAGAGTTAATACAGGAACAATTAGAATTGGAACTTATCCGCCGTCTCGTTGTCTCTTGGAATTACTCCCATTTTTATAATTAAAAAGAATAGAAGTCAGGAAAATGGAGACTACTTCATGACCTCAGAGCAGTTAACCAACAAATGCAGATCATGGGACCAGTTCAGCGTGGCCTCCCTCTTTTGTCTGCTTTGCCAGCCTTCATGCCTGATTGGCAATATAGGAATAACAAGATTGTTTCTTCTCCCTTTCTCTCTCGTTCAAGTATCGATAACCAAAGGTTTGCCTTTACTGTTCCAGCATGCAATCAAGAAAAACCAGATTCTAGATTTGAATGGGTGGTGTTGCCCCAAGGTCTGGCCAACAGTCCCACCATGTGTCAATTGTATGTAGACAATGCCCTAATCCCAGTAAGACAGCAATTTCCTTCAGTTAAATCTGTCCATTATATGGATGATATCCTGTTAGCAGATAAAAATGAAGACACTCTAAATCATGCCTGTTGTGTCCTTATAAAAACATTAGAAGATAAAGGCCTATTTATTGCTCCTGAAAAGGTTCAAAAGGACACGATAATAAATACCTAGGTGCCCACATTTTACCTGAATGCATTGTTCCTCAAAAGGTTGAACTAAGAAAGGATAACCTTTCCACCCTCAATGACTTTCAAAAGTTGCTGGGAGATATTAACTGGCTAAGACCTTATCTTAAAATACCCAATCATATACTACAACCACTTTACAAGATCCTAGTGGGTGAACCAGCTTTGGACACCCCTAGATCTTTGACTCCACCAGCAAGAGAGGCCCCCCGCATGCTGGAGGAGGCATTAAAGAAGGCGTTCTTGCGGCGATGGGTGCCGGATGCTCCTATTTCTTTGTGTATACTTCCCACCTTTAAACAGCCATCTGGCCTACTCTGGCAAGATGGTCCTCTTCTTTGGATTCATCCACACATTTCTGCATCACAATCCATTGAACATTACCCATCAACAGTAGCAAAATTAGCCTTATCTGGTATTCAATCTTCTCTTCAAAACAGTGTGGAACAATGTCAAACAAAGGGAGAAGGAGCGGGAAGCTAGCAAAAGAAGGATATAGGAAGGAGGAGGGGCAGGGGAAAAAAGGGGCGAAGGGGAAATGAATTTGAGGGAGAGGGTGAGGGCGGAGGTGCGGAGAAAAAAGGGGAAGCAGAAAAAAAAGAATAGAAGAATGAAGTGCGCAACGGGTGGCTCGGGGTAGGTGTATGGCGGGTGGGTGAGGGGTGGGATCTAGTCCCTTTTATGTGAGGCCCTGCTTTCAGTGTAATGAGTTGATTGGAGCTCGAATAATGTTGAAGAGGTTATCGTTGTGGTCCCGTGAAATCCCGGATTGCTCGTTTTGAGGTCAAGCGGTTTGTGGTTTAGTCAGAGCTGACTTTGGGGTTGGGTGTGTTATGGTGAAGGGGGGTGGCCTTGTCCTGCGCCGTTTGTGTATGTGTGGGCTGCCTCTTGTGTTAGTGTTTTCTTTCTTTTTTTAATTCTTCTTTTAATTTTTTTCCCACACACCCACTTTTTTTTCCTTATTACTTTTAATACATTTCTTTAAGGAGTATCCTGTTGTGTATCCTAAGGTGACTTCCACTCAACATTTACCCGGAGTTCCCACTATCTTTACTGATGGCTCAAAGACAGACTGTGGAGCCTTTGTATTGACTCTCAGAGCCAAACAAGTTTCCAATTCCAGCCAGGTTCCCCAAAGAAGGTAGAATTACAAATCATAGTGGAAGTATTCAAGGCCTGTCATTTTGCCTTTAATCTTTTATCAGACCCCTCCTATGTAGTAAATGCTTCAACATCCTGGAGACGGCCAGACCCATTAAACATAACAGTCTGTAGGCCCAGGATTTTAGAAATCTTCAGGACTCTGATCTGGGCCAGAACTGAAAAATTACTATGTTCAACATATAAGAGCTATTCAGGTCTACCTGGCCTCTAACTAAAGGAATGCTCTGGCAGATTAGTTTGTAACCCAGACCTCTTATCTTCTTGCATCTGCGATTGAGCAAGCACAAACTAAGTTCCATGAGTTATGTCCATTGTTCCTGTCCAAAAACACTTCCAGCATAGATTTCATATTCTTGCGCGATCCGCCCCGGCAACACACTCCCTTTATCCTCAGTCCACCTGTTCTCGCCAGCCATGTGTCTTATCTCATCCATCCCAGCCTCGCTAAGTCAATCCCACAGATTGGGTTCATGCCCCCTTTCATACACGTTGGCAGATGGATGTTACACTCCCCCACTTTTCCTCATCAAGTTTGGCACACTAAAATATGTGCACGTATCTGTTCGTACCTACTTCTGGCATGATACCACTGCCACACCTCCATGTCGCACTGGTCCTCTCCCCAGTCGGGAGCAAATCCGCATGCGCATGATAGACACACATTGCTTGTGCTCTCCTGCATGACTTTTCGGGTTGTGCGCCCCAGCTCGCCCTGCGCCGTGTCCACCATTCCTCCGCGCTGGGTCGCCGATCTATACGCTCCCCTATCGGACCTGTCCATGTCTTCTGAGCATCCCAGAGCTAACTGGCCTGCTTATACCTCTGCTTCCTTTACCCAATTTTATCGGCAGATGAATGTTGTCTGCTCTCACAGTCTACCCTATAATCCACAAGGGCAGGGAATTATAGAACGTGCTCATCGCACTTATGAAAGAGTGTCTATAAAAAAAAAAGGGGGAATTGGGAAGAAAAACAAACGCAAAAGATAGGCTCTTATTAAACTCTCTTCACTTTAAAATTTTTTAAATTTGGACAATAATAATAATTCTGCTGCTGATCGACATCAGTGGCATGAAGGAAAGGAAAAAGGATATTGAAATGGAAGGATATACTTACAGGACAATGGAAGGACCGGACCCAGTCCTGGTCGGGCGAGAGGCTCTGTTTGTGTTTTTCCACAAAATCGAACTGACCCCGTGTGGTGCCAGAAAGACTCACCAGAAAGTGCCAAACAAAACTTCTCAGGATGAAGATTCCCCTGCTGACTGCTGCTGTCGCTGATCCTGAGTCTGGTAACACCAACCCGATGGATCCGCGATGGGGGATACTGTCGTGTTCCCGAGACCAATGCCAGTTTCGCCATGATGTTAAGCTTTTCCCTCGCCTTTTAGTACTAATTCATCTTTGGATGTACCCTATTTGCCCTTAGATGTAGGAATAGCCAGATTAAGAAAATAGAAGTTTTGCATTAAGTGGTATCATGTTTTCTAAGGTTGAAAGGTTAGAAATTTAGCGAAAATTCAAAATGTGTTCAGATGTATAATCAGATAGGGGCTTGGTTTGATTTGCCAGAGGATTCCTATGGACCCTGTCATTCTGCCAATGCCTCTTGGATTAATGGATGGTGGCCAGTAAGCATGGGGAAGACAAGCACCCCGCCAACCTAAATATGCTCCACATTGTTTGGGCATTAATTGGGGGAAATTCTGGCCTTGGACAGGATGTCAGTCATGTACTCTGTGTGGGCCAACAGGATTTATCTTTTACCTTTTCCCACGAAATAAGCAACAGGTTTAATGATAGTTTTGCTGGATATAATTTTTCTGATCAAGATCTTTCCCAGTTTTATCCATCTAACCCTTTTGATTATTGGCTTTTGTGTGGGGTGAATGGAAGTTGTATGAATTTGGAGCCCATGGTCATGATTGGTGGAGGGAGTCATGGAGTCTCGGAATTTACATGGAGTACAGGAAAGAAATGGGGGACATTTTCCTCCAAAACGGAAGTTTCCTCCGCTACAAGTACTCTACTGAACCAGTTTCTGCTAGTAATCCGAGTTGTGATGGAGAAGAGATCAAACCCGGGCTTAATATTTTCTTTAAGGCAGTTCCAGTTTGTATTTATCCTCCCTTTATGTTTATACTCTATAATGGTAGTGAATACGATAACGATAGCTTGAGTGCGCCCTGAGAGTTGTTTCTATGTTCAATGCTGGAATGCTTCACAATTCCCTCTGGCTATTGTTGCTCACTTGCCACGCTGGATTCCCGTTCCAGTGGAAGCTCCCAATTCATTAACTCTATTCCAAAATAAACGAGACTTTGGCATAACTGCAGCTGTAGTGACCGCCGTGGCTGTCGCTGGCAGGAGCTACAGCTGCTGCAATTAGCTTAGCCTCTAACATTCATACAGCAACATGCCTTAATAACTTGTCCTCCAATGTTGCCAGGCCCTGGACACTCAGCTTACATATCAACATCCTCCTGAAAGAGGACTGATGATTGTTAATCAACGCATTGATCTTGTCCAGGAAGAGATAGATATATTGTGGCAAATAGCACAATTAGGATGAAATTTAAAATTCAGGCCTCTGCGTAACTAGTATTCAGTATAATAACTTTTCCCATGCTGAAATCTATCTAAACAACTTTCTAGCTATCTTCTAGGAAACTGGTCTGAGACAGTTTGAATGATTGGTTACCCAACTAAGAGTGGAAATAGTGACAGTGAATTCAATGGAGTGGACCTGGACCTTGCATCGACTGTCATCCTGGATCCCAACAGCCATGAATCATCTCAAGAATGGGCGGGGTTGGGATCCTTGGCATGCATAATGTTGTTCGTATCTTTCCTCTTCCTGTGGTGTTTTTGTAAAATGAGAGTATCTTGACACGGAACATGGCTTTACTAGCACAGGCTTTTGTTGCCATTGAAGATGGACATTCCCCAAGCTTGGCTCTCAATTATGCAAAAATCTTAAAGGTCTGTCGCCCTGAATATCTTCACGATCCTACTCAAAGACGGGCAACTTTCCTTCTACCTAAGGCATGGAACCCTCAGGGCGATGGGGTATCC
This sequence comes from Rhizomys pruinosus, assembly GCA_009823505.1. NCBI lineage: Eukaryota > Metazoa > Chordata > Mammalia > Rodentia > Spalacidae > Rhizomys > Rhizomys pruinosus. Next base: position 2,249,783 of record VZQC01010550.1, on the reverse strand, counting down.
TATGACGGGTTTAAGGGAGATGATCCTAAACAGACGGGGGAGGTTGTTGAATTCAGCCATCTGCTGCCTCGAGACCATGTCTATTAAAACAAAAAGGGGGAACCTGTTGGGAGCTGGAAGTGCCGCGCCTCAAAGATGGCCCGCCTCCCACCCCCACGGGGGTGAGCGCTCCATGCAGTAAACATGTCTTTATTTGGTTTGGCCTTGCTGAGCCCTCTGTTCCGCATAGAGATATCCTATCCTTGAGACCCACGTGGTGGAAATGTTGGTTATGACATGCCTTATAAGTGGTGAACCGGTGGTAGGGAGGGAGAGAGCGGATGTAGGTGCCCGAAATAACTGTCGAGGAGATCGTCTTGTGTTGTGTCTTCTTCGCTGGACGAAGGGGCGTCGCCGATACCTTTATCCAACTCTATTAAGATATAGGCCAAGATATGGAGAAGGAAATCGTAGAAGCTGCCAATTTGGGAAGTAAGAAAAGAAGCGAATGGGTGGCGTGGGAGGGTTATGTAACATGCTGGTTTGGTTTTCAAAAAATTTAAATTGGTGCTGGAGAGATGGGCCTAGCGGTGTAAGGGCGCCGGCCCGCTCCTACAGGGACCCGGGTCCGATCCCCAGACACCCACATGTGCGCGCGAGAGAACCTTTGTAAATCCAATATTCAGGGACTCCTAGTTCCAGGGGAATCTGAGACCGTCTTCTGATCTCCGCGCCATTGCACGACACGGGTTGCACAAAAAAAACTTGCATGCCAGACCAGTACATTCATTAACATACAGAATAAATAAAAATAAAATAAAATTAAAAAAAAAATTTCAAATATAATCCAGCAATGTTTGCCTCTAGTTACATGACCCCCCCAAAAAAAATTGAAAGCAGGAACTCAAAAGGATAGTTGTACACCTGTGATCATAGCAGCATTCACAAGAGCAAACAGTGGGAGAGAGCTAGGTCCATTACTGGACAAATAGATTGTGTGTGTGTGATTAATATATAATTAAGCCCTATAAAGGAAGGAAATTCTGACATACTATACCCTGGATAGACAGGATAGATAGTGAGGACTTTATGCTAAGTTGAGTAAGGTAGTAACAAAAGGACTGATATGATTTTCTTACATGAGTTATTTAGAAAAGGGAAATTCACAGAGACAGAAAGAATGGATCTGTTGGGGAAGGGGAAATTAGGAGTTAGTGTTTAATGGGTACAGAACTTCACTTGGGGAAGGTTTAAAACTTCTGGAGTGGACAATGGTGATTATTGAACAACAATGTGAATGTACTTATACTAGTAAATTGTTTTTTGTTTTGTTTTATTTTGTTTTTGGTCTTTTTGAGACAGGGTCTCCCTGTAGCCCTAGCTGACCTGGAACTCACTCTGTAGACCAGGCCCACCTTGAACAAAGATCCACTTGCCTCTGCCTCCTGAGTGCTAGGATTAAAGGCATGTGCCACCATGCCCAGCTATATTAGTAAACTGTACACTTAAAAATGGTAGCAGGTAGTTAGTTGCAGGCTAGCTAGGGATACAGGGAGGCTCTATCTCAAAAATACAAAAAAAAGTAACAGATTAAGTCACTTGATGCCACACATTCATGTACACACACAGAGAATAAACAAATAAACGTAAAAAATAGAAAGGGTGCCAAGCATGGTGGCGCATGCCTTTAATTGCAGCACTCGGGAGGCAGAGGAAGGGGAATCTTTGTGAGTTCAAGGCCAGCCTGGTCTACAGAGTGAGTTCCTGGACAGCTGGGGCTGCAGGGAGACCCTGTCTCAGAAAAAAAAAATAGAAAAGGTGAACTAGAAAAGGTATAGTGACACATGCCTTTAATCCCAGCAGAGGCAGGCAGATATTTGTGAGGTAGAGGCCAGCCTGGTCTACATAGTGAGTTCCAGGGCAGGTGGGGCTATAGGGAGATTCTGTCTCATAAAGACAAAAAAAAAAAAAAGAATGAGTTGATTCAACAGGTAAAGGCACTTGTCATCAAGCTTGACAACCTGAGTTTGATCCTCAGCACCTACATGGTGGAAAGTAGAGACTAAATCCCTGACAAGCAGACAGGGTGACTGGGTAACAAAGGTAGCAAACTTCTTTCTGTCTGCTTCTCGCAGAGACAAAGGCCTGAAGACTTTTTCTCCCTCCCATTGTAGGGCCCATTTTCTGACTGGTCCAGACCAATTTAGATAGGGTGGACTTGAACATGCTCTGGAGCCGTGGTCAGTCCTCTCATTGTTTTAACTGACCAATCTGAAGTTCGGGGAGGGAGGCCTGCACCCAGACCACCAAAGCACAAGGTCTCAGCCCTCTTGGAGGCTTTGCAGGTTTCAGTATCTGAGTCCTCTCTCCACTTGAGAGTGTTTCTATGAGAGAATATGTGCATTTCTTTACTTCGAAGTTTCTTACTTGTTCATCTCTGCTGTATCTGAGATTTTTCCACCCTTTTAAATCTTTAATTGGCAGAGAAAACTAACTTGACCCAGACTCCTAGATAGGGGGCTGGAGAGCAGGCTCAGCATGAGTCCCAGTACCCACAAGAGCTAACAACCATCCATAGCTCCAGTCTCAGGGGATCCAATGCCCGTGTCAGTCTTCTGTGGCCATGGCACGATGCGGATGTACTTACACACATACAGACATAACACTCAAACACATTAAAAAAAAAAAAAAGACTGCTACACAATAACAGAATTGACACCTACAAATTGTCCTTGACCTCTACACTCATGCTGTGGCATAGGCTCATGCGCGTGTGCGCACGTGCACACACACACACACACACACACACACACACACGCACACATACCACAATAAGTAAATACAAAATGTTAAAATAATTATGGCCCATGAGATCACTCAGTGTGTAAAGACATGTGCTCCAGAGCCTGACATCCTGAGTTTGATCACCAGGACCCACATGGTGGAAGGAGAGAACTGATTCCCACAAGTTGTCCTATGACACACAGGCACGCGTGCACACACACATACACACACACACACACATATATATATATATAAATTTAAAAAATAAATGGCAGAGTGCACAGAGCTTAGGTAGGGGATTTCCCAGGACCACCTGAAGCACAGAGTACGGGCTAAGTGAGGCATATCCCCCCTAAACTGGATTTGCTGAGGGAGTGTCCAACTGCAACCACAATAGTGATTCTGGGGCACAAGCTAAGGCAATAAATGAAACAGTGAACCTGAGACACTGCTAGTCCCTCATCACCAAACCCTATAAACAACCTAGAGAAACTGGCTGGCAGGAAGCAGAGTGAGCACAGTACTCAGCAGGGTACCGACTGGGTTGTTCCCTACGCTATATTTTTGGAGAACCTTCAAAATAGAAAGGGAAGAGTGACTTAGACTTCCAATATATAAATTGTCACGTGAAGCAGTCTCGCCGGCAAGAACTTTACGTGGACAACAGGATTCTTCTGCAGCAGTATTTATTGTGTACACAGCTCTCTTGTGAGAAGGACCCCGAAATGAGGAAGAGGCACTGCCTATATAGCAGTCTAGAGGGTTTGAGTATGCTCTGGAATGGTGCACTGTCCAATGCCTCATTAGCATATCCAATGTATGGGCTTATAGCACAATAGGGGCCAAAGCCTCATTAGAATATTAGGTGAATGGGCTCAAAGTCATGCGCAGTTCCTGTCCTAACGCGGAAGAGGTGGCTACATGCGGAAAAGGTGGCTAGTTGTTGTTCTCTAGCCTCCTGAGGAAGTCGGTGCCATCTTTAGGGTGCGGTGCATGGTCACAGTAACAATGCTGTGACAGGCTGCCAACAGTTCCCCCTTTTCTGTTATATGGCTGGGAGAATGTCTGTCTTAGGTTGCCACTGTAGAGGTATTCCTTACCCGTCATGGGGACAGCAAACAGCTTGTTAATTGGTGATATCTCGCGGCGTCCCGCGAGCCCAACCAACAGAGTTTCGCAGCGTCCCACGAGCCTCTGCTAGTACAGGTGCCGGTTTGCTCCCTGTCTTAGGTTGGTAATACTTGCAGTTGGCTTTACCCGTCATTGACTACTTCTCCAGCATGGAAAGCCATATATTAGGGGATGAGCCTACCTCTAATGCTGCAAGAGCCTGCGCAATGACTACTTTATCCCGCTGATGTTGGGCACGGAGCCTACACACAATCCAGAGCATAATCATAATCCCTCCACAAAGCAAAAGGCCAAGCCCCGCCACCCCCGCCCATTCTTTAAGGTGTGAGGCGGCAGTGGCGATCCAGGAAGACAGTCCTTCAGCAAGGGAGACATCCACTCTGGTCGAATTTACAGTGACAATCGCTATGCGGAGTTGATTCATCAAATTATCAAATTCTCCAGTCCAATTTCCTAAAAGATAACTGGACAATTGTTTAGACAGATTTGCTGCTTTTGTGAAATTATGATATTGGATGCTGGTTACACACAGACCAGGGTATTTCCACTCGCAGCCAAGCTGGGCTAGCTGCCAGGAGCACTTACCTTTTGTGGGGCCTTGGCATTCCTCCCTGGCAACTTCCACCTTCCTGTGAGTAGACATCACTACTGCACTAGTCAGAGCTCACCTAAGTACTTACATATGTTATTGCTGAGTTATGCATTAGCCCTACGAGACTTTCAGTATTTGATACTTTGGTCTGAACCAGAGAGTATAAGGTCCCATGTCCGCATCCACGTTCCGTCATGTTAGTAGTCAATTAAAGAAGCATTTTTACCAATCCTAGTCTTTTACATCAAGAGATTACCTCTACAATGGTTGTCTCCAATTTTCAGTTGGGGAACGACCTCATAAATCGTCATATTTTTCCTTGTTCTAATGGGGGGGGAGGCAAGAAGTCTCTCATATCAAAACCTTTGTGGCTACCTAGAAGGTCAACGTTTTCATTAGGACTCATTATAACTATTTGTTTCATGTAGGATCCACCGAGGGGTTCGATGTTTATGACAATCTGAGGCTTTTCTTCCATTTGATGTTAGTACGGGTCAGCCTTTCCGTTGCCATAATTTCTTTTGGTACATCCTACTTAATGCAAAGCTGTGTCTTTTCTTTTTCAGCCGTTATTAGCTGTGTGAACGTATTTATCTGTCTGTTGGACCACAACACTAAATCTTCCCATGGAAGTTAGTCCTCTCTAAGATTTGAATTGCGAGGTTTCTGATGAAAAGGTTTCATGTCTTTGCTGTATCCCCCCACCTTTTTTTAGCGTATGAGTCTCCAGAAGCAGTTGTATTATACATGACTATAGGGTGGAGGTAAGGCATAGATTCATCAAATTCCCCATGTTGTTTTGGTGACCTTAATATGAATTAACTGGAAGCAAAACTTAATTTTTACATTGAAATCATACTTAAAGAGAAGCTACAAGGTGATACTGTTTAACAGAAAAATTATAGAGAGCATTTGTTGTGTCATGCACAAAGTTCTTGCTCTATAGATTTTATGTAAAGCAAATGTGGGCACCAGCGAATTATATCTCCATTTAATTCAGATGCCATTAGCATTTTTATCAGATCTGTACCAAATGTTGTTTAATATAACATGTTTTACTTTTACCTAAGTCCTAAACACCATGTGTCCTGTAGACAGTGTCTAGGCGCAACTGGGTACTTGGCTGAGCTCACGTCAATTAAATATGTTAATCGAATATACTCACGTGTCCCTCTCCCACCCTCCTTCCAATTCAACCATTTCAGTCCATTTTCTGATGCAGTCTTTCTGTTGATTCTTCTTACTAATGGCATCCCTCTCCATGAGAATATTTATATCTGGGTTGTTTGTACTAGCATCCCATTGATAGGGCATCCATTCGTCGTTTGTTTTTCTGGGGCACTGTGTTACTTCACTAACATAAGTGATCGTCCTAGCTCCATCCTTTTACTGCTTTATATTTGTCTCTTTTTTTCTGTTCTGTCTTTATCTTCCAACTTGTGTACATGTACAACACTTTTCTCTATCCACTCGTCAGTAGGGCAACTTGGTGGTTCCAGCTCCTGCTATAATGCAGATGAGCTTGCAATAAACATAGCGCGCATGTATCTTTGCAGTAGTGTGATGTCTTGTAGGGTATTCATCCAGGAGTGGTATGCTGGGTCATGGGAGGCCAAGTTAATTGTCAGTCTTCTCAAGGGTTCTCCACCGCTTTCCACAGTGGACTGTACGAGTTTAGCATTCCTCCCAGCCAGTAGTGGATTGAGTGAGTCCCCTTTCCCCACAACCTGCTCCATGCACTTGGTCATCATTTGTTCTTCTTGATCCTAGCCAGTCTCATTGGAGTAACAGGATGATATCTCTAAGTGGGTTTTAATTTGCATTCCCTTAACTATTCAGAGGATGTTGAGCAGTTCTTAGAGTGTTTCTCGCCATCTCTAACTCCTCACTTGTGAAGTCTCTATTCAAGATGTTTGTTCCATCTTTTGAATGTATTCATGTTTTTCTTTTTCTCTTTGTGTTTTTGAGTAGCTTTATGCTGGAAATTACCATGCTTTGTCAGATGTTTAGCTGTGAAGGTTTCTCCCACTCTGTGCGATTTCTCTTCACTTCCTTGATTGCTTTCTGTTTGAGGCAAAGCTTTTTAGTTTAGCTGAGGTCCATTTTGTCATTGTCGAAACTTAGTCTTGTGGCAGGCTGCTGTCTGAGTTAGGAAAGTCTTTTCCTAATGCAACCCCATGTCTTGTAGTCTGCTGCCACTTCTCTTCTATCACTTTCAGAGTTTGGGTTTCACCTTGAGGTCCTGTTTTGATCCATGTGGAGTTGACTGTTGTACAAGTCAGAGGTAGGGGTTAATTCATTTTCTACAAGTGGTGATCCAGTTTTGCCAAACATACTTGTCTGAAGATGCTGTCTTGTGCTCATTGTGTCTTCTTGCCTGTCAATATGAGGTGGCTGAAAGGTATTGAGCTCAGGTATTGGAATCTTCGTTTTCTTTCAGTTGAGTTCAACTAGGTCCTGTTTTTGTTGCCAGTACCCAGGCTGCTTTAACAATAGCCCTGTATATGTGTTGATTAGTCTGGTATAGCAGATCCCCCTTTATGCTCATTTCACTCAGGGTTGCTTGTGCATAATTGGGGTCTTTTGATTTTTCCAAAACTGAATTTAGGAACTTTTTTTATCAACCTGTGAAGAACTTTGGGGATGTCTGATTGGATCTGCTATTAAATCTTATACAGGCTAGTTTTGGGCGAAATGGACATTTTTACAATTTAGTTTCCCAATCCATGAGGTGTGGAGGTTTTTCCATTTCTATGTCTTCATGCGGTTTCAAATTTTTAGTGGTTAAGTTAAAATTTTTGTTGTAGAGTCTTGGATGTCTTTGGTTACGGTTTGTTTCCTAGTATTTTAGTGTTTTTGAGGCTATTGTGGGTGGGAAGGTCTCTTTGAGTTTCCTTCTTCACATTTGCTTTTTGTGGAGTAAGAAAGGCTACTGTCATTTTTGTAGGTTTGAATTTGTATCCTGCCACTTCCAATAGCTGTTTTAATTGTTTCTAGAGTTTTCGTGTGGAGTTCTTAGCATCCCTTAGGTAAACAATCATATCATATCAGTATCATACATCTGAAAGGATGTTGACTTCCTCTTTTCCATTAGATACTCCTTTAATTCCTTTTCCTTTGCCTTTTGCGCTAGCAAGTTCACATATTGAAGAGGATGGTTGACGGGGGAAGCCTTGCGGGGGGAGGGGGACGAGTTCCTACTTTAATAGGAATCTTGCTGTCATTTCCCCATTCTACGCGCGATGATATTGGGCTGTGGTTGTTCTGTATATGCTTTGATTACATTGAGGAATGACCCTCCAGATACAATTCACCTCAGGACTTTAAAGCATGAAGGGATGCAGGATTTTTATCAAAGGCTTTCTCGCATCATTGAAGATGATGGTGGTCGGTTTTGTGTCCCTTGATTCCATTATATTGTTGGATGATTGGTATTATTATTTTCTATGTTGAGAAAACCAGCCTCGCATCTCTGTTATGAATCACAGTGGTCATGTGGATGATCTTTCTGATGTGGTTCTGTATGCGTTTGCCAGTATCTCTGTATTAGAATTTGGCATCTGTGTTCATTACGAAGAGATGAGGTCTATAGTTCCTCTTTTTATTTAGCTTCGCCTGGTTTTTGGTAATAGCGTAGATGCTTGGCTTCATAGAAGGAATTTGGGAGAAGTCCCTCACTTAGTTATACTGCACTATTAGTATGTATAAGGGTTGTAGTCTTTATGAATATTTTATAGAATTCTGCATGTGAAACCGCTCTGGAGCTGGGCTTTTTTTAGTGGGAAGGTATTTAGTACATCTCGATTTTTCTTCCTTATTATTGGTTTGTTTAGAGCTGCTCTCTTCTTGGTTGATGTTTGGTGATTCGCAGGGAATTTCAGGTATTCATCCATTCTTCTAGGTTTCAAACTTAGTATAGATTATTAAAGTTTTTGAAGTCGTCCCGTATGATTGTCTGGATCTTTTCATTGTCCTGTTGTGATATTTCCCTTCTCATCACAGATCTATTGATTTGGAGTTGTTCCTCTTTCTTTTGGTTTAACTGGGGCTAGAGGTTCTGTCTATCTTTGTTTTAATTCTCTTCAAAGAACTCAACTTTTGGATTCATTGATTATTTGTATGGTTTTCTTTGTTTCTATTTCATTGATCTCTGCTCGATTTTTTTGTTATTTTCTTCTCGTCTGCTCCGTTTAGGGTTCATTTGTTGTTGTCTCTCAAGTTATTTTTAGCTGCGGTGTTAGATCGTTCACCTTGTGCTTTTCTGTTTTTTTTTTTTTTTTTTTTTTTTTTTTTTATTTTTTTAGGACTGATTTTAAAGTGTTCCATAGTTTTGCTGTGTTGTTTTTATCATTGTCATTCAGTTCAGGAATGTTTTTTATTTTCTTTTTTTGATTCTTCCTTGACCGCATTCATTATTGAGGAGAGTGTTGTTTAGTGTCCATGTTTTCCTGTAGGTTGTAGGGTTTATTCTGGTGTTGATATTGAGTTTTTATTGCACTGTGGTCTGATAGAGAGCATGAGATTAATTCAACCTTTTTATATTTGTTGAGTTTTTTCCCTGTGTCACAGTATGTGGTCAATTTTAGAGGAAGTTCCATGAGGTGCTGAGTAGAAAAGTGTAAATATCTTCTGGTGTTTGGGTGAAATTTCTGTAGATGTCTGTGAGGTTCCTTTGGTGTATTGTATTGCTCAATTCAGATGTCTCTTCTGTTTATTCTTTTCCTGTTGATCTGTCTAAGGACTTAATGGGGTATTGAAGTCCCCTAGTATTTGTGTGCTGGGGTTAAACTGTGCCTTGGATCTGAAGAATGGGTGTCTTTATAAAATTTGTGGCATGATGTTATGGTGCATATATATTTATTATTGTGAGATTTTCATCGTCAATTTTTCCTTTAATAAGGATGTAATGGCCCTCGTTGTCTCTTTTGATTTCTTTTTGACTTTGAAGTCTTATTTTGTCTGATATGAATAGCCACGACACCCGCTTTCTTTTGGTACCATTTTATTGGAATACTTTCTTCCATTCCTTCACTTAAAGTTGGGTGTTCTATCCTTGAAATTGGGATGGGTTTTCCCTTGTGACAGCATATAGATGGGTTTTTGTTTCCTAACCCATTCTCACAGTCTTTGCCTTTTGATTGGGGATTTAGCCCATCAATATTTAAGGTTACAATTTTGAAGATGGATGTTTCTTCCTTTCAGTTTATTATGCATTTGGACTTCTAGCCTTGGATTTTGCTCCTATGGTTTGTTTTTGTTAGTTTCTTTCCCTAGGTGTTTGAGGATTGTTGCTCTTCTCTTCTGCCTTTGGAATTGCTTCAAGTATTTTATGAAGGTTTGGTTTTCCATACATGTATTCCATCATCTTGTTTATGTCATTGAAGATTGTTCTCTCTCCTTCAAGTATTAGTCGACATTTTTGCTTCTTTGATTTTTCTTTTGCTGTACAAAAGCTGTTTTTTTTTTCTGTACAAAAAGTTTTGAGTTTAATAACGTCCCACTTGTCATTTGTTGACTTTATTTCCTGTTCAGCTGCTCTTTGATTTAGAGTCTTTTCCTACTCCTATGTCTTTTAGATTGCTAAACTTTTTCTTCTATCTGATCATTTTTCAGAATTTCAGGTTTCAGTTGAGGTCTTTGATCCATTGGGCGTTATTTTTGTGCAGGGTGAGTTGTAGGGGTGTAATTTTTGTTTCTTCTAACAAATGATGATCCAGTTTTGCCACACCATTTTACTGAAGATTGTATCTTTTCCTCCAATGAGCGATTTTGGCCCTTTATGGGAATATGAGGTGGCTGAAATTGTATGAGCTAAAGTTTGGATTTTCAATTTTGTTCCATTGGGCAGCAGGTCTGTTTTTGTGCAGTACCAAGCTGCTTTTATAATGGGCTATAGCATTGTAAATATAGCATGAGTCTGGTAAGGTGATCCTCTCTGCATTGAATTTTTGCTTAGTGTTGCTTTAGGCTATTTAGGGTCTTTTGTTTTTCCATATGAATTTAAGGATTTTTTTTTTTTTCCAAAGTCTGTAAAGAAACTCATGGGGATCTTTTAATGGGATTGCATTGATACTGTGTATTAAAATTTGGGTTGAATGAATATATTTACTATATTAATTTTTCCAATTGCAGAGCATGGGCAGGTTTTCCCTTTTTGTTCATTTAATTTTATATTTATGCCCAAAATATGCATATATACAGCCCACAAAGTTTACAAAGTCCTGAAAAATTTAAACCATAGGTTCATTCCAAAAACACTTAGGCTTTCACATTTTAAACAAGTCCAAGATTGCCGTACACCGTAAAGAGAAAAGTAGACTTTAAGATTCTTGTTTTTTATATGAATCATGTCTTCTACCCTATATGGTAATTAATGTGTGATACAAGTTGGTTGGTCACTTCCTAGAGCCCATTAAGAGATTCAGTTATATAGCACAGTTGCTTTCATCTTTGATGTCATCTTCAATCTCCTTCAGGGTTTTATAATTTTTATTGTAGAAATCTTCAGTATTTTTGGTTAGGTTTGTTTCCCAGGTATTTTATTTTATTTATTTATTTATTTATTTTTTATTTAATTTTATTTTATTTATTTACTTATAAGTCTCATATTCCTTTTCGGTTGCCTTGTTGTCCAGTACAATAAGTATACTACTGATCTCTCTCTTTAGGTTAATTTTGTAATCCTCCAATTTTTTAATCACTTCTTGGAGTTTTCTGGTGGAACGTTTTTAGCTTCCCTCAGGTAACTATCATATCATCTGCAAACAGGGATATGTTTGACTTCCTCTTTTCATTAGTACTCTTAATTTTCCTTTCTTGGTTGTGATTTCAGTTGAACAGCAAGTTTGATGTTGTTAGAATATTGTGCGTGCTGATATGTGTGGAGCTTTGCTGAGTTTGCCGCTTTATTAGGGAAGACACCCATTATATTTTTAAGGAATGAGGGATATACACCTATGCATGGCGTCCCAGGAACAGGCTGCAGGTCATTTAACGATCTACTTTGAAGCCCAAGTTCAATTCCTGATTGGAGGGAAGAAACTCTTTAACAGCGGTGGGTGGTCAGTAATGGGATTGACCCTAGGGCCTCCTACATGTGATTGTGTGGCGAATGCTCTCCACCACTAAGATCAGGCCACTGAGTCGTTGTGACTGAGGGTGGAAATATTTATAAAACTTGGGATTGCTACAGAGGATTAGAGGCTTGGTCGTGAATCTGAATTGCTTTTTGTTATTTTGCTGCATCAATGAGTGTTTTTTTTGTTGGTTTTTTTTTTAGATCACATTTTTTATGTGTATGGATGTACTGTCTCCATGTAGGTTGGCACACCCGTGTTTGTGCAGTGCTGCTGCAGAGGTCAGAAGAGGTGTAGAGTCCCCTGGAACCTGGAGTTAAAGTTGGTTCTTAGCCGCCAATGTGGGTGATGACAATCGAACCGAGGTCCTCTGAAGAGCAGTCAGAGCTCTTAATCGCTGAGCCATCTCTCCATCTTAAATGAAGTTTTCTATATCATGACTGTAGTCTGGTGGAATTTTAATTGATAATTTCACATCATATTTCTGCCTCAGTGAGCACCTTGAACATGTTGCTAAGAAAAGTCTAAGGGCTTTCATGTATTTTCATAGAGATGCTTTCATAGAGTTATAATTTTAGTTTTTTAAAAACACTTTCCATTGCTTCTTGGAGTGCCCTTAGCAGCAGGAATATATGAGGAATATATCAGGATCNTCATAGGTAGTGATTGTTGCTTGTCTTCCCACTGCAGAAGGGAGGACCTGGATCTCATAGGTAGTGATTGTTGTTTGTCTTCCCACTGCAGAAGGGAGGACCTGGATCTAATAGGTAGTAATTGTTGTTTGTCTCCACCCTGCAGAAAAGAGACATGGATCTCATAGGTAGTAATTGTTGTTTGTCTCCACACTGCAGAAGGGAGGACCTGGATCTCATAGGTAGTGATTGTTGCTTGTCTTCCCATTGCAGAAGGGAGGACCTGGATCTCATAGGTAGTGATTGATGTTTTTCTCCACACTGGAGAAGAAAGGACATGGATCTCATACGTAGTAATTGTTGTTTGTCTCCACACTGCAGAAAGGAGACCTGGATCTCATAGGTAGTAATTGTTGTTTGTCTCCACACTGCAGAAGGGAGGACATGGATCTCATAGGTAGTGATTGTTGTTTGTCTCCACACTGCAGAAAGGAGGACCTGTATCTCATAGGTATTGATTGTTGTATGTCTCCACACTGCAGAAGTGAGGACCTGGATCTCATAGGTAGTGATTGTTGTTTGTCTCTGCACTGCAGAATGTAGGACCTGGATCTCATACGTAGTGATTGTTGTTTGTCTCCACATTGCAGAAGGGAGGACCTGGATCTCATAGTTAGTGATTGTTGTTTGTCTCTGCACTGCAGAATGTAGGAACTGGATCTCATAGGTAGTGATTGTTGTTTGTCTCCACACTGCAGAAGGGAGTACCTGAATCTCATAGGTAGTAATTGCTGTTTGTCTCCACACTGCAGAAGGGAGGACCTGGATCTCATAGGTAGTGATTGTTGCATGTCTTCCCACTGTAGAAGGGAGCACATGGATCTCATAGGTAGTGATTGATTTTATCTCCACATTGCAGAATGGAGGACCTGGATCTCATAGGTAGTGATTGTTATTTGTCTCCACACTGCAGAATGGAGTACCTGGATCTCATATGTAGTTACTTTTGTTTGTCTCCACATTGCAGAACGGAGGACCTGGATCTCATAGGTAGTAATTGTTGTTTGTCTCCACACTGCAGAAGGGAGGACCTGGATCTCACACGTAGTGATTGTTGTTTGTCTCCACCCTGCCGAAGGGAGGACCTGGATCTCATAGGTAGTGATTGTTGCTTGTCTTCCCACTGCAGAAGCGAGGAACTGGATCTCGTAAGTAGAGATTGTTGTTTGTCTTCCCACTGCAGAAGGGAGGACCTGGATCTCATAGGTAGTAATTGTTGTTTGTCTCCACCCTGCAGAAGGGAGGACCTGGATTTCATAGGTAGTGATTGTTGCTCGTCTTCCCACTGCAGAAGGGAGCTCATGGATCTCATATGTAGTGATTGTTGTTTTTCTCCTCACTGGAGAAGGGAGGAGCTGGATCTCCTTGGTAGTAATTGTTGTTTTTCTTCACACTGCAGAAAGGAGACCTGGATCTCATAGGTAGTAATTGTTGTTTGTCTCCACAGTGCAGAAGGGAGGACCTGGATCTCATAGGTAGTGATTGTTGCTTGTCTTCCCACTGCAGAAGGGAGCACATGGATCTCATAGGTAGTGATTTTTCTTTATCTCCACATTGCAGAAGGGAGAACCTGGATCTCATGGGTAGTGATTGTTGTTTGTCTCCACATTGCAGAAGGGAGGAACTGGATCTCATAGGTAGTGATTGTTGTTTGTCTCCACACTACAGAAGGGAGGACCTGGATCTCATAGGTACTGATTGTTGTTTGTCTTCCAACAGCAGAAGGGAAGACCTGGATCTCATAGGTAGTGATTTTTGTTTGGCTCCACATTGCAGAAATGAGGACTTGGATCTCATAGGAAGTGATTGTTTTTTGTCTCCACACTGCAGAAAGGAGACCTGGATCTCATAGGTAGTGATTGTTGTTTGTCTACACACTGCAGAAGGGAGGACCTGGATCTCATAGGTAGTGATTGTTGCTTGTCTTCCCACTGCAGTAGGGAGCACATGGATCTCATAGGTAGTGATTGTTGTTTTTCTCCACACTAGAGAATGTCGGACCTGGATCTCATAGGTAGTAATTGTTGTTTGTCTCCACACTGCAGAAAGGAGACCTGGATCTCATAGGGAGTAATTGTTTTTTGTCTCCACACTGCAGAAAGTAGACCTGGATCTCATAGGTAGTAATTGTTGTTTGTCTCCACACTGCAGAAGGGAGGACCTGGATCTCATATATAGTGATTGTTGCTTGTATTCCCACTGCAGAAGGGAGGACATGGATCTCATAGGTAGTGATTGTTCTTTATCTCAACATTGTAGAAGGGAGGACCTGGGTCTCATAGGTAGTGATTGTTGTTTGTCACCACACTGCAGAAAGGAGGACCTGGATCTCATATGTAGTGATTGTTGTTTGTCTCCGGACTGCAGAATGTAGGACCTGGATCTCATAGTTTGTGATTGTTGTTTGTCTCCACACTGCAGAAGGGAAGACCTGGATCTCATAGGTAGTAATTAATGTTTGTCTCCACACTGCAGAAAGGGGGACCTGGATCTCATATGTAGTGATTGTTGTTTGTCTTCCCACTGCAGAAGAGAGGACCTGAATCTCATCGGTAGTAATTGTTGTTTGTCTCCACACTGCAGAATGGAGACCCGTATCTCATAGGTAGAGATTGTTCCTTGTCGTCCCACTGCAGAAGGGAGCACATGGATCTCATAGGTACTGATTGTTCTTTATCTCCACATTGCAGAAAGGAGGACCTGGATCTCATAGGTAGTGATTGTTGTTTGTCTCCACACTGCAGAATATAGGACCTGGATATCATAGGTAGTGATTGTTGTTTGTCTCCACATTGCAGAATGTAGGACCTGGATCTCATAGGTAGTGATTGTTGTTTGTCTCCACACTGCAGAGGGAGGACCTGGATCTCATAGGTAGTAATTGCTGTTTGTCTCCACACTGCAGAAAGGAGGACCTGGATCTCATAGGTAGTGATTGTTGTTTGTCTTCCCACTACAGAAGAGAGGACCTGAATCTCATAGGTAGTGATTGTTGTTTGTCTCCACACTGCAGAAGGGAGGACCTGGATCTCATAGGTAGTGATTGTTGTTTGTCTCCACCCTGTAGAAGGGAGGACCTGGATCTCATAGGTCGTGATTGTTGCTTGTCTTGCCACTGCAGAAGGGAGGACCTGGATCTCATAGGTAGAGATTGTTGTTTGTCTTCCCACTGCAGAAGGGAGGACCTGGATCTCATAGGTAGTAATTGTTGTTTGTCTCCACACTGCAGAAAGGAGACATGGATCTCATAGTTAGTAATTTTTGTTTGTCTCCACACTGCAGAAGGGAGGACCTGGATCTCATAGGTAGTGATTTTTGCTTGTCTTCCCACTGCAGAAGGGAGGACCTGGATCTCATAGGTAGTGATTGTAGTATTTCTCCAAACAGCAGAGGAGAGGACCTGGATCTCATAGGTAGTCATTGTTGTTTTTCTCCCCAGTGCAGAAGGGAGGACCTGGATCACATAGGTACTGATTGTTGTCTCCACAAAGCAGAAGGTAGTACTTGGATTTCATAGGGAGTGATTATTGATTGTCCCCACACTGCAGAAGGGAGGACCTGGATCTCATAGGTAGTGATTTTTGTTTGTCTCCACACTGCAGGTAAGCGGACCTGGATCTCATAGGTAGTTATTGTTGTTTGTCTTCCCACTGCAGAAGGGAGGATCTGGATCTCATAGGTAGTGATTGTTGTTTGTCTACACACTGCAGAAGGCAGGACCTTGATCTCATAGGTAGTGATTATTGTTTGTCTCCACCCTGCAGAAGGGAGGACTTGGATCTCATACGTAGTGATTGTAGTTTGTCTTCCCACTGCAGATGGGAGGACCTGGATCTCATACATAGTGATTGTTGTTTGTGTCCACACTGCAGAAGGGAGGACCTGGATCTCATATGTAGTCATTGTTGTTTGTCTCCACACTGCAGAAGGAGGACCTGGATCTCATAGGTAGAGATTGTTGTTTGTCTGCACACTGCAGAAGGGAGGACCTGGATCTCATAGGTAGTGACTGTTGTTTGTCTCCACACTGCAGAAGGGAGGACCTGGATCACATAGGTAGAGATTGTTGTTTGTCTCCACACTGCAGAAGGGAGGACCTGGATCTCATAGGTAGTGATTGTTGTTTGTCTCCACACTGCAGAAGGGGGGACCTGGATCTCATAGATAGTGATTGTTGTTTGTCTCCACACTGCAGAAGGGAGGAGCTGGATCTCATATGTAGTGATTTTTGTATGTCTCCACACTGCAGGTAAGCGGACCTGGATCTCATAGGTAGTGATTGTTGTTTGTCTTCCCACTGCAGAAGGGAGGACCTGAATCTCATATTTAGGGATTCTTGTTTGTCTCCACATTGCAGAAAGGGAACTGGATCTCATATTAGTGATTGTTGTTTGTCTCCACACTGCAGAAGGGAGGACCTGGATCTCATAGGTAGTGTTGTTGCTTGTCTTCCCACTCAAGAAGGGAGAACTGGATCCATAGGTAGTGATTTTTGTTTTGTCTCCACACTGCAGAAGGGAGGACCTGGATCTCATAGGTATTGATGTTGTTTCTCCACACTGCAGAAGGAGGACCTGGATCTCATAGGTAGTGATTTGTTGTTTGTCTCCACATGCAGAAGGAGACCTGGATCTCATAGTAGTAGATGGTTGTTTGTCTCCACACTGCAGAAAGGAGGACCTGGATCATCATAAGAGTAATTGTTATTTGTCTCACTTCAGAATGTAGAAAGGGATCCAGAGGAGTAGAGTTTTTTTCTCCACACTGCAGAGGGAGACCACTGACTCATAGTAGATTGCTGTTTGTCTCCAAATGCAGAAGGAGGACCTGGATCTCATAGGTAGTGATTGTTGTTTTTCCCACTGCAGAAGGGAGCACGGGATCTCATAGGTAGTGATTGTTGTTTTTCTCCACACTGCAGAAGGGAGGACCTGGATCTCATAGGTAGTGATTGTTGTTTTTCCCACTGAGAAGGGAGACCTGGATCTCATAAGTTAGTGATTGATTTTTCTCCACATTGCAGAAGGGAGGACCTGGATCTCATAGGTAGTGATTGTTTTTGTCCCACACTGCAGAATGGAGTAACTGGATCTCATAGTAGTTAATGTGTGTGTGTCTCCACACTGCAGAAGAGGACGATGGATCTCATAGTTAGTGATTGTTGTTTGTCTCCCACTGCAGAATGAGGACCTGGATCTAATAGTTAGTGATTGTTGTTTGTCTCCCACTGCAGAAGAGATGACTGACTCATAGATAGTTGTTGTTTGTCTCCACACGCAGAAGTGGAGGACCTGAGTCTCATAGGTAGTGATTGTTTTTTCTACACATTGCAGAAGCGAGGACCTGGATCCAAGTAGTGATTGTTGTTTGTCTCCACCTGCAGAAGGGAGGCCTGGATCTCATAGGTAGTAATTGTTGTTGTCTCCACACTGCAAAGGGAGACCTGGATCTCATGGGTATGATTGTTTGTTTGTCTCCACACTGCAGAGGGAGGACCTGGATCTCATAGGTAGTGATTGTTGTTTTTCCCACTGCAGAGGGAGGACTGGATCTCATAGTAGTATTGTGTTTGTCTCCACTCTGCAGAATGGAGGACCTGGATCTCATAGGTAGTGATTGTTGTTTGTCTCCATACTGCAGAAGGGAGTACCTGGATCT
Organism: Rhizomys pruinosus; assembly: GCA_009823505.1. Classification (NCBI taxonomy): domain Eukaryota; kingdom Metazoa; phylum Chordata; class Mammalia; order Rodentia; family Spalacidae; genus Rhizomys; species Rhizomys pruinosus. The sequence goes on along the minus strand of VZQC01010550.1, from coordinate 2,231,871 downwards.
CATAGATAGTGATTGCTGTTTGTCTCCACCTTGCAGAAAGGAGGACCTGGATCTCATAGGTAGTGATTGTTGCTTGTCTTCCCACTGCAGAAGGGAGGGCCTGCATCTTATAGTTAGTGATTTTTGTGTGTCTTCCCACTGCAGAAAGAGGACCTGGATCTCATAGTAGTGATTTTGTTTGTCTCCACACTGCAGAAAGGAACTGGATCTCATAGGATAATTGTTGTTTGTCTCCACAACTGCAGAAGGGAGGCCTGGATCTCATAGGTGTGATTGTTGTTTGCTCCCACTGCAGAATGAGTAACCGATCGCTAGGTATAGTTGTTGTTTGTCTCACACTGCAGAAGGGAGACCTGGTTCTCATAGTTAGTAATTTTGTTTGTCTCCACACTGCAAAAAGGAGACCTGGACTCACAGGTAGTGAGTTGTTGTTTGTCTCCCACTGCAGAAGGGAGGACCTGAAGCTCATAGGTAGATTGATGTTTGTTTCCCAATTGCAGAAGGAGACTGGACTCATAGTAGTGATTGTTGTTTGTCTCCCCACTGCAGAAGGGAGGACCTGGATCCCATAGGTACGGATTGTTGTTTGTCTTCCCACTGCAGAAGGAGGACCTGGATCTCATAGGTAAGTGATTTGTTTGTCTCCACTGCAGAAGGGAGGACCTGGATCTCATAGGTAGTAATTTTGTTTGTCTCCACACTGCAGAAGGGAGGACCTGGATCTCATAGGTAGTGATTGTTGTTTGTCTCCCACTCAGAAGGGAGGCCTGATCTCATGTAGTGTTTGTTGTTTGTCTCCACTACAGAAGGAGACCTGGACCATAGGTAGTGTTTGTTGTTTCTTCCCACTGGAAAGGAGGACCTGGATCTCATGGTTAGTGATTGTTGTTTGTCTCCCACTGCAGAATGAGGGACCTGGATCTCATAGTAGGATTGTTGTTTGTCTCCACACTGCAGAAGGGAGGACCGGATCTCCATAGGTATGATTATTGTTTTTCTCCACAGGACAGAAGGGAGGCCTGGATCTCATAGTAGTATTGTTGTTTGTCTCCACCTGCGAAGGGAGGACCTGGATCTCATAGGTAGTGATTGTTGTTGTCTCCCCACTGCAGAAGGAGGACTGGATCTCATAGTAGTGATTGTTGTTTGTCTCCACGCAGAAGGAGGACCTGGATCTCATAGTAGTAATTGTTTTGTTTGTCTCCCACTGCAGAAGAACCTGGATTCTCATAGGTAGTGATTTTTGTTTGTCTCCACACTGCAGAAGGGAGGACCTGATACTCAAGGTAGTGATTGTTGTTTTCTTCCCACTCAGAAGGGAGACCTGGATCTCATAGGTAAGTGATTGTTGTTTGTCTCCAATGCAGAAAGGAGATCTGGATCTCATAGTAGTATTTGTTTGTCTCCACACCAGAAGGGAGGACTGGATCTCATAGTATGATTTTTGTTTTTCTCCCACTGAGAAGGGAGGACTGTCTCATAGAAGTGATTGTTTTTGTTCCTCCACATTGAAGAAAGGAGACTGGATCTCATAGGTAGTAATTGTGTTTGCTTCCACCTCCAGAAGGGAGGACCTGGATCTCATAGGTAGTGATTTTGTTTGTCTCCCACTCAAAGGGAGGACCTGGCACTCGGTAGTGATTTGTTGTTTGTCTCCACACTGCAGAAGGGACGCTGGATCTCAGTAGTGTTTTTGTGTTTGTCTCCACACTGCAGAAGGAGGACTGGATTCATAGGTATGATTGTTGTTTGTCTCCACACTCGCAGAAGGGAGGACTGATCTCATAGGTAGTGATGTTTTTGTCTTCTCCACTGCAGAAGGGAGGACCTAATCCAAGGTAGGTGATTGTTGTTTGTCTCCAATCAGAAGGGAGGACTGGTTCTAGCGTAGGATTGATTTTGTCTCCACCGAGACGGGAGGACTGGATCTCAGTAGTGATTGTTGTTTGTTCCAACTGCAGAAGGGAGGACCTGGATCTCATAGGTAGTGATTTGTGTTTTTCTCAACCTGAGAAGGGAACCTGGATCTCATAGGTTTTGATTTTGTTTTCTCCACTGCAGAAGGGAGGACTGGATTCATAGGTAGTGATTGTTTTTTTGTCTCCCACTGCAGAGGGAGGACCTGGATCTAATAGGTAGTGATTGTTTGTTTGTCTCCACACTGCAGAAGGGAGGACCGGATCTCATAGGTAGTGATTTTGTTGTCTTCCCACTGCAAAAGGAGGACCTGGACTCACAGAGTAGTGATTGTTGTTTGTCTCCACACTCAGATGGGAGGACTGGATCTCATAATAGTGATTGTTGTTTGTCTCCACACTGCAGAAGGGAGGAACTGGATCTCAATAGGTAGTGAGTTTTTGTTTGTATCCACACTGCAGAAAGGGACCTGGATCTCATAGTAGTGATTGTTGTTTTGTCTCCCACTGCAGAAAGAGGACCTGGATCTCATAGTAGGTTTTGTTGTTTGTCTCCACATTGCAGAAGGGAGGAGCTGGAACTCAAGGTAGTGATGGTTTTGTTGTTTGTCTCCACACTCAGAAGGGAGGACCTGGATCTCATAGGTATTGATTGTTGTTTGTCTTCCAACAGCAGAAGGGAGACCTGGATCTCATAGGTATGATTTGTTGTGTGTCCACATTGCAAAGGAGGACTTGGATCTCATAGTTATGATTGTTTGTTTGTCTCCACACTGCAGAAGGGAGGACCTGGATCTCATAGGTAGTGATTGGTGTTTCTCACACATGAGAAGGGAGACCTGGATCTCCATAGGTAGTATTGTTGTTTGTCCCACACTGAGAAGGGAGACCTGGATCTCATATGTATGATTGTTGTTTTCTTCCAACTGCAGAAGGAGGACCTGAATCTCATAGGTAGTGATGTTGTTTTGCCTCCACACTGCAGAAGGGAGGACGNCTACTGCAGCTGGCATGGAAGGGTAGGGGAGCGTCCTGTGTGTGCCAGGCTGTGCTGCCTGCTCTCCTGCCCGTCCGTGTCTACAGAATGCCGCCACAGCCAGAAGTTGCTCCTGGAATATGAGAGATACCAGGACCTGCAGCGCAAGTCCCAGCGGATGCAGGAGGAAGATGAAAAGCAGCTCCGGGACAATGATGAGAGCGAGAGCCAGGCGCTGGGGGATCTCACGGAGTTCTCCAGGGCCAAACTGCAAGAGCAAACCAACCTTCTCGAAGAGGTGCTCCCCGGGAACCAAGCTGTGACCCCTTTCTGGGAGGAAGGTCAGGGAGGGAAGGAGGCCAGAATTGGAACTACTCCTTCTGTTCAGTAGTTCATCAAGTGACCACTGTGTGGACACCGGGAGTCCATTGGCAGGCATGGGACTTGCATCTCATGGGAGAGAGAACCAAGAAGTTTCACAAATAAAGTTACAGTGATCCCAAGTTCTATAAGGGGAAAATATCTGAAGTCTGGGTGTCAATGTGAAGAACAGAGGCCAAACCGGGTTGTGGTTGTTGGTGAGAGGCAGTAAAATGAAGGAGCCTGAGGCCTGACCTGGTCAACAAAGAAGGGAGTCAGGAAGAAAGTAGGCAGATGGGAAGGGGCTCAGTTTCCACTTCTGTAAGGAGACTGGCCTTCCACCCACAAAGCCTCCCATGCCCTCGTCACCCCAGTCCACCCCAACACCACCGCGACCTTCCCCCCTCGCCACACTGTCACATCTCTCCCTCTCTCTGAGCCAGGCACAGGAAGACGTCAGGCCACTGCTATGGGAGTGTGAGGAAACCAAGAAGCAGATTGAAGAGAAAGACCGAGAAATCCAACTATGAAAACTCAGTATGAGAAGATGCTTCGGGATGAGAAGGAGCCCAGACCTCGGCTCGAAGGAGAAGTAGAAGTCATGAGGAAGAAGGTGGGCTGCTGCTCGGCAATGGGCAGGGTGGGCTTGGGCAGCAGGGCAGTGGAGGCCAGGCCTGTGGACACATAGCTGCAGTGACCGTGCAGAGGTCCCACACATGCAGCCTTGCCTCAAGGACACATGGTCTTGCCACATCCTCTGAAAGGACCACATTGGCTTCCGTTCTTCTTTGTGGGAGCAAAGACTGTGCGACAGGATCGTGCCATGAATCTCAGACAGGCTTAGAGCTCATTATGTAGCTCAGTCTGGCCTCCAACTTACAATCCCCCTGCTTCATCTTCCCAAAGTCTGTTGTTCCAGGGGTACACAGCACACCCAGATCTCCCCCTCTTCTTTTCTTCTCACAGGGCAGTTAAGTTTCAGTGCACAAATACATGCTCTGAGCTTTCTTTCCTGAGCAAGCAGGATCCAATAAAAATGCATCTCCTCCTAGCACTTGGGAGACAGAGGCAGGCAGATCTTTGTGAGTTCAAGGCCAGCCTTGTCTACATAGTGAGTTCCAGGACAGCCGGAGCTACAGGGAGACCCTGTCTCAAAAAAGACAAATGCATCTCCACTTAGCCGAGAGGCGTCCTCAGCCCTGGTGGCTTCTGTTGAGACTTCTGGGTAGGAAGTGTATGGTGCTTTATAAGATAGGACAGCTGGGGCTGGAGAGATGGCTCAGTGGTTAAGAGCACTGACTGCTCTTGCAGAGGACCGGGGTTTGATTCCCAGTACCCACATGGTGGCTAAGAACCATCTTGTAACTCCAGTTCCAGGGGAATCCGACACCCTCTTCTGACCTCCGCAGCATTGCACAACACGGGTGCACCAACCTACATGCAGAGAGTACACTCATACATTACACACATAAAAAATAAATAAATTTTAAAAATAGGACAGCTGTTTTGTTCACTGATGGTTGAGGGAGGAGGTAATTCACAGATCCTTGTCTTGTTTTCTATAAAATGTCTAGCCTTAGAGAAGCTAAATTCAAAGTCAGCTCATTAGCAATCAAAGCTTCTATTAGGAACTCATTGTTGGAGAGTCAGGAGCACCATTGGGCTTTCCCTTCTGGGGCGTGGCTAACGTGACTCAGAGTGGGCTCATCTGAGACCTTAGTAGGCCACCAATCTCCACCTGTCAAGATCAGTGTGGTCATAGAAAACCTGAGTCCACCTACAGAGCTGGTCTCCACAGCCTCTTGTATAGAGATTGTCCTCCACTTCAGTGAATGGGCCGAGACATCATTAGACAGAATATGCCATCATTCATTGGCCCTGGGAAAACACTGAACTGTCCCAAATTCTCCAAAACAAAATTAGTCTGGCATGATGGGTCATGTCTATAACTCTAGTACTTAGGAAGCTGACATAGGAGGATCAGGAGTTCAAAGCCAGCCTGGGCTACACAGAAAGACCCTGCCTCTCGAAAGTAAGGGGGAGACTGTTGGAAGAAGGAGGTCAGGATTGGGAGGGGGACTAGGAGAGGGCTATGGGAGAGTGTGCAAACATGGTCGCAATATATTGTATACAAGTATAAATAAAGATGGGAAAAAAGACTATTCCTCAATTTAAAAAACTTTCTAAAAAATTTAAATAACAATGATAAAATTCACTCAACAAGGCCTGGCAATGTTGAGGGCTGGGGGCTCTCTCTCCTCCTCTGGAGGAGAAGCAGATCCTTCTACACTTCATAAGGAAGGGTGGGGGAGGAATGGGGATGAGCCCGGAGGTCCTAGAGGTCTTCACTGTTGCTGGCTATCTTCAGTTCAGCAGCCTGCAGAAGGAGATTGAAGAGAGAAGGAGATCGAAGGATGACACTGAGCTCCTGAAGGGGGATCAGATGAAGCTTCGGGGAGTCATCAAGTCCCTGGAGAAGGATATCCAGGGCCTCAGGCGAGAGGTCCAGGAGAGGGACGAGACCATCCAGGACAAGGTGAGGGCCACACCCTGAAGAGACCCAGGGCCTGAGGACAGGGCTGGGAGAGAGCCCTGGTTTCTTGGAGCCCATTTATTTGACTCAATAGGGGAAGGAAGATCAGTCAGTGAAGCCTCCTGGATGTTTAGCATGATGCTAACTAGTCACAACACATCCCATTCAATTCTGCCAACAGCTTGGCTCATCGGCAACCCAGGGTTGTGTCTCAGGAAGCCAAGTTCAGAAGACTGAGTATCCTGCCCACTGTCACATAGTTTATAGGGGACCAGACTTGACATAGGAACCTGAGTCAGCTGACTCCGAGCTCCCCCACCCCCACTTTCCATTGCACCAGGCATCCTGGGTCAAGGCAACTCACCCCCACACTGCCCCCCATGGTACTGCTGGTCAGGAAGGGCTTATATATAAATCGGGGCTTTGGAGACAGGGCAGAGCTCTCTTCAGATTCTCAAAGTAGAAATTGACACGAAAGAGACCAAGGCTTCATTATGCAAAATATTGCCATCCACCAGCCTGCCCTTCCCACCAGGGCAGTGGCCAGAGTGCAAGCACTGTCAGGTCACCCTCATCCTAGAAGCTGAGCGGAGCTTTCCATGGCCTACAGAAGGGTTCAACAAACTTATTTTTTGGGTGGGAGGGGTGGTTGAGATAGGGTCTCCCTGTAGCCCCAGCTGGCCTGGAACTCACTCTGTAGACCAGGCTGGCCTTGAACTCACAGAGATCCGCCTGCCTCTGCCTCCTGAGTGCTGGAATTAAAGGTGTGCACCACCACACTGGACCACAAATTTGGATTAGAGGATAAAGTCCTGCTGTCCTTGGCCTTCTGGTCTCTGTCTCAACTAATTAACTCTTGGTGCCACATGTGAAACCAGCCACAAAACAGAAAGGAATGCACTCCGCTATGTTCCAATTGGATTTACAGAAATAGGCAGCAGGCCAAGATTGGCTCACAGGCTGAGCTCGTCAGTTCCTGGACACCAGGATAAAGGCTGAACTCTGAGCCAATAGCCAAAGCCTTCCTTACCCCCCTCCTTTCTCCAGCCTGACTTCTCGCTCTCCCTCTGTCAGCACTTGGAGCTGAAGCAGGCCATGCTCTGACCCACCTGCTACAAACCCTGCTTTCTGTGTCTCCTTCCTTTATAACACCCATCACATTTCAGGGGGAATTTTGCTCACACATCTGCTTTGCCACCTAGTGTTTTTTCCCCCCACTTAAGGACAGAAGAATAGAGACTGTGTCATTCCTAAGAGATGTAATTCTAATACTTAGCAGAACTTCACTCAGTAAAGGCTTGATGGATAGACCCAGGCTCCAGTTACTATCACTGTACAAATTATCTGAAAACCTAGTGATTAAAAGAAACACCTGTGTATGTGGGTCTGGCATTTGGACAGGGCACTGCAGCAGGATGGCTGGTCTGTGCCCCTGCTGTCTGAGGTCTCTGTGGGAAGCCTGGGGCCGGGGAGGGGGTGTACACAGAGGGGCTCAAACAGCTAGAGGCTGGAAGATCAACGTCCACAATGTCTCCTCCCACATGCTCAGCTCCATGACGTGGATGGTAGAGTCTGGGATCAGCAGTGTTTCAACCACGGAGCCCCTAATGTGCTCTCCAGCCCAGAGAGCTCAGAATGAGTGGATTTCTTGCATAGCAGCTTTTGCCGCAGTAAACGTCCCAAGAGAGTCAGATCTGGAGCTGCCTGGCTTTTCCGACCTAGCCTTGGCAAGCACACAGCATTCCTTCAGCTGCATCCTTTGGGCTGTAAGCAAGTCATAAATCCCATCAGACACGAGGAAGGAGAACCAATTCTACTTGCTGAGGGAGACACATTAAGGTCACATCCCAGAGAAGCCACAGTGTGGGAAAGGGAGATACAGTCATCCACGAGCCACATGTGAACGACTGTGAGTGAATGGAGTTGCTGTGAAGTGAGTCAGGGCTGCAGCCTGGTGGGGGGTGCACCTGCCTCTCATCCCTTGTGAGAAGTCTGTGGCCTCTTCCATCAGCAGCATCACAAGTTTGATGTTCTTCACCTTAGAAGAGTTCTGTGTACCAGGGCTGTGTGAGCACCCCCCATCTCTCTGTCTTTCTCTCTGCCTCTGCCTCTGTCTCTCTCTCTCTCTCTCTCTCTCTCACACACACACACACCCCTCTCACTTTCCTTTCTCTCATTTCACCCCTCCAGGAGAAGCGGATTTATGATCTGAAAAAGAAAAATCAAGAACTAGAGAAATTCAAGTTTGTGCTCAACTACAAAATAAAGGAGCTGAAGAAGCAAATAGAACCTCGAGAGGATGAGATCAAAGTGATGAAGCAGATTCAGGAGGTAAGAGCCACCTGGGACACATGACTCACCCTCACCCCTAACCCCCCTGTCCTCTCAGACCTCTGTGTCCTTTTCCACTGCTGCACATTGGCCCAGGCAGAGTGAACGAAAATGCTTCTGACGGCCCCTCTAAGCAGGCAGCACTTGTGGCCTCCACTCCAGAAACGAGGCCACCAGGAAGACAGTGCTCCAAATGAAAGCTCAGCTTCCCTAAAGTAAAGTGGTTGGGCTGTGAGTCCGGCTGTGCCTGGGGCCCACCCCTCACTGTGCAGTTGGGTAGCTGGAACTGCCGCAGTTGAGCATTTGGCCACCAGGGTGCAGTGTGTCTCCAGCAGCTACTGCTCTTTCCTGCTGAGGCCACTGGCTGGGGCTGGTGTTGGTCTGATAAGGAGTCAGAAGTCTTCAAAGACTCTTGAACCCAAGAGTGGAACAATTAAGAATATGTTCAGGAGGCCGGGCGTGGTGGCGCAGGCCTTTAATCCTAGCACTCTGGAGGCAGAGGCAGGCGGATCTTTGTGAGTTCAAGGCCAGCCTGGTCTACAGAGTGAGTTCCAGGACAGCTGGGGCTACAGGGAGACCCTGTCTCGAAAAGACAAAAAAAAATGTTCAGGAAAACAAACAGGACGAAGGTGAGAGGAGAGAGATGGGCAGCAAGACCAGCCGGAAGAGGGTTCTGAGGATTCAGTGGTGCAGAACTGTCTATTCCCTGCGGGCCCCGGCCCGTTGCACTTTCTTACATGTTTGCCTGTCAGCCTATCCCTCAGTGGCCACAAAAGTGGCCAGTTTGTTTCTTGGTAAAGTGGAAATTTAAAATTTTTAAGTAATTTTTATTTTATATATAGGAGTATTTTGTCTGCATGTATGTAAGGGTACCTGTGTTATGCAATGCTTGCAGAGGCCAGAACAGTGTGTCCGATCCCCTGGAACTGGAGTTACAGACGGTTATTAGCCACTATGTGGGTGCTGGGAACTGAATCCAGTCTTCTGCAAGAGCAGTCAGTGACTCAACTGCTGAGCCATATCTTCAGCCTCCCATAAAGCGGAGATTTAGAAGTCTTTCCTGATTCTTCCTTTCTTTTAATTCCTATATCTAAATCATTACCAATGCCCCCAAATTATTTTAAAGCCAATACTCTCCCATGCCCCTGCACTCTGCTGCTATCACCCTGGTCCAAGCTTTACCATTTCTTTCTTCTTTTAACACTAACTTAAATTTGTTATTTATTTGGGGCCATGGAAGGGACACATGCCCCAACAAACATGTAGAAGACAAAGCACAACTTGCAGGAGTCAGCTCTTTCCAGCCACCATGTGGATTACAGGATTTGAACTCAGATCATCAGTCTTGGCAGCAAACACCTTTACCCACTGAGCCATCTCACCAGCCCTCTCCATCATTTCTTATCTGGACTTGATTTGAGTTCCTCAGTGGTGTCCCATCCCACTAGAATAAAACCCAAAGACTTCACCTTCCAGCCTCTCCCTCTCCCAACCTCATCTCAAGCCTTCCCCCTACCTGCTCCAGTGCCAGGTTCCTGACAGCCCCTAAAAGTCAGCTTTCCTGTCTTGAGGCTCTGTGATGGTGTCCCCTCTGTGTAGAAGGCTGTCCCCTGGGTCATCACATGGCTGGCTTTTCATCTTCCCTGTCTCAACTTTGATGCCACCTTGTCAAAGGTCTTTCCTCCTCACCCTGTAAAGGACGATCACACGCTCCCTTCCATCTTCTCTAGATACGTGCACTGGGCAAGGACAATGGCAATCAGCATTTAAGGCCCATCTAGATGCCCATGGGTTACGGTGCTGGTGCTGGTGTGTGTGCTGGTGTGTGTGTGCGCGTGCGTGTAGGGGGGGCTATGTGTGTGTGGGTGTGTGTGTGTGGGTGGGTGTGTTCGTGTGCATGCCCTGTAAAGCATTTTCTCCATGAGGCTCAGTAAAGAAGCTGAGTAGAGAGGATGGCAGTGACCTCTAAGCCTCTGCCCTGGGCTAACCACCGAGCTGCCCTCCTGGGACCTCCTGCCATTTTGTAGTAACTTCGGGACCCAAGAATGGCAGCTATCATTGTTCTTTTGGGAATGAAATATCTCAGACTGAGAAACTTATAAACAACAGAAATTTTTCTCTCTGTCTGGAGACTGGGAAGTCCAGGATCAAGGCACCAGCAGATTCTGCACCCGGAGGACCTGTATCTCATAGGTAGTGATTGTTGTTTGTCTTCCCACTGCAGAAAGGAGGACCTGGATCTCATAGGTAGTGATTGTTGTTTGTCTCCACACTGCAGAAGGGAGGACCTGGATCTCATAGGTAGTGATTGTTGTTTGTCTCCACACTGCAGAAGGGAGGACCTGGATCTCATAGGTAGTGATTTTTGTTTGTCTTCCCACTGCTGAAGGGAGGACCTGAATCTCATAGGTAGTGATTGTTGTTTGTCTCCACACTGCAGAAGTGAGGATCTGGATCTCATAGGTAGTGATTGTTGTTTGTCTCCACACTGCAGGAGGGAGGACCTGGATCTCATATGTAGTGATTTTTGTTTGTCTTCCCACTGCAGAAGGGAGGATCTGGATCTCATAGGTAGTGATTTTTGTTTGTCTTCACACTGCAGAAGGGCAAAGGAAGGCTGACAGGCCCCTTCAGGCCTCTTTTTTTTTTTTTTTTTGTCTTTTCAAATCAGGGTCTCCCTTTAGCCCCAGCTGTCCTGGAACTCACTCTGTAGACCAGGCTGGCCTTGGACTCACAAAGATCCGCCTGCCTCTGCCTCCCGTGTGCTAGGATTAAAGGCGTTCTCCACAAGTTTGGTGTTTTTTGTTTTTGTTTTTGTTTTGTTGTTTTTGCAGGCCTCTTCTATAAAGCCACTAATTCCATTTGTGAGGGTTCTGCCCACGACTTAGTCACCTTCCAAAGCACCTACCTGTCCTGGGCAAGGCTGCCATTGTCAGTGGGCAATATGCTTGTGTCTTAGAAAGGCTTAGAAGACTTTCCTACCCCATCCCCCCTCTCCCTTTGCCAGTGGTTGCCAGGGCTTTATCTGGACCTGGTTCTTTCCAGGAAAGAACTTTCCTCTCGGGATTAGAGACGCATTCAGAGATAACTATGGCAGAACCCTGATGAGCTTCCTCTTACAGGAAAGAAGGCTCAAACCCTTTGTTCACATAGAGATCTCTGTGGAGAAACGCATCACCCACCAGCTTTAATCACATAGAGATCTCTGTGGAGAAATGCATCACCCACCAGCTTTAATCGAGGCACCTCCCTTCTCGTAAGCTTCCCCCTGTGTAGAAAAAGGACCTTAGTTGGGCATGGTGGTGCACACCTTTAATCCCAGCACTCTGGAGGAAGAGGAAGAAGAGAAAGGCGGACCTCTATGAGTTCAAGGCCAGCCTACATAGCAAGTTCCAAGCCACCTGGGGCTACAAGGGAGACCCTGTCTCAAAAAAGACCAAAAAAGGAAAGAAAAAGAACCTTGTAGCTCAGTTTCCACTCATTTATTGGCTCTTCACATGCAGGGTTTTTCAAGCCAGTGTGGAGGAAGGAGTCTCCTCAATGGAGGGCTGACCTCTGTCTGCTAGAGTGCTTAGCACCAGCCTGTCTCTGCCCACTCAATGCCAGAAGCACCTCTTTCCAGGGTTGTTACAACCAAATACATGTCTAGATGCTGCCAAAGGTTCCCTGGGGAACAACACGCTTCCTCTACACTCCCACCCCTGCCCCACTGCAAACCAGCATGACCAACACCTGGGAAAAGTGGATGGAATTTCCATGCTGGAAAAAATGTCTGTTCCCACATTCTAGGCAAGTCTTCTGGCTTTCTAGCCAGATACTCAAATTTCACATATTTTACAGTTTTTTTTTTCTATAAAACTGATTATTTATATTCTTGGAGTAATCTGAGGTTTTGCCTGTAGGGGTAAAAGCAAAGGTAAAAATCTAGCCCTGGACAGTGTCCGCCCTAACCCAGTCTGTCCCTGCTGACTTAAGGTTGCTGGGAGATACAGCCACTGTGCGTACTTGGACATTACCTTCAGCAGCCCTGCAGACTCTGGGTGCCCTTTCTCTCTTCCACCTGCCATTTCACTGGCCTAGAACATTCTTCCTTCACCTGGGGCCCAATGCAGCCCCTTGTTGGTCTGTCAAGCTCTAGTTCTCCCTTATGTTAGAACCAGACACCCTGCTGCTCCTGGTAAACCAGTGCCAGCCTGCAGAAATGAACCAGGGTGCCCACGCCTCTGGTCCTCTGTGGGCAGGCTGCTCTCGGCTTGCAATGCCTTTTTGTCTGTTATCCTCTAATATTCTTCCACAACACACAGCCAAAGTATCCCCTCCTCTATGCACACAGGGAACCTTCTTCCTCAATCACAGATAATGATACGGCCACTTCGCAGGAACTTCTCATTCGCTCCTCTCATCCCTTTAATCCAGAGGCTTCTTGAACACAGAAACCACATCTTCATCAGTTCTGTCTCCCTGGGCCTTCAACAGTCTGGTGGCCCTTGCTCTCTTTACCCCTGCCTTGCTGTGTGTTGTCTGCAAGGCAGTTCTAGGTAGCTCTGCCACATTCTTACCACTCCTCCCCCACAGGCAGTAGTTACACTCATGCTCACACCCCTCACTGTTGGTCCCCTTGCTTACCACACTTGCCATTCATTCATTCATTCATTCACTCATCAAATCTTCATGGAGTCCACCTTAGTGCCAGGCATTGTGTCAGATACTATTCTGTCTAATAAAATGCTTCCCGTAACAAGAAAGCATTTCTCTATGTCCAGAAGATCGAAGTGGCTTATTAAAGCCCTCTGTTACCCCTAGACAGTTACCAGGAACCTTAAAATGTGACCAAAGAACCTGGGATAGATTTGTGGGGCCTACTCACACAAACACACACACACACACACACACACACACACACACACACAAAACCACACAAATAATTAAATAAATAAATAAATAAATAAATAAATAAATAAGTCTCCCATCTCCTGAAAACAGTCAGTGAGCCTCCCTAGTAACAGGACTACTAATGTCCAAATTTGGGATGTAAATAAAACATTGCCCCTTGCTTTGAATCAAGTCTACCTATAGCTAATTTCATCCACATCATAGGTTCTAGTGACTCCTCATTGGCCTTCGTTAGGACAAGAAGCTGCTAGGGTCTCCTGCCATCCTTCTCAAGATGGGATGGCTGTGCACCGCTTTGACCTGTCAGCATAATGATGAGACTGTTTCCTTCTTAGCTTTTACCTGGTTTGTGCCCTAGAAGGAGGATGCCCACATGCCACACTGGTCCCTCAAAACTCTCTGCTTCAAAATCAAACCTTAGCTTTCTGTGTAGAATGACAGTGGTCCCTTAAGTTCCACTCACAACCTCACAGGCAGGCAAGAAAGTACTTCTCTAGAGAACTGCACCTCATGCAGGAGTTTGGAGTTCTTTGAGTTACTGAATTAGAAGTTCAAGAAAAGAGGAATATATGTAGTTAAGGAAAGGCAGAGTGACTAAGAAAAACTTGCCAGCCTGGCCATAGAATGCTGGGTGGACACATCGTCAGTCAGGGTGGGGGCTTTTAGGATGTCAAGAAATAAGAAAGGTTTCATTGCAGAAGATGTAGCTGGGAACTGGGGGGGGTGACCGGTTTTCAGTGGATGTTCCAGTGAAAGACCTCTGTTCTCAAACTCCCTTCCCCGGTTCTCTATAGATGGAAGCTGAGCTGGAACGTTTCCACAAACGGAAGACGCACCTGGAGCTGAACAACATGAATCTGTTGCAGAAACTGAGAGCCAAGGATCAGGAGATGCACAAAGAACAGCAGAAGGTGTGGGATTTTCAGAGTCTGGCAGTGCCTGGACTCAGGGTCTGGCACTGTCTGCCATGGGCAGCTGGCTCTTCGAGACACAGCCAGCCATTGCTAAGATACACTTCCCATTTTAACTCACGCTTTGCCCACAGATTCCAGGCCTGTGCAAATTTATGTCTGAGACTATAAAACGACTTGGGGGTGGGGAGGTATGACACTAGTTTGGAAGGAACATCCCTAGCCTTTGCTTGTCTGGCCTGGGGAAGAACATGCTTAAGAAGGTCATTCTCAGTGGTTAAAGGCTTTGACCACCTGCCGAGGGGAGGAGAATCTTGGAGACCAGCCATTTCAGTCTTCGGGTTTAGTTCTGATTGTGTGTGTGTACACCCACATGTGCAGAGATCAGGAGGGTGGCAGGTAGCCTGCTCTGACACTGTCTTCCTTATGCCCTTGAGACAGGGTCACTCACTCAGCCTGGAGCTTGTTTTTTTCAGCCATGTTAGCTAATAGCAAACTCCAGCAGTCCTCCCGTCTCTGCCTTCCAGTGCTAGGGTTACAGCCGCAAATGCTTTCACAGCCTTTATGTGGGTGCTGGGGTCCAAACTCAAGTCTTTGTGCTTATACAAGAAGCTGTCTTGCTCAGCCATCTCTCCAGTCCCCTGCTATGTTTGAGACAGGATCTCACTCTACAGCCCCAGCTAGCCTGGGAACTGTTAGTCATCTTGTTTCAGCCTCCTCAGAGATATGATACAGGTGTGCGCCACTGTGCCTGGCTCGTCCGGTCTATTTATGTTGTAAATAAGGAAAGTAAGGCCAGAAAAGTAAGGAAGTGAGGAAACTTCATCCCAGGGCTGGAGAGATGGCTCAGTGGTTAGGAACACTGGCTGTCCTTACAGAAAACCCAGGTTCGAATCCCTGCACCCACATAGCAGCTAACAACTGTACATAATTCCAGGTTCAGGGGATCCTACACCCTCTTCTGTCCTCTGTAGGCATTGCACAACATGGATGCACTCATATACATGGGGCAATACATGCAGACACATAAGATAATAATAAATTAAATATTTTTAAAAACAAACTTTACCCCATACTCCTAGCTAGTCAGCACTTACAGAGCCAGTCCTGGAAGCTAAGTCTTCTGGTCCTGGTCCAGGCATCCCAAAATGTTTACTGAGTCAGCTGAACTTTTTCATCTTCCACCTCAAGAACTTGCACTGTGCTATGTTGTTAGTGCTGCAGAGCCACATGGGAAGAGACTGTGGCCCCGCCCATCACAAGCCAAAGGGCTGTAGGTGATTGGTGGTCTGTGTGCATTATAAGGCAAGGTAAACATATATATGGTGGTTAAAGGGGTATGGGAACAGAGAGAAAGGAAAGATCCCCCCAAGTCAGGGTAGGGGAAGACAGACACCAGGGAAAGCACAAATGGAGAAGGAGAACTAGTCCACAGCAACCTGTGGACCCCCCCATCCATTCACAGCAGCACTCCTGTCAGGAGGGACAAGCACTGGGCGATCTCAGAAGGAGGGTATGGCAGCCCTGGGTGGGATTCTGTGGGAGAGAATTAGACCATCTTTTTTGGTTCTAAAGGAAAAACTGGCCACGTGAGTTTCTGTTCATCTTTTTTTTAATTTTTTTAAATTTATTTCTGTATGTGTATGAATGTACTGTCTGCATGTAGGTCTGTGCACCCGTGTCGTGCAATGCCTGGGAGGTCAGAAGAGGGTATCGGATTCCCCTGGAACTGGAGTTCTCCTGGAATTGGAGTTGCAGATGGTTCTTAGCTGCCATGTGGATGCTGGGGATCGAACCCGGGTCCTCTGCAAGAGCAGCAGGTGCTCTTAACCACTAGGCTATCTCTCCAGCCCCTCTGTTCATCTTCTAAGGCCTGAGGTCTTTAAGAATCCATGACAGTGAGGGATTGCACGTATGTAATATTGGGGGCTGAGTGCCAGGCCATGTCGTTTGGCGGTTGTTCAGGCAGGATACCCAACCCAGGCATTTCAGTGTTGCTACCCATCTAGACTGGCTGCCCATCTAGTTTCTGTGCCCAGTGTGTCCCCCGGTGGTGGTGGTCAGCTGTGAGTCCCTGATGAGGACAGTTTCATCCCTTTTTGTGCCATTCACCTCTTGCCCACAGCCCCCCCTTCACATGAAGCACCCCCTACAATGTCTGATTACAGGTGCAGAACTTGGAAGCACTGGTCAGACGGTTTAAAACGGACCTTCATAACTGTGTGGCATAGATCTAGGAGCCCCAGCTGCTGAAGGAGAAGATCCATGGTCTCTTTGAGAAGTACGTGCAGCGGGCAGATATGGTAAGCTCCAAGTTCCACGCTCTGCCCTGCCCTGCCCTGCCCTGCCCTACCCTACCCTGCCCTGCCCTGCCCTGCCCTGTGCACCACCCCTCCCCCTCCTTTGCTGAGAGTCCCCCTTGGCCCATCAGGTGGAGATTGCAGGACCGAACTTGGACCTCAAGCAGGAGTATGCCCGCCAGCGGGAGCACCTGGAGAGGAACCTGACCACTCTTGAAAAGAAGGTGATCAAGGAGCGCGAGCAGCACCATTCGCGCTACATCCGAATCATGCAGGTAATGGCGGGTACCCTTCAGCTTCCTGGGGAGAATTGGCAATGGTTCGTCGTGGTCTGGCTCCCCTATGTCCAAGGAGGCAAAGCTTTTTCTTGCTTCTTCTGTTCTGACTTCCTGGAGCTGTTCTGACTGGGACCACAGCCCAGAGGAGTGGTCATAGTCAGAACAAGCCACCAAGGAGCCTATCTAGGCCTCTCCATGCCGTCTAACAGTCCCCTTGCTTCAGCAGACACTCCATCTCTGTCTAAAACGAGCTGGCTCCCGCCCTGCTCCCCTCGGAGCGGAGCCCCTAGAAACTTCCATCTGAGTCCGCGCTTTCCTGGCTCCCTCTCTCCCTTCTCCTGCCTTCTGATTCCGGCTCCTGCTTCACCCAGCTTAGTTTTGCAGCATTTTATCCAGTTCTCCACCATATACCAGGACAGGTCTGGCCGGTCTCCACCTGCCTCAGCTCCCTTTTCTGGTGCCTCAGGTCCTACTCTCTTATCTCTTGGTCCCCAGCTAACCACACCCACCGAGTTGGCACCATCAGATTTAATGAACTCTCCACACCCAACTCCCAGGATTCTTCATCAGACTCTTCAGAGAGCCTGGCCGCATTCCTGCCACCCCCACTCAAGTGCTTTATCAGGACTGCCCGTGGGGCGCTTCTGCCAGATATCTGTTTGGTATCAGTATCGTCTGAAGCAATTAATATGAATTCATATCAAAAGAGAACATCGGGAACATGTAAGGCACATGCTTTTATATTTACATGTCTGTAATGCCCTAGTTAAAATACAAGAATGGGGACAGGGCTGCAATTGGACTGAAACCAGATACCAGGTTACAGAGTCTTCATACAACTGAGCTCACAAAGAGCACAGCCATCCGGGCAGGACTCAGGCAGCTGATCTCATGCCATCTTAAACCAGTGCCCCTCCTGGTCCCCATTCAAATTACTTCTACTTCAGACCACAAAACCTATCAGAGACCTAGAAAGGAAGTGGATGTTATTGGCAGGACCCTTGGTGTCAGCAGTCACACACAGAGCCACTGTTAAGGGGCCGGAGTGCCTGGAACATGGACAGGCACTGGACTCTGACAGCAGCAAGCCAAGTGGGGGGACCAGGGTGACAGCAGAAGCCCTTGTCACTGGCTGGCATGGCTGAGCCCTGGCAGCAGCACTCAGGCCTGAGGATCCTCCAGGCCTGGTCCCTCTGTCCACACCAAGCACATGCCCAAAGCAGACGTAGTCCTAGGAAAGAAAGACGCGAAGACCACAGGCTGGTCACAGGGTACAAAGAATTTCTGCCAAGGTTGCTGGGGCAGGTGCCATGTCTTCTTTCCCACCCCATTCCTTGCCTTGGGCCAGGGCAGGACTGAGCAGCAGAGGGGACCCAGCCAGGGCCCTGGGAGGCGGATCCCTGAAAGAGTCTCTGTATCTCGAGCAACAGCCTTGAAACCTATGTGCTGTGTCATCCTGTGGAGCCAGAAAAGTAGCTCAGACAACCTCAGGGGACAGGAGGGTGGGTACCTGGGGATTGGGCTCCGGGTGCTCCACATATAGATACACACAAGAGTAGGAGAGAGAGAAAGGGAGGGAGGGAGAGAAGGAACCTCTTGCTAACTAACCATAGTGGGGCTCTGGGTAAAACTTGAATTGCAAAAAATTTTGGAAGTGTCCTTTCCCAGTATTAAGGAATAGATCCAGGTCCCCGTGCATGCTAAATAAATATTCTACCACTGAGCTACATCCCAGCCCAGAAGATTTTCTTTTAATATTTGATTTGGGGCTGAAGAGATGGCTCAGCGGTTAAGAGACTACCTACTCTTGCAGAGGACCTGGGTTTGATTCCTGGCATTCACATGGCAGCTAACAACCATCCATAACTCTAGTTCCAGTGCATCCGATGCCCTCTTCTGACCTCCACAGGGATTACACAACACGGGTGCACATATATGTATATATTCAGGCAGTACACTCATACACATAAAAAATAAATAAAAATAGGGGCTGGAGAGGTAGCCTAGCGGTTAAGAGCACCGACTGCTCTTGCAGAGGACCCGGGTTCAATCCCCAGCACCCACATGGTGGCTGAGAACCGTCTGTAACTCCAATTCCAGGAAAATTCCAGTTCCAGGGGAATCCGAGACCCTCTTCTGACCTCTGCGGCATTGCATGACACGGGTGCACAAACCTACATGCAGACAGTATACTCATACAAAAATAAATAAAATTATCAAAAAAAAAATTAAAAAATAAATAAAAATAGTAAATAAAAGTATTTTTTTCTTTTTGCCTGCATGTAAGTCCACCCATTGGGAATCGAACCCGGGTCCTCTGCAAGAGCAGCAAGTGCTCTTATCTGCTGAGCCATCTCTGCAGCCCCCTTGATTTTTCTAATTTCCAAGCTACTCTTCTAGGTACTAAAAAATAGTTTCCACCTGGCATGGTGGCACACGCCTTTAATCCCAGCACTTAGGAGGCAGAGGCAGGCCCTATCTCAAAAAGACCAACAAAAATAATTGTTTCCTTTGATCTTGAGGTTGAATGAGAAGGCCGGGCCAGGGTCTATCTAGGTAGCAGGGTCTACACAGGCAAAACAGCTTGAAACCATATTCTCATCCTGGGTGTGGAAGCCAAATGGGGTCAGGCTGTGTAGACCATGGCAATACCACTTCATAGCTCTTTGGCCAGGAGACTATAGATACATTCTTTCACTTCTCCAGAGGCCACTCTGTTTATCCATAACATGGGGCAGAAGGCCACCCTCAGTGGCTACCCTGAGGATCAGCCTAGACAAGCAATGTAAAGCACTGAGCTCTGGCCCGGTACAGAACCAGGGCTCAGAAAACGTCACATCCCGCTGGGTGTGGTGGCACATGCCTTTAATCCTAGCACTTGGGAGGCAGAGGAAGGTGGATCTTTGTGAGTTCAAGGCCAGCCTGGTCTAGTCCCAGGACAGCTGGGGCTACAGGGAGACCCTGTCTCGAAAAGAAAAAAAGAAAATGTCACATCCTTTCTTTTGCCCCACCAAATAACTTATTCTAGAACCACAGTGGATATAAGTAAGAGTTCTAAAAGCCTATCATGGCATGGATCACCCCTACTCCAGATAGTGGCCAGGAGTCCTGGCTGCCTCAATACAAGGTGGTCGGGAGCTGGCTGGAACTGGATATGTGGCCCACAAAGTCCCCCTCACTGTATTCCAGAACGACTAAGGAAAGCCATGGTGTCTGAGAGCAACTCATTGGAAAATAACTGAGAAAAAATGGGGCCACTGTCTCATTTGTATATCCAGATTGGTGCCTCCCCACACCATTCCTTGGCATGCTTCCAGATATGGGAATAAGAGTTGCTATGCAACTCTCCATCTCTCCAGCCCAGGAACCACAGCTTTTGTTGCACTCTAAGTTTCAACAAAAGAACGAGTGGGGGAGGGTGAATTAGAGAAGAGGACGGTTCAGCACCTGAGAGCTGGGCAGCCGGGTTAGAATCCTGCCACCTGCTAGGTTTGTGGTCCATGCCAGTTACACGGCCCCTCTGTGCCTCACTTTACTTTTCTGTAAAATTATGAATGTAGGGCCCAGGAATATAGTTCAGTGGTAGAGTACATGCTTAGTATTCCCAAGGCCCTGGGTTCAACCTCTAGTGCCCCCAAGTGATAGTAATAGAATCTAGCCACAGGATTCCTGTGCTTAAGAATGGTAAAGCATATTCAAAGTGCTTAGAAACACATTGTTATGGACAGGACCTGGTGCTCAGCCCACCCGGAGGCAAATCAGCCTGTATCTTGAAAGGCGGAGTATGGAGCAGGACAGAACCTCACTCCCAGGGGAGGATGCAGTGTTACCCGGTATCTAGACTCCCTCCTGTGTGTTCCCACCCTCTCAACCCCAGGACGGCAACCTCCAGACACTCACACATCATCATATGGACTCTCTTTCCTTCTTTTCTAAAGGAGAACGTCTCTCTGATGGAGGAAATTAATGAGCTGCGCATGGAGCTGAAGTTAACTCGCCCTCAAGCCTTTTAACCCTGAATCAGCTCTGAAACTGTCCAAGATGGGACCACAAGAAACTCCGGAGACAGGTAAGGGCACTGGTGGCCAAAGATGGGCCATGGAGCTGAAGGAAGCATCAGCAGTCATGAGCAGGTCTCCCTTCGGCTTCCTTCCCTATCAGATCACAGCTGCATGCGGCCTTCCCTTCTGGGAGCCTCTCCACTGTCGCAGGCCTACTCTCCCCAGGAGCTGCCCACACTCACACGCAGGTCCACAGCCTGAAATCCTCAGGGCTAGTTACAACTCAGAACTCAGAACCTTTCAGGATTTAGAAAGAGCATGCTTTATGATACATAACATCCCCAAAGGGCCCAGGGCAATGCCCTGAGATCAAACACATTAGTATTCTGCAGTGACACATGAAATATTCACACTCATCTTCATGAATTTAAAACAAAGTGTTCCATTTTTAAATCTATTTTTTTTTTATATTTTGAATTGTGGGTAAAGGACCTGTACAATGAAATGAAGGCAAAAAGATGACAGACTATTTAAACAGAAAGGATAGAGAATTACATAAGAAATGTTCAATGGGCTGGTTGCTGCAATGATGTAAACGTGTCCCTGAACTTCTGGTAGCCGAGGCAAAAAGGGAAAGAAAGAAATGGGGCTGGAGAGATGGCTCAGCGGTTAAGAGCACCGACTGCACTTGCAGAGGACCAAGGTTCGATTCCTAGCACCTACATGGCGGCTAAGATCCGTCTTTAACTCCAGTTCCAGGGAATCCGACGCCCTCTTTTGGCCTCCACGGCATTTGCACGACACGGGTGCACAAACCTACATGGACACAGTACACTCATACACATAAAAAATAATAATTAAGGGGCTGGAGAGATAGCCTAGCGGTTAAGAGCGCTGACCGTTCTTACAGAGGACCCGGGTTCGATCCCCAGCACCCACATGGCGGCCGAGAACCGTCTGAAACTCCAATTCCAGGAGAACTCCAGTTCCAGGGGAATCCGACACCCTCTTCTGACCTCCGCGGCATTGCACGACACGGGTGCACAGACCTGCATTCAGTCAGTACATTCATACACATACAGAAATAAAGATTAAAAAAATAAATTAAATGTATAAAAAAAAATAATAATAATAATTAAATAAAAGAAATGGGATAGCACTTAGAGGAGCACTGCCATGAGTCTGAGGCCAGCCTGGGCTACAGTGCGATACCCTGTCTCAAAAGAAAAGGTGGTAATTTACATAATCTTCACTGTGTGTCAATAGGAAAGGTTTTGGTTTGTTGTTTTCGGGGAGGAGGGTTGTTTTGTTTCTGGAGAAATACACTCTCCTGTCATGAAACTCTGTGAGAAACCTATCATGGATCTTTTTTTTTTTAATGTGTATGAATGTACTGTCTGCATGTAGATTTGTGCACCCATGTCGTGCAATGCCTCGGACATCAGAAGAGAGTCTCAAATTCCCCTGGAACTGGAGTCAAAGCCGTTCTCAGCTGCCATGTGGGTGCTGGGGATTGAACCCGGGTCCTCTGCAAGAGCAGTCGGTGCTCTTTACCGCTGAACCATCTCTCCAGCCCCCAAAAGAGGAATTTTTTTTTTTTTTTGAGACAGGGTCTCCCTTTAGTCCCAGCTGGCCTAGAACTTGCTATGTAGACCAGACTGGCCTTGAACTCAAAGAAATCCACCTGCCTTCCAAGTGCTAGGATTAAAGGCGTGTGCCACCATGCCCGGCTAAGAGGATTTTTTATTTTATTTTATTTTATTTTATTTTTTTTTATTATTTATTTTTTTTTTTTGTATGTGTATGAATGTATTGTTTGCATGCAGGTCTGTGCACCCGTGTCGTGCAATGCCGCGGAGGTCAGAAGAGGGTCTCAGACTCCCCTGGAACTGGAGTTCTCCTAGAATTGGAGTTACAGACGGTTCTTAGCCGCCATGTGGGTGCTGGGGATCGAACCCAGGTCCTCTGCAAGAGCGTCGGTGCTCTTAACCGCTAGGCTATCTCTCCAGCCCCAGAGGATTTTTTAATCAAGTGTGGTGGTGCACACCTTTAATCCCAGCAGAAGCAGGCATAGCTCTGTGAGGTGGAGGCCATCCTGGTCTACATAGAGAGTTCTAGTCTAGCTGAAGCTACAGGAAGACCCTGTCCCAAAAAGATTTAAATAAAAAAAACCCACCTTTTTAAAAAAATAATAAATTCTAGAAATTAAACTACAGTTATAATAGTTAGAAACCCAATGAACACATTGAACAGTAAACAGACACATCTGAAGGGAGAATCTGTGTACTGAGGAATGAGAAAAGGCCACAGGGGAAATGATAACACTGAAAGGATGGAATGGAGTAAGTCAACGAATGTCTAACTGGAGTTTGAAGAAGACTGAGAAAAGGTGGCATTACCATAAGGAAGAACAGAGTTAGAATTGATCAACAATGCCAACCATCGGATGCAGGAATTTCAATGGCTCCTGAAAGGATAATTAACAACAAATCTACATCAGAACTGCAGAATGCATGACATGGGATGTACTTACTCATACACATAAAATAATAAATGAGCCAGGCGTGGTGGCATACCTTTAATCCCAGCACTTGGAAGGCTGAAGAGGCAGGCAGATCTCTGTGAGTGCTAGGCCAGCTAGAGAGTTCCAAGACAGCTGGAGCTACAAGGAAGACCTTGTCTAATAAATAAGATGGGGCAAAAGACAAAAAAGTTTCTGACCAACAAAAACTGAAATTTGCCCCCCGCCAAAAAAAAAATCTTAAAGATTGTATATCAGAAAGAAAAAATGATTCCAGAGGGAATTCTGAATATATGAAGAAACAATCAGTAAAGAAGGCAAAAATGCTGACTCTTAAGGAACCATTAACTATACAGAGGTAAAAAGAATACCTGAACTGTGGATTTAAATAAAACTCCTCATCTATGGAGGGGGACCATATCGAGGGGGTCCCTGTGAGACTGAACCGCAGTATGATAAACAAGCAGTTTGTTGCCAGAGTGAATGGAAGGAGTGTGGTGGGATTAACAGAAAGAAGCAGATGGATGCTCCAATCCAGAGTGGGACGCAGGCCAGGAAACAAAGCCGGGGAGTCCACTCGCCACCTTCCATGTGTGAAGATGTGCCCATGGAGACATTCAAGGGACAGTATGGCCCAGGCTAGGTGTGTTCCAGAAGGTCATTGCTCCAGATTAGCCCCCAGCCTGAAGCAGTGGGTGTGACAGCCGGCCCTCCCTTGCCTATGTGGAAGAGCTTGTCAAACGCAGCTCGAGCCACTCCCTGCCTCTGAGGTCCAGTGATCTCACACGCAGTGCATGGGGACCCTGGAGGACTTTAAAGTTAAAAATCTGCAGCCAGGTCCTTGAAACATTCAGAGAAGCAATGGGGGACAAAGTGATGCTGGTGAGGTAAATCCCACGGTGACCAGGAAGAGAGAAGTCTAAGTGCTGATGTTCGTTCACAGGCTGGCACCAGGTGCCTCCAGGACCACGGCTTCACACACACACACGTACTTGAGAAGAGGAAGCAAAGGCAGAGAGAGGAGGGACCGATGTCCGGGAAGGAGGGCAAGGTAAGCCAAGAGCTCTGGGAATACTGGTCCCCTCAGATCAGAGGCCAAGGTGAGGGTGACCACTGGCCACCGCTGACCATGTCCTCTTGGAAAGTTTTATTCATTATTTTATGTGTATCCACATGTGTAAGTGTGCCTGTGTCCTGCAGTGCCCAAAGAGATCAGAAGAAGGGGTTGGATCCCCTGGAACTGGAGTTCAGATGGTTCTTAGCCCCCCACGTAGGTTCTGGGACTGGAAACCAGGTCCTCTGCAAGAGCAGCCAGCGCTCTTAACCACTGAGCCATCCCACCAGCCCCAGAAACTCACTTTCTTGACGCCAACATCTATTCTTTTCTAGTTTTTCCTCTAGAGATACAGGGAAGGGTAGGCAGTGGGAAGAAGCAACTCCTCCAGCAAAACATTTGACTCTGAAGACAGGTAGTAGTGCCATCTGTTAGAAGTGAGGGAGAGGGAATGGAGGTGAAAGTTCAAGCATGTTCCTGGAGGGAATGGGTCAGATGTAGACATGGAGACCTGAAGGGTCAGGCTGTCTGAAGGCTGGGCAAGATACGTCAGGTGGACAAGATACGTCAGCTGGACAAGCAGCCAGACTCCCAAGGGGGCTGTCAGGAAAATGGAGGAGAGAGCTCATGATGGATCCAGCTGGCCAGAAAAGGAAGTGAACTAGGAAGTGAGCTAGGAAGTGAGCTAGGCAGTGAGCTAGGAGCCTGTTTGGTGGGTAAGAAGGGAACGTCCGGAAGAAAAGGTCTCAACCAGAGTGTATTGAGCACAGTGAGAGTCAGAGAAGGGTGTGCTGGGATGAAAGGTAGACTCACAGGCACCCTGGGTGTGGAGGAGGACGGAAGCTGTGGGGATGGATGGGTGACATGGCACAGAGGCCAAGGTCATCCAGCCCTCTGAGGCCCAGAAATAGGATGAGCCATGGGCTCTGTGAGTGTAATGTCACTCAGGACATGGCAGCCCCAAGAAAGGGTCCAAAGCTTGAAGACTCTGGGGAGCCCTAACAACTAACAGTAGCCACACACAGGGATGAGAAGAGTCTGTCGCCAGGAGCAGGGGCTTTACCAAAGGAGGACTGGTGGTTAGGAAGCCAGGACAGTCCCCAGGGGAATTCTGCCATGCCAAAGCCTGGACGGTGGGAACAGGAGAAGCTTCCTCGGTGGCAGATGACCTTGGTGCAGGCGCATAGAGAGGGCAGATCATGCTCTGCACCCACCTTAGCACTGAGTGTCTCCATCTCTCAGACTTTCTGTGAGACAGTGAAGCGGCCTGTTTAGCTCTATATCCAGTACCTGGGATTGAGCATCTTCCCACCGTGGATTCTCAGTGGGTATTTGGAAGGCAGGAGAGACTAGAGCAGTCCAGTAAACAAGCCACAATGATCCCACTTTTTCCCTTACAGCGCCCAGCAAGGATATGCCTGCCATCAGTCCCACCATGAGATTGAATGAGCAGGAAGAGATTGGGAGGATCACCACAAGGCAGCACCTGGAAACCCGTTGCCTCAGAGACCAGATCCAGGAGCAAGAACAGGTCCCAGGCTTCCACACCATCGCTGGGATTCGGCTTCCTCCCCTCTCAGACTCAGGTGGATTTGGAAGTGCACACCAAGTGATTTCTGACCAGCCGGTTCCAGCCACAGCCCAGTCAGATTCCCTCCCAAGACCCTATAGTCCAGCTGGTTCCAGCCACAGCCCAGTCAGATTCTCTCCCAAGACTCTGTAGTCCAGCTGGTTCCAGCCACAGCCCAGTCAGATTCTCTCCCAAGACTCTGTAGTGCAGCTGGTTCCAGCCACAGCCCAGTCAGATTCTCTCCCAAGGCCCTGTAGTCCAGCTGGTTCCAGCCACAGCCCAGTCAGATTCTCTCCCAAGGCCCTGTAGTCCAGCTGGTTCCAGCCACAGCCCAGTCAGATTCCCTCCCAAGACCCTGTAGTCCAGCTGGTTCCAGCCACAGCCCAGTCAGATTCCCTCCCAAGACCCTGTAGTCCAGCTGGTTCCAGGCACAGCCCAGTCAGATTCCCTCCCAAGACCCTGTAGTCCAGCACTGGCCCCACCAACCTTTTTTCTTTTGTCCCAGAGAACTGGGGGCAGGGTCAGAATAAAGGTGTTTATCCAAAACTGTATCCAATTCTGCTTGGCTTGAGGCCCAGGCATGAGATGGGAAGAGAGGAGCCTAAGGACCAGGGAGCTGCGGTTCATCCAAAGCCACTGTCATCTTTGCCAGCCAGTCAGAACCAAACAGAACTGCCACCAATTTCTTTTCCCTTATGAACTATACAACAAGGCTTTCTTTTTTGTAAGAGTGTATTTTCTGGAGCTGGAGAGATGGCTTAGCAGTTAAGATGCCGACTACTCTTGCAGACGACCCGGGTTTGATTCCCAGCACCCACATGGTGGCTGAGAACCATATTTAACTCCAGTTCCAGGGGAATCTGACACCCTCTTCTGACCTCCACAGCATTGCACGACACGGGTGCACCAACCTACATGCAGACAGTACACTCATACACATAAAAAATAAATAAAATTTGCTGGGTGTGGTGGTGCACGCCTTTAATCCTAGCACTTGGGAGGCAAAGGCAGACAGATCTCTGTGAGTTCAAGGCCAGCCTGGTCTACAAAGTGAGTTCCAGGCCAGCTGAGACTAAAGGGAGACCTTGTCTCAAAAAGACTAAATAAATAAAATAAATAAATAAATAAATAAATAAATAAATAAATAAATAAATACTTAAAATGTATTTAAAATTTTTAGAAAAAAGGAATGTTTTGGGGTTGTTTGTTTTTTGTATTTTTGAGACAGGGCCTCCCTTTAGTCCCAGCTGTCCTGGAACTCACTCTGTAGACCACCCACGCTTGCCTTGAACTCACAGAGATCCACCTTCCTCTGCCTCCCAAGTGCTAGGATTAGAGGCATGCGCCACCTCGCCCAGCATATTTTCACTTTTTAATTATGTGCATGTGTCTGTGTGTTTATGTGCACCTGTGAATGTAGATACCTGTGGAGTCCAGAAGAGGGGAGGGCATCAGATCCTCTGGAGTCACAGGCACTTGTGAGCTGCTTGATATAGGTGCTGGGAACCAAACCCAAGTCCTCTGCAAAAGCAGTACATGCTGTTAACCACTGAGCCATCTCTCTACCCTCTATAATAAGGCCTTCTGTGTGTTTAAAGGTGGGGAAGAGATGAGAGTAAAATAATGAAGATGACAAAGTGACAAGAATTCTCCAAGGAATTCCCTGCAGACCCTGTTCCTAGGGTTACAGGTGGAGCTCTGCCTTTCTTTCTCTCACCTCCACATCTCTGTTCTGCATGACCCTACCTGCCCCCTCCATTTCTGGGGATACTTTTCTCTTTAGTCATGCCTCCAGGCCCCATCCTGGGAGCCTAGGCACATGTAGGTACCAGGAAAGAGGCTTCTTTGTACAGTAAGGAGCAAAGGAGGAGGGCTGGAGAGCCTGCTCCGAGATTAAAAGCACACGCTGCTCCCCAAGTCCCCACATGGGGCATCTCACAGCTGCCTGTAACTCCAGCTCCAGGAGATCCAACACCTCTGGCCTGTGCAGGTACTAGCATTCACGTGTGCGCGCACACACACACACACACACAGATACATACACATAATTAGAAGTCCCTGACTGCTACCTCCTGTAGGTAGCCCTGATACCTCGGGTGGCATGAAACCCACCATCTACCTGGCTTCTTGCTTGCCCCCAGGCTGCTTTACCAACACTACATTGTTCTTGGGTGTTTTCATAGCCAGACCTGAGACTCAGCTGTCCTACTTGCCAACATGGAAGGTCCACGGCAAAGACCATAAAGCAAAGCTATGTGGGGTTTCCGTGGGACTCTGCGTACCACTTCCCTGCCCCCAGCTGGCATCCAATCACAGCAGCCAGCTCACCTTGTCCACACCAGCGTGCCTGCCAGCCTGTCCCCTGCCCACCAGGAGACTACAGCTCCCACGTTCCCACCAGGTATTCCCCCCACTGGGCTTTTCTGTTCCGAGCTAACATCTTGGCTTTACCTTTGCAATGCATACTGCTGTGAAATGGGGTTGGGGTGGGGCAGAGGTCAACAGGCACATGAAAGAGATGGCCTGGAGTCCAGAGGTCAGTACTGGGATGTTGGGACTCACTGGCCTCCGCTCTCCACACTCTTGCCACACGGCCTTCATTTCCATTTCCACAAGAGGCCATGGTCTTCTAGTTTCTTCCTGATTCTCCACCTTTTCACACTCTGCTTCCCCCACCTGAAATGCTATTGCCCCACACCACCTCTGAATCAGTCAGTCAGCCCTTCACAAACACATACCCAAGTTACATTCTCCATATTGTTTTCTTTCATAACCCCAACTCTGCCTCACCCATTTATTTGTTTAATGTCTTCCTCCCCTGCTGGGAAAGTTCCATGAGAGCCACATCGGAGTCTAAAGCTCACTTGGGCACCACGTGTGTCACCGATGGAAGAGATCCAACAGCAGATGTAGGATGCCCGCTTAGGAAGAAGTGGTGGGTGTGCAAGTGAGAGGCTTGTGGCTTGGGCTAGGATAATGGCTGAGGGGAAGGAGAAGAGTGAACTCTTCTGATCAAGAGCTAGTCAACCCCTGGGGGAGGAAGCATGACCCAGGAAGAAGACAAATGCAGAAGAAACTAGAGCTCTTCTGAGACCACAAGGAAATTAGCTCCAAATGATGGCTAATTCACCAGAAAATGCCTTTGATTCAAGATATCCCCTTTCTCCTACGAGATGGACCCTGGTTTACAGACGAGGAAAGCAAAGCTCAGAGAGTAACTGGAAGGCAGTCAGGACTGTGGCCCTGTGGGGGGGGGGGGTGGCCTCTGAAGCCCGTGTTCTCATGTGCCATGCTGGAGGGAAGCCCACGAAAATGCCACAGGCCAGGTGTCTGGTGTTATATGAATGTGGTTTCCCAGGACTGGAGAGATGGCTCAGTGGTTAAGAGTACTGGCTGCTCTTGCAGAGAACCCAGGTTCGGTTCGTAGCACCCACATGGTGGCTCACAACCATCTGTGACTCCCGTCCCAGGGGATCCAATGTCCTTTTCTGGCCTCATGGGCATTGCATGGCATGGTACATTTACAAACATGCAGGCAAAACACTCATCCATATAAAAAATAAACAGTAAATTTTTTTTGGTCTTTTCGAGACAGGGTCTCCCTATAGCCCCAGCTGTCCTGGAACTCACTCTGTAGACCAGGCTGGCCTTAAACTCACAAAGATCCGCCTGCCTCTGCCTCCCAAGTGCTAGGATTAAAGGCATGCACCACCACGCCTGGCTACAAAAAGTAATTTGATTTTATTTTTTTTAATTTTTTATTTAATTTTATTTATTTCTGTATGTGTATGAATGTACTGTCCGCATGCAGGTCTGTGCACCCGTGTCATGCAACACCACGGAGGTCAGAAGAGGGTGCCGGACTCCCCTGGAACTGGAGTTCTCCTGGAATTGGAGTCCCAGACGGTTCTCGGCTACCATGTGGGTGCTGGGGATCTAACCCTCTGCAAGAGCGGTTGGCGCTCTTAACCACTAGGCCATCTCTCCAGCCCCTTTATTTGATTTTTGTATGTGTATGAATGTGCTGTCTGCATGTAGGTTTGTGCACCCATGTCGTGCAGTGCCGTGGAGGTCAGAAGAGGGCGTTGGATTCCCCTGGAACTGGAGTTAAAGACGGTTCTCAGCCGCCATGTGGGTGCTGGGGATCGAACCCGGGTCCTCTACAAGAGCAGTCGGTGCTCTTAACAGCTAGGCCATCTCTCCAGCCCGGATCTGACACCTTCTTATGGACTCTGTGGGTACCTGTACCCACACATGTACATGTACACACACACACACACACACACACACACACACACACACACACACAAATAAATAAACTGTAAGAAAGATTAGCCTGGAGATTTCCTTGCAGCTGGGGACAAAGCTGACGGGTCTTAGGCTGCCCTCTTGCCGGCTTAATGGGGTCAGGAAGAGCTATAGCAAGAGTGAGCGATGGCTCCAGCCATGTCTCAGACTCAGCTCTGTTTTGAGGCCTGGGTGCTTCTCTGCCAAAAGAAAGCCCACGAGACACAAGTGGAGCCAGATAATAAATCCTTCTATTTCGCTTAAGCTGTTTGGAGATGGGCACCTGCAGCTCCTCAGTTCAGAACTAGATCTCACAGTCCCAGTCTTAATACATTTAATACATGAACACACACAATGTGTCCCTGGAACTTGCGAGTTCACAATTGCTGCCCCTGCCTTATCCCACCGTGGGACACCCACCGGATGAGCAACACATACAAACTCATCTGGACGACCAGCCATAGTAGGTGATCAGTGATGCTGCTCCCTCCTGCTGCCTGGCACATGACAGGGTTATGTCCCCAGTGTGGCTCAGCTTGTGGGGATCTGGCTGCATTTTAGACATAGGCAAAGCCTTGCCACTGTCTTGAACCTCTGATGGTCTTGGGGGTCTCATGGAGGATGAACCCTACTTTCAATCCCAGGATGCTTTTGTCCTTACCTCACCAAATCCAGAGCAGCAGTTGTGACAGGGTGCTACTTGGCACACAGACATTCCCAGGCCCACCTGTGCCCTTCAGACACCTCCTGGGAGCAGCTGGTGAGTCAGGGCTGATGTGTAATGGCTGGGCATGCTTTTGTAAGAAGTAGTGAAGAAAGGTGAGCATTGATGCCAACTCTGAGTGTGGGGTAAAGTCTCTGGTGTCAGGAGAATGGAGGACGGCAGAGCAGCCTCATCCGAGCAGCTTGCCGTCTGGCCATAGCTGATGGCACGATTCTAGAAGAAGGAGGGGGCCCAGCGGATATCTGAGGCCTAGAGAATAATGTTCATTCTGGGGGCTTTTACACTAGGATGACAAGCAGCCCCTGAGCCACCAGCTGTCATACTCATTGGATGTGTCCCCAGAGCTCAACAATGGACTGCAACCAGAGGAGTGAGACCCTGTGCCAGTGCCTGTCACCTGGGTGACTGGTGGGGCCTCTGCAGCTGTGGCAAGAGGTGGAGGGATGACAGCCAGGTCCAGGCCACCACTGAGGGCTCAACCAGCTGAAGAGGCCTTGAGGAGGGGGCGACTGTACTAGAGGAGGGGTTCCTGCTTCCTTGTGGAGTTGGGATAGGTGAAGTGGAGGGAGGTCTGGGATGCGGCAGCCAGAGAACCAGGCTAGCCAGGGGGATAGAAGAGAGCTACACAAAACTGAACCTCTAGCTCGGATTCGGAAGCTATGATTATCCCTGCGCAGGTAAGCAAACACACCACTGGCTTAGGCGCAGCCTCCATGTGGTTGTGCTTTCCTTTGGTCTTGACTGCTTCCTCCCTCTTCCTTCTGTTTATCAGCTGGGCAGCAGCCAGATTAAGGTTAGGCATCCATCAGCTCATCTTGGGAGTGTTCTGCTCTCTTTTTTACTTTTAAAAATTATTTATTTTTTTGGGGGGGGGCTGGAGAGATAGCCTAGCGGTTAAGAGCACCGACTGCTCTTGAAGAGGACCCGGGTTCGATCCCCAGCACCCCCATGGTGGCTGAGAACCGTCTGTAACTCCAATTCCAGTTCCAGGGGAATCCAACGCCCTCTTCTAACCTCTGTGGCACTGCATGACACGGGTGCACAAACCTACATGCAGACAGTACATTCATACATATACAGAAATAAATAAATTAAAAAAAAAAAAGAAAAGGCGTCAGATCCCCTGGAGCTGGAGTTTAGAGGCAGTTGTGAGCTGTGCAACATCAGTGCTGAGAACTAAACTTGGGTCCTCTGCAAGTAACAGTACATACTCTTTTTTTTTTTTTAATTCTTGTTGTGTATGAATGTACTGTCTGCATGTAGGTCTGTGCACCCGTGTTGCAGTGCGTGCACGGAGGTCAAGAGGGTGTCGGATTCCCCTGGAACTGGGTTTCTCCTGGAATTGGAGTTTCAGATGTTCTCGCCACCATGTGGTGTGCTGGGATCAATCCGGGTCCCCAGAGCAGTTGTGGGCTGGAGAGGGTAGAGAGATAGTGGAGTGTTTAACAGTACATACTCTTAAACACCCACTATCTCTACCCTCTCCAGCCCAGTATTAACTTGGTGAGAGTCCTTGGGGCCTACCTTGAGTCTGGAGTTCAACTCTATGCAATCAACTGTAGACAAGGGATGATCACAAAACATAATCCTGGTTGCTAGGGTTCTTTGCTCCAAGGGGGAGATACATATGCTCATTACTACTGTTCAATCAAATTGTACCTGGGGCTGGAGAGAGGCCAGGAGGTTAAGAGCACGAACTACTCTTAGAGAGACCAGGTTCGACTCCCAGCACCCACAATGGCGGCTGAGAACCATCTTTAACTCCATTCCAGGGAAATCGACACATCTTCTGACCGTCTGTGGCATTGCAGCATGGGTGCACAGACCTACATGCAGACAGTACAATTCATAAATAAAATAAAAATAAATTTTTAAAAATGTCTCAAAAAGACAAAAAAAAAGTCTACCTCAAGGAACCATCAGTCATCAAGCATAGGGCGGGAGTGTGGAGCCACTGATACCTGCACGGGGACCCTGTGCTGTGTCCCCTGCTCTGCTAGCCTTCCCTCCAGGATGACAGTACTAGCTCTCCAGCCCACGCCTGTGTCCCCTCCACAATACCTGGTTCATAGAAGGAGTACAATAAATGTTTCCTGAGTAGACTGCATCCTATCATATAACTACACACACTAAACTCTGTTATTACCATTTTACAAATGAAGAGACTGGGAACCACAGGGGTTAGGGTGTTTTTCTAAAGTTACATAACCAAAGATGGACTTGAAACTTCAATATCAATCTAGTTCCAAAACCACTATTCCACTCAGTCATTCAACAACTGTGAATTGTAACGCCTATTATTCTTGGAGCTAGAAAATATCCAACAGAGATCACTTCCTTCCTTCCTTCAAAAAATAAAAAAAAAAAAAAGTGTGTGTGTGGTGTTGTGTGTGTATGACATGACAGGGGGGTGGGGTGGTGTGAGAGAGAGAGTTACAGAGCATGAGTGGGCGGGAAACAGGGGTAGATTACTGGGTCGGGCATGGTGGCGCACGCTTTTCCAGTGTCTGGAGGCGGGGCTTTGTGGTAATGTAGTGGTCCAGGAGGGCGAAGCTAGGACCTAGCAGGGACAACCTGTCTCCAAAAAAGACCAAAAAAAAAAAAAAAAAAATCAATACTGGGCAGATGGATAACATCTGAGTCTATTCTAAGGAAGAGAGGGCGGGAATCACATGAAGGGCTAGCCTACAGGGGAAGCCGCCAATGCACACAGCTGTGCGAATGAAAAAAAAAAAGGGGAGAGATGACCTAGAGGTAAAGGCCGAGCCGAGCTCTTACGAGGACCCGGGTTCGATCCAAGCACCCACAGCTGAGAACTTCTTTAACTCCAGCTTCCAGGGGAATCCGACACCCTCTCTGACCTCCGCGGCATTGCACGACACGGGTACAAACTTGAATGCTGACCGTATTCATACACCATACAGAAATAAATAAAATAATAAAAAAAAGACCATAATCCGGGCGTGGTGAGCGCATGCTTATCCTAGCACTCGGGAGGAGCGAACCAGCGGATCTTTGGAGTTCAAGGCCAGCCTGGCTAAAGCAGTCCAGGACAGCTGGGTCAGAGCCTGTTCGGAAAAGACCAAAAAAAAAAAAAAAAGACCAAAAATAATAAAATACAATAATAAAATAAAATAAATAACAGGATCACTCCAGCTTCCAGCCAAGCATAGGGACCTCGGCAGAAGCAGGGAGACGGTCCTCCAGCTCACAGCTAGCTCTTCCCCCAACACGCTGACCCACCACATGCACTCGGGCCCACACCTTCCCCTGGGTGCCCACTGCCACCTCCTCTACCTGACCTTCATTTCTGCCCATCTGAGCTGCCCCTACAACCTCTGCTTTAGGGACAGAGTTCAACAGCCCTGTACAGAGCCTGCCTTTCCACTTTAACTGAGTTATTTGATGGGATCCAGGACTAAAACAAAGATTTGTCGGGACAATGTTTAAGCGGAGGACGCTCTAGGCTCTGTTTCTCCACTACAAACTCCCAAGGGAAGGAAAAAGGAGGGAAATTTCAGGGACTCCTTACTCCAGCTCTGTCTAGGACAGCTGGACAAGCGTAAGCCTGAGACTAGACTCTCCTTGGGACCAGAATACCTGAAGTGTGCAGAGGGGGGTGCACAGCTGGCAAACTCAGCCAGCCACACCCCCACCCCATCTCCTGAGCCCATTTATTACAAAGGGGACACATTTACAATCTTTTGCAAAGTGGCAAGACAGACACTTTCAATGCCATGTAATTGTCCCCCATATCCAGCCTGCACTGTCAGTCTGTTGTCCCTAAACTATTTATTATTATTTATTTAGTTATTCTTTTATTTTGTCTTTTTGCGACAGGGTCTCCCTGTAGCCCCAGCTGTCCTGAACTCAATATGTAGACCAGGCTGGCCTTGAACTAACAGGGCTGGGATTAAAGGCCTGCACCACTATGCCTGGCCCGTAAACTTTTCTTCAGGGGAAGACCATTGTGCTGGATGGCTTTAATGTCAACTTGACACACCCGGGTTGAGGGAGCCTCAATTAGGAAATTGCCTCCATTGGACTGGCCTGTGGTCACGTCTGTGTAGTATTGTCTTGATTGTTGAGTAATGCGGGGTGGTGCCACCCCTGGGCATGTTGTTATGTACTGTATAAGAAAGCTTTTGCCAGGTGTGGTGGCACACGCCTTTAATCCTAGCACTCGGGAGGCAGGGGCAGGCGGATCTTTGTGAGTTCAAGGCCAGCCTGGTCTACAGAGTGAGTTCCAGGACAGCTGGGACTACAGGGAGACCCTGTCTCGAAAAGACCAAAAAGAGCAGCCAGTTCTCTTAACCACGGGGCCATCTCTCCAGCTCCTCGAGGTAGTTTTAATTTGCATTTTTTTGTGATGGCTAAGGGTGCTGTATGCTCTATAAAAGCTATTGGCTGTGTTTCTTCTCTTTTTAAAATTATTTATTTAAATATTTATTGTCTTTTTGAGTCAGGGTCTCCCTTTAGTCCCAGTTGGCCTGGAGCTTGCTCTGTAGACCAGGGTGGCCTTGAACTCACAGAGATCCGCCTGCCTCT
>VZQC01010550.1:2092569-2195465 GCA_009823505.1 Rhizomys pruinosus | reverse complement strand
TGCTCTCTCTGCTTCCTGTGCTCATTGCGAGATGTGACCCTCGGTTTGCTGCTCCAGTCTCCAGCTGCCATGCCTCCCACCACAATGGACTCTAATTCCCTGGAACTGCCAATCATAAGCTCAAATAAACTCTTCCTTTTATAAATTCCTTGGTCATAGTGCTTTATCACAGCAACAGAAAAGTGACTAATACAGGGAGGAAAAATTTTTTGAGACAGGGATTCTTGAAAGTTTCACTAGTTGGACACCAGCATGTCCTCCAGCTGGTACTGTCATAGTAGGAAGGATTCAGGAGCAGTAGCGCTTCCCAGAGGGTAATCTGATCATGGTGTTTTACATTTATGTAGTACTTGCACTTGAAAATACCAGCAGATTCACTGAACTTTCATTGTTATTTTCAAGGAAAACAAGTATATAAGTGCTAGTTGTATGCATTGAGATTCTAAGGCATGAGTACAGTTTCTACAACCCTAAGTAATGCCCATGAGCCATTGTGGCCTTTCTTGACACAGATCAGACAGCTTTTATTTCATTTCTATATTTCATAATTTTTTGAAGTGAATTACAAAATAAGTGTTTTACATGGTTTTTGTAGTAGTTGATCATTTCAAATATTCGTAGCTATTCCTACCTCACTGCTGGCAGTAAGATTTTTGGTTTTGGGAGGGTAGTGACATAGGGCAGTGGGTAACTTTGAGCTCTGCCCCTCCTGTTTCAGCTCCCAGAGTCAATTACAGGTAAGGCCAGCACTCCTGGCTGAAAAGAAGTTTTAGTGCCCTATACTCTCTTGAATTTTTTTTTCTTTGAGCTGTCTGTTTTGCAACTGATGGTCACAAGTCCATACAAAGATTTTCTCTGTAGAAGTGAAAGTATTTTCTGTTTGAATTTATTTAATTTTTCTAAATTTGTTGTGGCTTGGGACTTTTACCCACAAGTTAAAAGATCTTAATCCCTAAAAAAGAGAGCTTACAGTAGAAGTCGTGTTACTTAATCATTCCTCATCCCACTTGTCCATTAGCACACATATCTAAACACTTAAATGACCACTCTCCTCTATTGAGGAGTTCTTTTAATAGAAAATCATTAGGACTTAGATTAGATTCGTGTGTATTGTGTGTGTTCATGTGCTTGCTCAAGTGCATGTGAAGACCAGAGGTCAAAGTCTAGTGTCTTCCTCAGTTACTCTCCACCTTATGTTTTGAGTCGGGGTCTCTCACTAAATCTAGAACTCACCATTTGGGCTAGACTGGTTAGGCTTGCTGGGATTTACCTGTCTGCCCACCTGCTGCTGGGATTACAGGTGGCTGCTGCCATTACCAGCTTTTGTGTAGGTGCTGAGGATCTGAACTCCAGGCCTCATCCTCATGTGACACTTTACCCCCTGAGCCATCTTCCCAGTTCCACCAATGAGATTTTTTTTTAAAAGGAAAGAGGTGTGTTGATGGTCTGGGAAATTTGGGTGACTACATGAATTTCATGTTTGGTGGTATTGAGAGAAGGTCATACTCTTTACCCCAGCCTGGCTTGGAACTCTGTATGTATCCTGGGCTGGCTTTGGACTCCTGCTAATCGTCCTGCCTCTGCTTGCCAAGTTCTAGGATTACAAGCATGTGCCACCATACCTGGCTTTATTCATGAATACTTCATTATGTTCTTTATTCTAAATGCATTTTGCATACATTATATTTATGACAAGGTCTCCGAATTTCCTAGGTGTTGATCTAAATTTACTTCTCTGGTTTGGAGGCTCTTAGAATACTGTGTTCTTGAGCAATTAGCAAAATCTCTTGAATTTTCCCTTTAGTAGAGAAGAAAATTTCTCTAATGGAAACAGACAAGATGACAGTTTTCTTGACTACTTTGAGAATGATAAGAGCCTTTGTTAGTGAACTGACTCTTGACCAAGTCTTTCCTTAGTCTCTTTCTTTCATTTTTTTTTTTGTCTTTTTGAGACAGGGTCTCCCTGTAGCCCCAGCTGGCCTGAAACTTGCTCTGTAGACCAGGCTGGCTTTGAACTCACAAAGATCCACCTGCCTCTGCCTCCCAAGTGCTAGGATTAAAGGCGT
This sequence comes from Rhizomys pruinosus, assembly GCA_009823505.1. Taxonomy (NCBI): domain Eukaryota; kingdom Metazoa; phylum Chordata; class Mammalia; order Rodentia; family Spalacidae; genus Rhizomys; species Rhizomys pruinosus. The sequence continues at coordinate 2,193,399 of VZQC01010550.1, read as the reverse complement.
GCACCACCACGCCTGGCTCCTTAGTGTCTAAGCAAGCCAGGTTGGAGTTAGGTTCTTTCTGAGCTTTCTTGGCCTTGCTGCCTTCAGTGGAAGTTGCAACAGCCCTTGTGGCTTATGCATCCATCTTAATCACTGCTTCCCATTGTCTGTATGTTAACAGTGTTATCTTTTTGAATAATAGTTAAGTCATCTGTCACTTAAAGTTTTACAGTTGTTTTTATTCCCTTTGGATGTGTGTTAAATTTAGACATTTGAGTTTAGTTTTGTTTCTGTTCATCTTCACACCAGGTCTTTTCTGTACTTTAGGTTGACTCTTCACCACACTGAAACCATTAGGAAAAATCCTTGTGATTAACAGCAGAGGCTTCAGAGTGACCAGTACTCAGGCCTAGAAATTATTTTAAGTGGTGACTGATAGGTCTCAAGGTGACCTCATCCACCCCTAGGCACTCCCACTTAGAGTAGGAGCTCAGCTGATCCACGCAGACAAGTTAGGGGAGGTAGGGGCTGACGCATTCTGGAAGCTCACTCTTGGATCAGTCCCTGACTTCAAGCCTTGCCAGGTTCTTGGTACATATTTGTTCCCCTATTTGTGTTTAAATAGAGCTGGGTAAATCAGACATGGTAGTGCATGCCTTTAATTCTAGCACCTGGGAGGCAGGGACAGGCCGATCCCTATGAGATTGAGGCCAGTCTGGGTTACTTGCCAGCTGGGGCTACAGTGGGATACTGTCTCAAAAAAAAGGAGAAAAAAGAAAACTGGAAAGTATTAGCTATTAACTGATTAACATCAGTTCCTTGTTGGATCATGTGGGAAAGATAGGGTTTCCTTTTCTCTCTGAAGGTTTTGGAGGGTAAAATGTAATATTCTTGGAATTAAACCCAAAATGAGGAGAAAGGAACAATTAGTTATTTTAGATATAAAGTGTCCTGGGAAAGAAAGAAGGCTCGTAGATTTCTTGCTCCACAGGGATGGACAGTGCACCCAGCAATCATCACCAGGCCTTAAGGGAAGCAAATGGGCTATAAAACATTGAGTATGAATTGTGTATGTGGAGAAAGAGTAGCCAATCAGGGAAGGAGCATGATGGCTGAAGAGAAAGAAAGGTAAAGCTTTCAGCCTGGAGGAGTGGTGTCCTTCACAATCCCTTCAGCCCTGTTTGCCTTTCTGTCAGTCTTTGTCTGGGGACCTTTCATTTTCTTTGTTCATCCCTTCCCTTTTTTCTCCTCTCCATTGTATTTTATCAGGTTCACTAGGGATGAGCGCACTGTTGTCATCCGTCATGGCTCTCTGAGCCTGTATTTTGTCTCAGAATCCCTACGTTAAGTGCTACATTAAATTAGGGCATCCCGGCCTATTGTACTGAATGTGAGAATGTTATCTCAGGCTGGCCTCACACTTGTTTTGGGGTTTTGTTTTTGTTTTTGTTTTTGTTTAGGTATTTTTTGAGACAGGGTCTCCCTTTAGTCCCAGCTGGCCTGGAGCTTGCTCTGTAGACCAGGCTAGCCTTGAACTCACAGAGATCTGCCTGCCTTTGCCTCCAGAGTGTTGGGATTAAAGGCGTGAGCCACCACATCCAGCTCTCACTCTTGTTTTATAGCTGAGGATGACCTTGATCTCCTGATTCTCCTGCTTAGAATTCACAAGTACTGGGATCACAGATATATGCCACCGTGCCATGGGAAAGGCGGCGGTGTTTTCATTTTTTGTTTGGGGGTTTTGTTAAGCTGGAGTGTCACTATGAAGCTCAAGCTGTATGAAAGTCCTAGCTCATCAATCCTTCTGCCTCAGCCTCTTAGTAGCAAGAATTATAGGTGCTGCCACCATGCCTAACCAAGTACTGTCTGTAAACAATTATACATACACCTTGGCAGTAACTGTGGTTTCTGTGCCAGATCACTACAATAGTCAATATCAAAAAAAGACTCAATATTTGTTGTTTCCCAGTATTTATAAAAGTTTTGTATGTACTATATTCCATTAAGTATACACTTGAATTACAACTGAAAGATAGTATTGAGTCAGGTGTGACGGTGTACACCTTTTTTTTTTTTGTCTTTTCGAGACAGGGTCTACCTGTAGTCCCAGCTTTCCTGGAACTCACTCTGTAGACCAGGCTGGCCTTGAACTCACAAAGATCTGCCTGCCTCTGCCTCCCAAGTGCTAGGATTAAAGGAGTGTGCCACCACGCCCGGCAACGGTGTACACCTTTAACACTAGCACCTGATAGACAGAGGCAGGCAGATCTCTGTGGGTTCCAGGGCAGCCTATTCTACAAAACTAGTTCCAGGCCAGCCATTGCTGCATAGTGAAATCTTATCTCAAACTCCTCCATACCCCTCCACAACCCCCAAAATAGAATAGTATTCATAGCCAGGTGTGGTGATCCAGTTTTATAATCTCAGCACTTGAGAGGCTTAAGCCAAGAGAATCTTGAATTTGAGGTGTGCCTGTTCTGCAAGTTTAGAATCTCAGAAAAAAACTGCTGAGCTTGGTGGCACATGCCTTTAATCTCAATACTCAGGAGGTAGAATCAGGCAGATCTCTGTGAGATCAAGGCCAGCCTGGCCTACACAGTGAGTTCCAGGACAGCTGAGGCAACAGGGAGACCCTGTCTCAAAAAGACCAAAAAAAAAAAAACCTTTCCATGAGTCATAATCATTTTGCTGGTAGAGGATCTGGCCTTGTATGTGGATGGCTGCTGATCACAATGGTGATTTCTTGTAAGATGACCAAATAAGTTTGCTGCATCAACTGACTCTTCATTTATTTAAAAAAACAAAAACAAAACCATTATAGTTCATGTGCATGTTAAAGGTCTTTTGAAATTGTTGGTCCGCTCCAACCCTGACAGTGCTCTAGCAGCCGTATTTCTGTACATCTCTAAATCCTTTGTGTTGTTTTAGCTGTGTTCATAGCTTTTTCACTGGGAGTTTATAACATCCTGTTTTTGTTTTTGTTTTCTTGTCTTTTTGAGACAGAAACTCCCTATAGCCCCAGCTGTCCTGGAACTCACTATGTACACTATGTAGACCAGGCTGGCTTTTAACTCAGAGATCTGCTGCCTCTGCCTCTGCCTCCAGAGTGCTGGGATTAAAGGCATGTGCCACCATGCATGGCAAGTTCATAGCATCTTAAACCATTTCCAAGCTGGGCATGGTGGTGCACGCCTTTAATCCTAACACTTGGAGCTGGGCGTGGTGGCACACGCCTTTAACCCTAGCACTTGGAGCCGGGCGTGGTGGCACACGCCTTTAATCATAGCACTTGGGAGGCAGAGGCAGGTGGAGCTTTGTGAGTTCAAGGCCAGCCTGGTCTACAGAGTGAATTCCAGGTCAGCTGGGGCTACAGGGAGACCCTGTCTTGAAAAGACCAAAAAAAAAATAAATAAATAAATTCCTAGCATTTGGGAGGCAGAGGCAGGCGGATCTCTGTGAGTTCAAGGCCTGCCTGGTCTACAGAGTGAGCTCCAGGCCAGCTGGGACTAAAGGGAGACCTTATCTCAAAAAGATAAAAAAAAAAGGGGGGGGGGAAAAAGAAAGTGGGGGAAGGAAGGGAATGAAGGAAGGATGAATTTCTTATCTGGAAATAGTGACTCTTGCTTATGTAGCCAGTTAGGTCAAATTGTTGTGATAAAGGGCAATAAAAAAATACACTATGGCCTGTCCCAAAAAGACAAAAAATACACTATGATGAAGCTAACCAAGTTAATTCAAGCTTTTAATCCTAGCACTTCAGATGTAGAGGCAGGAGGATCAGGAGTTCATGGCCAACCTGGGTTACATGAGACCATATATATATATGTTTGTTTCTTTAGTCTTTTTGAGACAGGGTTTCCCTGTAGCCCCAACTAAACATGGATTATGCAAATTACATCTTCCTGTGGACAACCTGAACACAATAGTCTGTATTCCCAGATACCATTGTTAAAATGAAGTTTTACCCTTACTTAATACTTTGTGATTCTAAGCATATGGGAACCAGTTTCTGATGCTTTAGAGTAAAAACACAGTACCAGTGCTAGCCTATAGGCTTTCCCTAAAAGGGTTACCAAGGTATGGGTACTTGGCCTTTATGATCATTGAGATGAAAGAGATACAGACTGAATTTGAAGCCTGCGTGGCGGTGGTTCATGCCTCCAAGACACAGTGCTCAGGAGGTTTGAGGTGTAAAGATACATGAGCCCAGAAGTTCAGAACCATCCTAGTTAACATAGCAAAATGGCCTTAAAAACAAAACAAGAAAAGGATTGGGCCTGAATCCAGCTGAATCTGACTCTTAACATTTCGCTTTTGCTGGAATAGATGAGAATAGTCTCTGCTGTCTAGTCTAAGGGTGTAATGCAGAACAGGATTTGCAACGGGTGGTTGACTGTTTTGAACTTTGTGGTTTTTAGGGTTTTATTGAAAGAACTGGCCGGGCATGGTGGCACATGCCTTCAATCTCAGCACTTGGGAGGCAGAGGCAGGTGGAATTCAAGGCCAGCCTGATCTACATAGTGAATTCCAGGCCAGCTGGGGCTACAGTGAGACCCTGTCTCAAAAGACCAAAAGAAAAGAAAAAAAACCAAAAAACAAAAAACAAAAACTCACTTCTTTTTTTTTTTTGAGAGACAGGGTCCGTAACTCCAGCTGGCCTAGAACTGGCTTTATAAACCAGGCTGGCCTTGATTGCACAGAAATCTGCCTTCCTCTGCCTCCCAAGTATTGGGATTAAACATGCACACTACCATGTCTGGCTGGAAATTACATTTTTATTCTATTTAAGTATACAAATGCTCAAGTATATACTTGCTTTGTGACTATTTTTTTTCTCTTTGAGACAGGCCCTTACTATGCAGCACATACTGGAACTCACAGTTTTCTTTTCTCAGCTTCGCGAATGTTGGGATTACAGGAATTGACCCTGACCCTCAAACATAGACTTGTTTTTTAAACATAGGGCCTCCTGTGCCCTTGTACTTTGTAGCCAGGGATAACCTTAAACTTCTGATCCTTCTGCTTCTCCCTCCTAAGCTATGCACCCTCGCATCCAGTTTATGTAGTGGTGGGAATTGGAACCTCAGACTCTGTGCATGGCAGGCAAGTATCCTCCCAGGAGAGCTGTTTACCTCTAGGCCCACTTCTCCTTCCTAATGTTGGCCACTGGAGCCTTTATTTTAAGTCTTTTTTTATAAGCAGTACCTGCAGTTGTATGATTTACAGTAGCTGCTCAAACCAACATGCTGTCAGGAAAAGACACCAACAACTGCAGGCCCAAGGATTCCCATAACACTCCCCTTGGCAGCTTGTGCTAATTTTTTACTCTTAACATTTGGCCGTTTGTATGAATTAAAAATGGTTTCTTAGGGCATGGCTTTAAGCCCAGCACTTGGGAGGCAGAGGCAGGTAGATCTCTGTGAGTTTAAGCTCAGCCTGGTCTACATAGTGAATACAGGAACACCCTGTCTTAAAAAGACAAAAAATTGGGGCTGGAGAGATGGCCTAGCGGATGGGAGCGCCGACTGCTCTTGCAGAGGACCCGGGTTCGATCCCCAGCACCCACGTGGTGGCTGCTGAGAACCGTCCATGACTCCAATTCCAGGAGAGCTCCAGTTCCAGGGGAATCCGACACCTTCTTCTGACCTCCGCGGCGTTGCACGACACAGGTGCACAGACCTGCATGCAGACAGTGCATTCATACACATAAAAAAAAAAGACAAAACAACAAAAAACCCTTAGATTTGTTAATATTACAAATGACAATAATCAAAAGGTGAGTTTTTCTGGCCCTTTATGCACCTGTGTCTCACACAGTGGTCTGAATAAACACTTGAATAGGTAGGCTAAAGGTCACAAAAAATGGAAGAGGCTGCTGACTCCCTTGGTAGAGCTCATACAAGAGGCCCTGGATTCCATTCCCAGCGTGGAGATGGAGAAGGGATGTTGCACTCCAAAGTCATTTTTTTTTTAAAGACAAAGTTTCCCTGTAGCCCTAGCTGTCCTGGAACTTATTCTTTAGACCAGGCTGGCCTTGAACTCAAAGAGGTCCGCCACCATACCCAGCTTGATTTTTTTTTTTTTTTTTGACAGTGTCTCCCTGTAGCCCCAGCTGGCCTGGAACNTAAAGTTGTTTATTTTATTTTCTTTTTTTTTTAATTTGCTATTACTTTCCATATGTGTATGAATTTGTACTTGTCTGCATGCAATAGTCTGTTTGCACCACGTGACGTGCAATGCCGCGGAGGTCCAGAGGAGGGCCGTCGCGACTCCCCTGGTGGAAACGTGAGGGCTCCGGTGGAAAGTGGAGGGGCTTAAGACGGCTCTCGTGCTCGCTAATGTGGGTGTCTGGGCGGGAGCGGAAAACACGGGGCCGCTCCTCTGCAAGAGTTTTGCGGTCGGCGCGTCGGGAACCGCTTTGAGGCCCAGCGGTTCGCCTCCAGCCCCTTTTTAAATATTTTATGATTAGGTATTGTAGTGTCATGTTAGTTAGTTTTTGGGTTTTTTTGAGACAGGGTCGCCCTTGTAGCCCCAGCTTGGTCTCTGGGACACTTACTCTGTAGACCCAAGGACGGGCTTTGAACTCACAAGATCCGCCCGCCTCTGCCTCTTGCGGGGCAGGCGCTTTTTATCTGTGCACCCACCCCCCCGCACTTTTATTTATTTTTATTTTTATGGTACTGGTGTACTTTGTAAGTAATTCATGTACGGTTGGTGCACTCCTGTTGTGCAAAGCTGTGGGGGTCAGATCAGAAAGTGGTCAGAAGAGAGGGCGTCGGACAGAGAGGGTGGGGGATTCCCTGGAACTGGATTACAATTATTGTGTTCTAGCACAGTGGGTGCTGGGGATCGCAACCTGGGTCCTTGCAAGAGCAGTCGGGCTCTTAACCGCTAGGCCTTTTCTCCAGCCACGATTACTTTTATTTTAAAATTCAAAAGAGGGGGCTGGTGGAGGAGAGATGGCCTCCTAGCGTTTTTAAGAGCACCGGACCTGCTCTTACAGAGACCGGGTTGGGTTCGATTCACCACCCTAACACATGGCGGAATGGAGAGCCATCTGAAAATCCAATTCAGGAGAACTCAAGCTACAGGGGAATCCGAGGGAACCCTTTCTGACCTCCGCGGCGTCGTTGCACGACACGGTGGCACAGACTTGCATGCAGCCGGAGTACACATTTCATACACATACAGAATAAAATAAAATAATAGGTTAATTAAAAAAAAATTAAAATAAAAAAAAGTAACACGAGCGGGTCTGTGAGATGGTTCAGAGGGTAAAAATGCAACTCGCCACCAAAGCCTGGCCAGCCCATAAGTTCAGCCATTCTGGTGGGGAAAAAAAAAAAAAAAAACCCCTGACTCACACAAATTGTCCTCTGACCACCTTCCTTCACACAAGGTGTCATCGGTATACACTACCCATGCACATACAACCATGATAAGCAAATATTAAATTATAACAATAAAAAAAGCTGAGGGGCTGGCAGACGTATGGACTTTCGAGTGCTTGAGGAGATGGACTCAGCAGTGTTGTTTAAAGGAACACCGGCTGCTCTTGCCTAGGACCCAGGTTCGATCCCCAGCCCCCACATGGGGTCTCCTAAGCTCTCTAAGAACCATCTTTAAGATGGGCCTGGTGGGGTGCAACCCTTTTTTATCCTAGCACTTAGGACGGTGGTGTGGGTTAGAGGCAGGGGGGATATCTCTGTGAGTTCAAGGCCCACAGTTCCTGGCTACAGAGTGAATTCCAGGATAGCTGGGGTCTCCTCGGGCTTACAGGAGACCCCTGTCCTAAAAAAAAAAATAATAATAGTAAAAAGGAAAGAGAGAAAGAGAGACGGAGGAGTCAATTGCCTGGAATTGAGAAGTTGAGGCAGGACGGCTGGCAGGAGTACTAAAAGCCATCTCATCTTGAGCTGCATAGCGGTAGCCTGCCTGAAAAATGAAAAAAAACTTAAGGACCCAAAAACACATATGAAAGAAGAAAATGAAAAAACCCAGGACCTTGAGTAGATGCTTTTTCGCAAACAGCTGAAGAGCGGCTGTGATTGCTCTATAAAGGGACCCAAGTTAAGTTAGTTCCCAGCCCCCAGCACCCAACATGGGGCTCTTTAACAGCCATCCTTTTTAACCGCCAGTTCTAGCGATCAAATGACCCTCTCTGACGTAGGACGGGGGACACAGTCAGGTCAGGGTGGTCACTCTACATGGAGGGCAGTACACTCCTACCACATTTAAAATAACAAAAAATAAGAAAAGAGAAAACTTAACAACAAGAAAAAACAAACTTTCAAAGATGATAATAAAAGCCCAAACAAGACAGGAATGGGGATACAGTCCTGTGACGATTTAAGTAAGAGTTCTAGCAGAGACAGAGTATTAGTACTTGCCCTAGTATTTTGTACAAAGTCAGAGCAATTTTGATTGCCCACATTGCAAAACAAATACGGGGGCTGAAGAGATTGCTAGCCGTTAAGCCGCGCCCCCGACTGCTCTACAGAGGACCCGGGTTCGATCCCAGCCCCCACATGGCGGCGCGAGACCGAGAGGGAGCTAGAGAGGCCGAGAAGAGAGAACAGAGACCGAGAGCAGAGAACCGTCCTGAAACTCCAATTCAGGAGAGCTCGCGAGTTCTAGGGGATCCACACCCTCTTCTGTACCTCCGCGGCATTGCACGACACCGGGTGCACCAACCTACATAAAAAAAAAAAAAAAAAAAAAAAAAACACATACAGAAATAATTTAAAAATTAAAAAAAAAATCAAACAGAAAAAAACAAATAGACTAAATGGTTGACTAACATAAGGACGTCATTGGCAGCTGGGCGGGGTGGCCACGCCTTAATCTAGCATGAGAGGCAGATGGCAGGTGGATCTCTGTGTGACCAAGGCTAGCCTGGTCTAAGAGTGAGTTCAGGGACAGCTGTCGGTGTACAGTGAGGACCCTGTCTCAAAAAACAAGACTCCAAAACAAAAAAAAAAGTTTTGGCTTGTTTTGTTTGGATAGACAGGATTCTTGTTATGAACTCCGAGCTGTGCTGGAGCTTGGATTCTCTTTGTCTTCAGCCTTCTCCAGGTCATATATCACCCCACCACTCTTTCCGGCTTCAAGCTTACTGTTTTTATTTTTATTTTTATTTTAGACAAGACTACTATGTAGGCCCTTGGATATTGACTTTAACTCACACAGATCTGCCTCTTGCTCCCCAGTGCTAGGATTAAAGGTGGGCTATCTACATGCCCCCAGCTATTTTTTATTATTTTTATTCTTTGTGTATGAGTTGAAGTGTTGTATTTGTATTATATTAATTCGCCATTTAATTTATTATGGTTTGTAACGTGCACTTGTGTCCTGCATGCTCCGGAGGAGGCGTAGAATAACAGAAGCGGGCTTCGGGATCCCGCGGGGAACTGGAGTTCTGCATGATTGCTAGCCGCCGTGTGGGTACTGGGTCCTCAAATCTCCCTTAAGTAGCAAGCAAGCAAGTGCTCTTTCTTTTTCTTTTCTTTTTTTTTTTTGGGGTCTTTTTCGAGACAGGGTCTCCCTGTAGCCCCAAGCTAGCTATCCTGGACTCACTCTGTAGACCGGCTTGGCCTGAACTCACAAAGACCACCCTGCCTCTGCCGCCCAAGTTGCTCGGCAGTTAAAGGCATGCGCCACCATGCAAGGCTAGCCAGGGCTCTTAACCACACAGCCATACTCCTAGCCCTAAGAGAAAGAAGGTTTTTGATTTTCTTCCTTCTCTGAATAGTATTGGGTTTTCTCTATTCGTTTTAATCTGTATGTGGAATGTGTGTAGGCCTAAAGTTGACATAGGGTATCTTTGTCTATGGCTCTCCACTTTTTTTTTTTTGTCTTTTCTAGACAGACCCAGCTGCCCTGGAACGGTCACTCTGTAGACCCCGGCTGGCCTTGAACGCACAAATAGAGCGGCCGGCCGAGCGCCCGAGTTGCGAGGATTACAGACGTACACTATTCATTGCCCGGTCTCCCATTTTTATTTACTTTATTGTATTTTGTCTTTTTGAGAATCAGGATTCCTTGTAGCCCCAGATGCCTGGAACATACTATGTAGACCGGCTGCCTCTGAACTCAAGAGATCTCCTGGGCCTCTGCCTCTAGAGGCGCTGGGGCTAAAGGCATGCGTCACCATAACAGTCAGCTCTCCATTTTATTAACAAGGAGGGTCTCTCACTGAAGCAGGAGCTTACCAGAATACTGTTAGTCTAGCTATCCAGCTTCCCCTGGTGACCTGCCCTTGCCTCCCAAGTGCTGGGATTGCATCACCACCACCCTGTTCCAGATTATTTTTTTTTTTTTTTTTTTTTTTCCTTGTTGTTGTGGGATGTATTGCCCGTATGCCCTGCATGGATGGTTTGTTGCTTACCCCGTGTCGTTGGGTCACTTGTTTCTGAGGTCAGAAGAGGGCACGGATTCCCCCTGGAACGGCAGTTCTCCTGGAATTGGGTTACAGACAGGTTTTTTCATGCCCCATGGGGCTGTGGGGATCGACCCTGGTCCTTTGCAAGAGCGTCGGCGCTCTTAAACCTGCTCGTGCTATCTCTCCAGCCCCCCATTGTCCAGATTTTATAGGGGTGCTAGAGATCTGAACTCCTGTTCTCATATCCTGGGGCAAGCACTTTATCCACAGGATCATCTGCCCAGCCTCCTTATGAATCTTTTTACTCGTACTGTCTTATTACAAACTAAGGCTTCATTGAAAACAATTTATGGTCAGGTTATGTACTTTTCTTTGGGGAATAAAAGATGGGTATGTATATGATTGTCCTGGGCCTCCTCTTTTTTTTTTGAAGTTTAATACCCTGTTAGCACAGACCTAATTTGAAAAAAATAGATGCAGGGCTGGAAAGATGGCTAGCGGTTAAGAGCGCTTGACCGCTCTTGCAGAGGACCCGTGTTCGATCCCCAGCACCCACAGGCGGCCGACGAGAACCGTCTGATACTCCCAATTCCAGGGCTGAACTCCAGTTCCAGGGGCACCGTAAACCCTCCCTTCTTCTGACTTCCCCCGGCTTTGCATTACACGGGTGCACACACTTGCATGAAGACAGTTATCCTATACATATACAGAAATAAAATCAATAAAAAAAAAAGGAAAAAAAAAAAAAGGAAACAAAATATGATGCAAACAAACGACTTCTTCAGGAGGTGAGTCTTATGGAGCCATACTGTCAATAATTGTTACTGGGTGGGACAGGCTTGAGTCTTGTCTCAATAAAGTAGAAGTAGCAAGGCTTAACTTTTTTTTTTTTTTTTTGAGCCAGGGTTTTTTTTTTTTTTGCCCCAGCTGTCCTGGACTCCTCTTGTAGACCAGGCTGCCTTGAACTCACAAAAGATCACCGTCCTTCTGCCTCCCAATGCTAGGATTAAGGGTGTGCGCCACCACGTCTGCTAAGGCTTAATTTTTTAATTTCACCACTCACAGAGTTCTCAACTGGCAGTTGTTCCTGTTAGATGATAGCTGGAGCTGAAAGACATAGTGCTTATTCTGCTTGTATTCACGGTATAAGAGTTGTTGACATGTCACAAACCCCTCAGAAGTGCCTTATCAAATGGAAAGGACTCAGTTGCGCCTGTCTCTAAGTTTGCAGGTGTTTCCTATAATACAATGGTCAATGCTTTAAAAGGTTTGTACTTGGCACAGTTTGCTTAGTTATTTTTTTCTTGGTTGAAATTGCTGTAGGACCTCAGAGAAAGCTCCTTACTAATCAACTTTATTTTATTTATTTTATTTTATTTTATTTTTTGGTCTTTTTGAGACAGGGTCCCAGCTATCCTGGAACTCACTCTGTAGACCAGGCTAGCCTTGAACTCACAAAGATCCGGCCTCTGCCTCCCGAGGGCTAGGATTAAAGGCATGCGCCACCACACCGGGCACTAATCAACTTTAAAGAATGACTAACTGCTAAGAGGTGTGGCACATGCCTTTAACCTAGCACTTGGGAGAGGAGATCAGGCGGATCTCTGTGCAGTTCAAGGCCAGCCTTGCTCCTGCAAAGGTGAGTTCCAGGACAGCTGGGGCTAAAGTGAGACCCTGTCTCCGAAAAGACCAAAAAAAAACAAAAAAAAAAAAAACCACTAACGGGGCTGATTCTTTTCAGCTCTTTTTTTTTTTTTTTTTTAACGTTTTTTTTTTTTTTTTTTTAATTTATTTATCCTTTTTTAATTTTCATTATTATTTTTTAATTTTATTTTCCTTCTAATTTTAATATTCTTTTTTTAATTTTATTATGTTTATGAATTGTACTGTCTGCATGTAGGTCTGTTGCACTTGCTGTTGTACAATGGGCGGAAGTAGAAAGAGCGGATCGGATTCCACTGGAACGGCAGTTAAAAAGATGGATTCCCGCCACCATGTGGGTGCTGTGTGACTTGAACCCCAGGTCCTCTGCAAGAGCAGTTGGTGCTCTTATAACCACTAGCCCCTCAGGCTCTTTTTCGATTGAATAGCTTAGCTGATGAACTGGACTTAGTCCAAAAGCTGCCTAGAATATGCAACCAGATATGGACGTGGACTGTATTTTTTGTGTGTACGTGTATGTGCGCATGCTTGTTTGTGCATGTGAAGGTGGAAGCCAAGGGTTCAATGTAGGTTTATTTTATTATATTTTTTGTGTTTTTTGAGACAGGATCTCCTTTTAGCCCTAGCTGGTCTAGAACTCACTATGTAGGACTCGGCTGGCCTTGAACTCACCAGGATTGCAGCCTCTGGCCTTCCAATTGATGGAACATATAGGGCAATTGCACACCATGATCTGTTTTCTCTCTTAGAAATCCACTAACCTTTAGGACATAGCCACATTCCCTGTGCCACTGATTGCTTGAGATATTACATAAACTTCTATGTTTGCTTTGATGGTGGATATACTTATTATTTATTATTTACTTATTTATTATTTTTTATGGTATGAGTATATGTCTGCATGTAGGTGGTGCACCCGAGTCATGCCACTGCCCACAGGGTCAGAAGAGGAGCATCAGATTCCCCTGGAAACTGGAGTTTGGCTTGGTTTTTTTTTTTTGGTTTTTCTATCTTTTTGAGACAGGGTGTCCCTGTAGCCCCAGCTATCCTTAAAACTCCTCTGTAGACAGGCTGGCCTTGAACTCTTCGCCTTCTCTGAGTGAGATTAAAGGCGTGTGTCACCACACTGGCAGACATGGAGTTAAAGATGGTTTTAGCTACCATGTGGCGTGCGGGAATCGACCCCAGGTCCTGTGCAAGAACAAATAGTGCTCTTAAACCACTGAGGTATCTCTTTATACCAGCACCTGAGAGGCAAAGGCAGGTTGCTCTCTGTGTGACATTGTCCTCCAATAAAAGATTCTGGTGAATTTGGTCAGCACCTTATATTATATCCCTTTCTTGGATACAGTCATAATTTACATCAGTAGTGGCTTTCAGAAGGTCTGCAGTCACAAAAATATGCTTAATTTGTTTAGCCCTGTACTTCATTGATACTTTCTAAATAGAAGGTTGTAATTCAAATGTCATTTTCCACACATCGGAGCCTTTTCATTAACTCCCCTCAGCGAATACAGTGTGTTCTTGCCATTAATCCTATGTTTGTAGGCTCGGACATGACACATTAAATACTGAAAAATGTTTATTTCTGTAATATTGTGGATGAATATTTGACTGCTGGGGGACACCGAAAAATAGGCAAAAACCTCTTAAAAATAAATAATAAAGTGCAATTTTGGAGGGGGCTGGAGGGAGATGGCTCTCAGTGGTTTAAGAGCACGACTGCTCTGCCGTCTGGACCCGGGTTCGATCCATCCCCAGCACCCACATGGCGGCCGTAGAACCGTCTGAACTCCAATTTTCGGAGAACTCCAGTTCCAGGGAATCCGAGACCCCTCTCTTCTGACCTCCCACGGCATTGCACCGGACACGGGTGCACAAATCCTGCATGCAGACAGTACCTTGTACAATTACAGAAATAAAATAATTAAAAAATATTTTAAAAAACGATAAATAAAAAACTACTAAAATAAATAAAGAATTTGGTTAATTGGGTTGGAGAGATGGCCCTAGCGTCAGATAGCACCGACATGCTCTTGCATGAGGATCCGGGTTCGATCCCAGCACCCAGCATGGATGCAGCACCATATTAAATTAAATCAGAAAATTCCAGTTCCAGGGGAATTCGAGCCCTCTTCTGACCTCCGCGATGGGCATGCAACACGGGTACACAAACCTCGCATGCAGACCCCAACTCACTTCATACATACATAAAAAAAAAAAAAGAATTTGGTTAATCAACTGAAAATCAGAAAAGCTTTTAGCCTCAGCATGTTCACAAAAAAAAAAATATTGACTTTTCATGGGCCAAGAATGTGGCTCAGTTGATAATGTGCTTGCCTGGCATGCATGGGGCCATGGGTCCGGTTCCCACACACGTAAATCAAGCATGGGGTATTCACCTACAACCCAGCACTCAGGAGGTGGAGGCCGATGAGGATTCCAAACTTAAGGTTATCCTCAGGTACATAGCAAACTTGCGAGCAGCTTGGGATACATGGAACTTCAATTCTCAACTACCACACACACACACACACACACCAACATCACAAACCCACCAAAACACACCACCATCGCCAATAATGACAACAGTAACAACAGCAACAAACAAAAACTCCCATATAATCATGAAAATCATGAAATATAAGATCTTAGAAATCCCAGGCATTTGGTCGGTTTGCATGCCTTTTCATCTCAGCACTCTGTGAGGCAGAACAGGTGGATTTCTGTAAGTCAAGGCCAGTCTTGCCTTACATAATGAGTTCCAGGACAGTGTGCGCTACAGGGAGACCTGTCTTCCAAAACTAAAAAAAAAAAACATCTTTATTTGAAAACAAATTAAATATAAATTTTTGTTAATACTAGCATTCTCCTCTGATTCTTTTTTTTTTTTTTGTCTTTTGAGACCGGGTCTCCCCATAACCCCAGCTGCGGAACTCGCTATGTACACCCTCTGATTTTTTTTTTCCAGAACGGATAAAATTTGCAGAAAATACAAGACCCTCTGATTCTTTTTTTTTTTTTTTTTTTTTTTTTTGGTGCCTTTTCTGTGGACAGGGATTCCCTTATAGCCCCAGCTTGTCCTGGAACTCACTGCGTAGGCCAGGCTGGCTAGACGCACAACGAGATCAGCCTGCCTCTGGCTCCCCAAGTGCTAGGTTAAAGGCGTGCGCACCACACCCGGTGACCCTCGATTCTTTTTAACCGGTATTTGTTGAATATCTCACATTGTTGGTAAAATCAGGTCATATAGGTAGAAAAGATCTTTTTTTTTTTTCTTTTTTTCTCAAGACGTATAGAATAATTGCCTCTGGGAAGTGTTAAGCAAGCTACAGAGGAACATTAAGATTTTTCCTTAGCCTGCTGTAGCATGGCCCAGATGGTAGGAGAATCCTTTGGCTTGGAGGCACAGGAATTATCTATATAGTGAGCTCCAGGCCACACAAGGCTACCTAGTGAGACCCTGTCTCCAAACCAACCAACAAACCCCCAAAAGCTGTCCAGATGAAAATGTGGCTGTTTTTTGATTTGTTCTTTTGAATCCGTAAGCGTGAAAGTGAAAGTATTTGAGTTCACTCTTGTAGAAGCAGAAACGCCATTCACCCTAGGAAAAGAATAGGGGACGGACTCTGAAGGTCATATATGAAAAGGACTTGCAGTGTGGCCAGTGAGACGATCCTGTTTTGTTTTGTTTGTTTTGTGTTTTTTTTGTTTTGTTTTGCTTTTATTAGGTTGTCTTTGAACTCATGGCAATCCTTTGCTTCAGCCTCTGGACTGCTGGAGACAGGGTTGTATACCATATTTGGGGGTTAAGTGTGGACATTTTATTTATTTTATTTTTATTTTCTTTTCTTCTTATTTTTTTTGTCTTTTTGAACAGGTCTCCCTTTTAGCCCCCAGCTGTCCTGAACTTCACTATATGTATAGGCTTGCCTTGACCTCCCAAAGATCCTCCGCCTCTGCCTCCCAAGTGCTAGGATTAAAGGCGCTGCGCCCACCACGCCGGCCGGTGGACCCCTTTTCCCTCGCAAGCGTTGGTATAGTCAATGTCAGACCTTTCTTCATACTATTATATCCTCTGTTTTTTTATTGTTATCATTTATGTGTGTATGTGTATGAGGTAAGGATGTGCATGCCATGCTGGTTATGTGGAGATCAGAAGACTCAGCTTTCACGGAGGTCAGTTCTCCCACCGTTGGGTCCTTGGTGCCTTCACCTGCCAAAGCCATCTTTCCTGGGCCCCTTATCACCACTTTTTTAAATAACCTGCTCTTTCCCGGGGCTGGAGAGATTGGCCCCTAGCGGTTTTAACGCGACCGGACTTGCTGTTCTTTCATAGGACCCGGTTTCGATCCCCCAGCACCCACATGGCGGCCACGAAAACCGGTCTTAAACTCCAATTCCAGAGAAACTCCAGTCTCAGGGGAATCCGATACCCTCTTCGACCTCCGCGGCATGCACGAAACGGGGTTCACAAAACTTGCATGCAGACTGTACCAATATACTCACATACAGAAAATAAATAAAATTAATAAAAAAATTAAAAAAAAAAAAAAAAGAAACCTGCTCTTCCCAAAGCCAACCATGATGAATGAGCCTTGCCTGTACCACATGAGAATGAATTGTTAGCTAGCTAAGGAGAGTCTCTTGCTTCATTTAAATCACGCTACGGAAAAAAAAAAAGTCTCTAGCAGGAGTGAAGGTAAAGAAGCAGACTTTTTTTTTTCTTTTTTTTTGGTCTTTTTGAGACAGGGTTTCCCTGTAGTCCCAGCTGTCCTGAAACTCTCTATGTAGGCCAGGCTGGCCTTGAACTCACAGAGATCTGCCTGCCTCTGCTTTCCAGGTACTGGGTTTTTTTTTTGTTGTTGTTGTTGTTGTTTTTAGGTGCTGGGTTTAAGGCATGCACCACCATGCCCCACTCAAAGGAACAGACTTTCATAGTGGATGATGTTGGCTGTGTTACTCAGGTCAGCCCTTCACAGACTACAGCTAAGTAAACTGGATGGGATATTTAAGAAAACATCCTCTGAAAGTATCTGAGAACTGATAAGACAGAAATTAACTAGGCGGGGGCTGGAGAGATGGCCTAGCGGTTAAGAGCACCGACTGCTCTTGCAGAGGACCCAGGTTCGATCCCCAGCACCCACATGGCGGCTGAGAACTCCGTAACTCCAATTCCAGGAGAACTCCAGTTCCAGGGGAATCCGACGCCCTCTTCTGACCTCCGCGGCATTGCACAACACGGGTGCACAGACCTACATGCAGACAGTACATTCATACACACAAATAAATAAATAAAATAAAATAAAATAAAAAAGAAATTAACTAGGCGAAGATTTGTAAGGAGCTTGGAGTGATGAGCCTAGCAGTTATGCTGCTTTGTCGTCGTTGTCCCCCCCAGGCATTTTGCTGATTCAGAAGAAGTAACTGAGAATTTAAAATGTAATGTTGGCAGCCACAAGAGCCCAAAGGGACAAAAGTTGGAGTCCAGGACCAATAAAGGGTAATAGCCTTGACAAATCACTCTCTGTGTTGGTCCAAGTTTAAAATGCTGTACGGCAGGTGTAAAGGAGACACAGACATAATCTTCCCTCATAGAGAGCACAGGTCAATTTCAAATCATCTATGTGACCCAGAAAATTCTCAGGGCCTGAGCTTGTATTAAATTGGCCTAGTTACTAATAACAAGAACCGTTAAAAATCCACTTTATGAGCCGGGCGTGGTGGTGCACGCCTTTAATCCTAGCACTCAGGAGGCAGAGGCAGGTGGATCTTTGTGAATTCAAGGGCAGCCTGGTCTACAGAGTGAGTTCCAGGACAGCTGGGGCTACAGGGAGACCCTGTCTCGAAAAGACCAAAAAAAAAAAAAAAAATCCACTTTATGCTGGGCATGGTAGCGGATGCCTTTAGTCTCATCACTCAGGCAGGGGCAAGCTGATCTCTGTGAGTTCAAGCCCAGCCTGATCTACATAGTGAGTTCTAGGCCAGCTGGGGCTACAGGAAGACCCTGTCTCAAAAAGGCCAAAAAAAAAAAGAGCACTTGCTGCTCTTACAAGTTTGGTTCCCAACACTCAACTGTAACTCCAGCTTTAAGGATCCACTACCCCTCTGGCCTCCAGGGCCATCTGCAGTCCCATCCATACACACCTCCACACACAGACACAAATTCATACACATAATTAAAAATAAAATAAATCTTTTTATTTATTTTTTAACTTTATTTATTTATTTTTCACTCTGCATGGAACCATTGCCCATGAGAAGGTTTTTTTTTTAGAGGTGGGTCAAGGAAATATTTATTTATTTATTTATTCATATGTGTATGAATGTACTGTCTGCAAGTAGATAAACCTACATGCACCCGTGTTGTGCAATGCCACGGAGGTCAGGTCGGATTCCCCTGGAACTGGAGTTAAAGATGGTTCTTAGCCGCCATGTGGGTGTATGTGTATGAGTGTACTGTCTGCATGTAGGCTTGTACTGTCTGCATGTAGGCCAACACCCAATGCGCGGAGTTGGATTCCCCTGGAACTAGAGCTAAAGATGGTTCTCAGCCGCCATGTGCATGCTGAGAATCAAACCTGGGTCCTCTGCAAGAGCAGTCGGCGCCCTTAACCGCTAGGCCATCTCTTCAGCCCCTATTTATTGTTTATTTATTTATTTATTTATTTATTTATTTATTTATTTATTTTCGTCTTTTCAAGACAGGGTCTCCCTGTAACCCCAGCTGTCCTGGAACTCACTCTATAGACCAGGCTGGCCTTGAACTCACAAAGATCCACCTGCCTCTGCCTCCCAAGTGCTAGGATTAAAGGCGTGTGCCACCAGGCCCGGCGCTATTTATTTATTTTTATGTGTATGAATGTACTGTCTGCATGCAGGTGGGTGCACCTGTGTTGTGCAATGCCGCAGAAGTTAGAAGAGGGCGTTGGATTCCCCTGGAACTGTAGCTAAAGAAGGTTCTCAGCTGCCATGTGGGTGCTGGGGATCAAACCCGGGTCCTCTGCAAGAACAGTCGGCACTCTTAACCACTAGGCCATCTCTCCAGCCCCAATAATAAATTTTTTTTTAATTTTATTTATTTCTGTATGTGTATGAATGTACTGTCTGCATGCAGGTCTGTGCACCCGTGTCGTGCAATGCCGCGGAGGTCAGAAGAGGGCGTCGGATTCCCCTGGAACTGGAGTTCTCCTGGAATTGGAGTTTCAGACGGTTCTCGGCCNAAACACACACACACACACACACACACACACACACACACACACACACACACACTACAATGTCCTTAACAAAGATAACCACACACAAGAAACAGGAGAGAAGACACTGAAAGCTGGGGAAATAACAGATAATAGAAACAGACCCACAGGAATTCTTTTCTTCCACGGACAGACTATAAAATAACTTTTTTCCATATTCTATAAGATCATACTATTACTGTTCTCAATGCTTTACCAAAATGCCTGACAAAAGCAACTTA
The DNA here is from genome assembly GCA_009823505.1 of Rhizomys pruinosus. Lineage (NCBI taxonomy): Eukaryota > Metazoa > Chordata > Mammalia > Rodentia > Spalacidae > Rhizomys > Rhizomys pruinosus. Next base: position 2,173,897 of record VZQC01010550.1, on the reverse strand, counting down.
AGGGGTGAAAAGTTTATTTAGGCTCACAGTCCACTAGGGTAGAAATGCACATGATGGGAGAATAAGCCAGTTGGTTACCATGGTCCCCAGTCGGAAAGCAGAGAGAGACGAATGCTGGTACCTTCTCCTTTTTTACTTTTTATCACTCTGGCCCCCAGCCCATGGGATGGTGTTACCCATAGTCAGTGAGAGTCAGATACAGCCACTGGTGGGTCTATTTGGTGATTCCAAATCCAGTCAAGTGGAACCATCTGAGAGATCAAAACTTAAATACTTGGTAGAGATCTAGATAGTATAAACTGGCATAAAATAGTGATGGAGAGATCAAACTCAAAGCTTCATAGATGCTAGGCAGAAGATCTCCCACTGAGCTGTCAGCTTTTGTGAAGTTTAAAATCGTAGTCTCAAAAAAATAAAATAAAATAAAATAAAATCATATTCTCCTATTTTTGCAAAAGGTAGATATAATCAGTGAAATAATCCAGAAAATCCAGAACTAATCTCTTGCATACATGGAAAATGATTGACAAGTATGTCAAAATCATCAAATTGGGGGGCTGGAGAGATGGCTCAGCGGTTAAGAGCACCTACTGCTCTTGCAGAGAACCCGGGTTTGAATCCCAGCACCCACATGGTGCCTAAGAACCACCTTTAAGCCGGGCATGGTGGTGCACGCCTTTAATCCTAGCACTCAGGAGGCAGAAGCAGGCAGATCTCTGTGAGTTCAAGGCCAGCCTGGTCTACAGAGTGAGTTCCAGGACAGCTGGGACTATAGGGAGACCATGTCTCAAAAAAAAAAAATCATCAAATTGGGAAACACTTTTAAAGAACTAGTGTGGGGGAAATGGAGAGATGGCTCACTGGTTAAGAGCACTGGTTGCTCTTGCAGAAGATCCAAGTTCAGTTCCCAGCACCTACATGGCAGCTAACAACTGTCCTTAACCCCAGTTCCAGAGAGTCCGATGTCCTCTTCTGATCTCTGCAGGTATTGCATGACATGGTCACACTTACATGTATACAAGTAATACATTCGATATGCAAAATGAAAATAGTAAAATATAAAAATTGGTGGGTGATGAGATGGTTCTTAGTTCCCAGAAAATAGGGTAAGAAAATTCAATGGATACTTACTTCTTAAAATTTTGTAAAGATGTTTTTCCAGCAAATAACTTTTTTTTTTTTTTCTTTTATATTTATGTTGCTCTTGTCTGCAGTTCTCCGCTGTCCCTGACTACTCGAATAACTAGTTTAGGAAACCAGTGTGCGTTTTCTTTCTCTCGTAGATTGAATTCATAGAGCGAATTCATGCCTGCCTTACGTAGCCCTTGGTCCAAGTATTGGGAGGATTAAGGATTGTGTCTAGATCCAGTATCTCGTGCCACCCACCACACGTCCCTATGCGGCCCCTTTCTGATGTCGAGAAGACTTGTTCTTTTGATTTTTTTGTATGTTCGCGAGCACCCAGGCGATCTCCCCTTGATATCTCCCAGCCTATAGTTCCTGGAAAGGTACTTCAACATCCGTCAGGCAGGCTGGCCATTTGAACTTGAACAGAAAGGATCACTCGGCGATATTGTCTCTGGCCCGCAATGTCTCTCAGGTATTAAGGTGCTAGCCCACTCTATTATCACCATATTGGAGCTCTCAGTACGTTACTTTTTCTTTCTAAATTTATTCGTTGTAGTGTGTGAAATATATCGAGTCCTTGTCTTATGTTATGCTTGGTTCACCCGTTCGATGCTAGATGGTCTGTGTGTCTGGATTGAGGTCAGTTCTATTACACGCTTAGGAGTCTCAGTCTGTGAACTTGGGAAGTCAGAGAGAACGTGTTTTTCGAGCCTCCCATGTGGGTGGGGATCGAACCATCCTCTGCAAGAGCAGTGTGCATTCCTCTAACACACTACCTTGTTGAAATTTGCTCTCAAGTATTTTATGAAGAGTTTGTTCAGCAGATAGTTTAAGCCTGTATTCTGTCGCTGTATTTCTCACTGCCAAGCCCTAGAAAAGAAATTGTTAAGAAAAGGATTTTTCATCTGACTACATCAAGCACTATGAATGTACATCTAAAGTAGCTTCACCGTGTATAAGATGTGGGGTGTTACCTATTTTTTCCATGCGACGGTTACATATATTATGTATTTCCACACATGAGTTGGTCCACTTTTGTGGGCAACTTCGGAGAGTTCTGCTCAACCCCATTCATTACACTGGATATACCGAGCGCAATAGCCCCAAAATTTTTTCTTTTCTTTCTTCTTCCTCTTCTTTCTCTTCTTCTTTCTTTCTTTCTTTTCTTTCTTTCTTCCTTTCATTTCTTTCCTACTCTTCTCTGTGCCGTTTTCTTGATCGAATAATTTTGCTTCTGGTATACAGTTTACACGAGAGATTTTTGCTTAATTTTCGACACACGCCTCCTGTAGATTTTTTACATGTTATTTTTTATTGTGCTTCACTCAGTTATTTTGATTTATTATATATTGGTGACTAAATGTACTGTCTGCATATGGTTTTGTGCAAGCTTTCGCCTGAAGTCCTGTGCAATGCATCCGTGTCGTCAGAAGAGGGCATCGGATTCCACCGTGGCACATATCTGAGTTGTTCGCGGAGCATACTGGAAAATTTGGAGTTATACGCATGGTTCTCCAGTAGTCGCCATGTTTTTAGGTGCTAGAGCGTGGATCTGAGCCCATATCCATCTTGCAGGGAGAGTAGTGTGGGCGCCTCTTGTATATTATATCTGTCTGCATATCGCTTGGACTCGCCCAGCTATCCTCATATTTCTGGTTGTTTGTATACCAATATATCACTCTATTTTTTGGTTTTGGTTTTGCTTTGAAACAGGCTGTTTCGTGTATAGCCCCTAAACTGGTGTGCGAAGCTCAGCTGAGGTTTATGATGACTACTATGGTTCTGAGCGACTTTAAAGTCTCGACAGGAGAGTCGACACACTACTATTTTGCTCTCACACAATGTTGCTGGGATTAAAGGCATGCACCACCACAGCTGGCTACAATATATACTTTTAATTGAATTTTTGCACATTTCATACAACATATAAAATCATATTTAGCCCCCTCCCCTATCTGCATCCTCATAGCCTCCCCCCACCAGATTTCATGTACTTTATCATATATGTTTAGTCTATCAAGTCAAGTTTGTGTCCCCAGATGTCCCTCAGTGTGAGTTCATCTAACTGGAGCCTGGTCAGCCTGTCTAGCAGAGCTCCCCTGAAGAAGACCAACTGTCCCTCACCCAGCATGACCTCTGCAGCTAGTTTCCTCAGCTAAAAATTAGGTGGTTGTTCTTCAGCCATTTCACCCAAGTTCTATGCTAGAGTGTTTCTTTCTGCGCGCTTGGGAATTTTGCATGGTCTTGTGCATTCTGTCACCATTCATATAAATTCATATGAGCATGTTTCAGCTGTTTTTGTGAAAACTGTTTTTCCTAAAATTGTTTGTGTTTATTTTTTTGAGTCCCTACCACTATTTTTAGCTTTTCCTTGAAGCTATTTTGCCATATGGCCCCCTGAGACTTTGGTTGGGCATAGATCAGGTTAAAACCCAGAATATGAAGTATCCATATTCCTTCAGGGTATGCACTTCTGCGCTCTCTCCCTTCCATTTCTTACTAACTGATCAGTCTATTTTTTCTCTCTATTCCATTTTTGCCAGTTCTGGTTTTCTGTGTTGATTGCTTTCCGCTAATTGAGAAACCGTAGAGTGTTTCGTAAGATTCAATGTAATGCTCTTAGTTAGAGTAGTTGCATCGAGGGGGGTTGTGCTTAACCTTTAATAAAAAGGAGGACGGAGTCCTCTTTACCTCTCATCGAAGCCAGTGCCTGACACTATGGTGTGCTTTTTGATGCTTCGGGAGTGATCAAGGGAACATCACGCGCCCAGTCATAGTGTTTACTAAAGGGGTATGATGCTCTAATTTTTTGGAGGTCTAACTGGTCGCATAGCCTCTGAAATAGTAGAGGTTCTGAATCTTTCACTGCTTTTCCTCCACAGTTTGTGTGTTATAATTCGTCATAGCGTCACTATGAGGCTTGACCTGATAACCTTGACCATTTTGTCTCAAGGTAAACGGAATAGATTCTCGGATAAGCTCTCTTTACCTTAGGAGGCTCATGATAAATCCTTATTTGAGTATCCTAAAAGGTGTCATACCCACTTGTAAAATATAGACATTGAATTGACTTAACTAGATTTCATTTCCCACTAGATAAGGTATTTTTTACATGAAGAATCAGAAGCTGAACGAATATAGTTCTGAAATTCGCGTGTAAACAGGTAACCAATAGCGTAAAAAGCTGTACAATCTGAGAGCGACCAGAGACTGACACTTCATTAAAAAAACCAGGAAAGACCTCTAAAGAAATAACACAGACCCATTAATCAGTCAAATAAAAAAATTAGAAAAGAAAGAAGATATAGAAGAGAGAATGCAATAGCACCTTATAAATCACTAAGCAAACTATTTCGAAGGCTCACAGACTCTAAGCCCACACAGGACAAGATGCTTCGTGGAGCTCTCCAAGGGGCCCCCACGCCCTGAGACTTAAGGTTCCAAAGTGAGTTTTCCAGCAGACACAGCTGGTCCAGCAAATCCTGTTAAAGACATTGAGGACTACTAAGGGGAGAGACCACGTCTGTCTCCTAACAAAGACACACCATAAAAGAAGATGCCCAGTACTATGCTCAACACTCTGTTCCCATCCCTGTGTTCCCTTTGCCTTAGGTGCAGAGGTTGCCCTGTGGATGTGTTAAACCACCTAGTTTTACGAGGGCTGGGCTCTAATGCGAACAATAACACATAATTGCCGTCCATAGCTATGTAGGTAGAATTTGTCCAGCTTGGTCGGCGAAAAAGTTCTGGTAATATTCTCCCTCAGCTCTTGAGTTTTGCGGAAAAAGAAGTAAAGTCTTTGCAAAGGCCGCCCCGAGCATTCACTCGAGCACATGCCTTTAAACTCCACAAACTGGGAGGCCAGAGGGCGGTTGGAAAAATACTTTATGCCTCAGGAGTTCAAGGCCAGCATGGTACTAACGATGAGCAATGACTCCCAGGACAGCCGGGGACGTAAACAAGGGAAGAAACCCTGATCCGTAATAAGAACGACACCCGCCATAAATAAAAAATTTGCACTCTCGTATGAGTGGTAAACTTCAATGATGTTTCAGAATTAGGAATGATACCAGTCTGTCGAGGAGGTAGGGCAACAAGAAAGCGTTTTTCCTTCCTAAGAGCCGAAATAGAACCTCACTTAGCAATTTGAGGAAGCACTAATGGCAGTGAGCAAGCAAGGAAAAACCCAATCAAAGAAAGATCGGATAGCAAAACTTCTTCAAAGTCAAGCTACCACATCTGAAGAGAGGAGAGTTGTAGATAATAATGAATTATTTACATTAAAATACACACTAAGAACGATAAAGAATACCAAAGATCAAGACTACTGCCCACAGATTACAACAGAGCATAGGGGGGCTTATTCACGACATCTGCAGAGAGAGGCTCCTGCACTAAAAGCAAGAAATAGAGAAACAGGGATAAGAAGAGAGATCGCAAGTCCAGTTAAAATGCTTTCGCACACTACTTTTTAGGTGAAGTTCAACTAGAGCGAAAACGCACCTTATAATGTTAATAGATTCTTCCATCTTACCCCAGTCTGAATGAGTAAAATCAAGAGAACACATGACACGTCCGAGTTTGAATAGTTGTAGAGACTAGGTCAAAGATGGCCAGGGAAAAAAGGATGAGTGTGCTCAAGCATCCTCCACTGCTGGTGATTGGAACCTCTGGCTAAAGCAACTCACTGAGTTGGTTAAATATAGTCAGGGGTATGTGGGGAGAAGGATTTACTAGGTATAAATATAAAATATCATATATGAATGGGGAGTATGAACGCTGACAATGGTTGAAGACGTCATGTCTTCTTACTTCGAAAGAGCGGACTAAGTGATTTGGTTTCCACTATACCGTTGGCACCTTTGAGGCGCCAAGAGAACCGTCTTTAACTCCAGTTCCAGGGGATCCAACATGCCCTCTTCTGACTCCTCGCGAGGCATTGCACGACAACAGGTGCACAAACCTGCATGCAGACAGTACATTCATACAATTTAAAAAAAAAGGGCAGTTTAATTAAAATAAAGAAAGCAGATAGCAGCCGGGTGTGGTGGACACACCTTTAATCTCAACAGGCAGAGGCACAGGCGCCAGATCTGTCGAGTGAGTTCAAGGCAGCCTGGTCTACATAGCGAGCTCCAGGCTAACTAGGACTAAAAGAAGAGACCCTGTCTCAAAAAAGAAAAAAAAAGAAAAAAAAAAAGGTAATACAACAACACTACTTAAACACATAGTTCATAATCCACAGCGTGTGGAGAAGCTGAGGCAGAATGCACTGATGAGTTTCAAGGCCAGCCAAGGCTAATCAAGGTCTAGGCCACTCTAAGTCACATAGTAGCCCCTTGCTTGAAAAACAGAAACAGTACATGAACAAAACCACAAGACTCCAAAAACCTACATGGAGCTTCTGCCACAGCATGACCCCAATATCAGGAGGATACACCACTAGCATTCTTGTGCAATGACCTGATTCTAATCTTACAAAGGTTAGGATCCTTGACAGATTAACATCTCATGAATGTTTTGTAATAATTACTTGCGTCACAAAGCAGCCTAAGACATGCAGCGAAAAATGCTAGGAACATTGTTTGTCTGGGTGGGAGTAGAGGCATTCGGGGGATTTCCATCCCACATAGTCACTAAATGTTAGAAGACCAATGCAAAAAGATGATATTATTCAATCTTCTCGAAGCAACTACTCAAACGTCAGAGATTTAGGCCTACCGTTTTAAAGAACCATTGCATAAAGTGAGTATATTATCTGCTCCTAGTGATTTGACATAAAGCGGTACAAAGGCAGCTTTGTACGTATATGTGGTGCGAGAGTGTGAGGTGACATCCACAGCCACCATTATCCTTACCACTTCTAGGTAGAGCCATGTAAGGCAGAAGCGACAGGTGAATATCTCATTCATAAGGTAACAAGACAGCCCGGTCTAACATATCAGCAAACTGCCAACAATGATCGTCCTAAGAATCAACAAGCTTTGGGGTCTTTGCAAGTGAAGAACTCAGAAGTTTCTCAAGTGTGAAAGGTTGTGATTCGTAATATTTAGATAAATATGTTAGCACTACATATATCTGGAGTCCAAGTTCTGGGGCCAGCAAGTCGGGCGCTTACAGTCACCACACTAACAAACGCAGTAAAGAGTTCTGTCTATCAGGATGATGCCAAAGCATACAGAGACGCTGAGTTAAGTTGATTCCTGTTCTACGCATAACAACATGTCATACGGAGTTTGTATGGCATATATGGAGGGAAGGTAGACGCTACTAGCAAAAGAACAGGTAGTCCTCCTCTGTGACCTTCTAGGTGTAGTACTTGAGCAAGTCATTAAGAAGTAAAGAACATTGCAACACACATATAGTGTACATCACTCTCTTCTTGCCGCACTCGGTCTACTACCAGAGTGAAGCATCATCATCACAATTTAATTAAAACATTATAATAAAAATGTTGTTAAAGAACGTTGTGCGAGAGGGGAGTACACAGAAATAGGAATTGCACTAAGAGACTAATGGCGACAGGGTTAAATCAAGTTGCTATAACTTTTTAACCTGCACGCACAGACAAAAACTGTTCCTAGCATTTTCCCTTGGCAGCTGGCCTCCTCACCAGCTCAACAACTGTCCTTTCAAGATTCAAAAAAGTATATCCACCACAGGAATAAGAGATCCTCATATGTCGCCAAGCAGTGCTTAAGTATATGCATGCACTGCTACGGGCGGTAGGTCTTCAGACACTGAAGTAGTACGTCGCTACCACCTAGAAGCCTTGCACCCTTCCTATGGGCTAATACCGTCACTATATTGTAGCTAGGTGAAGGTCCATCCTTCTATCTATTGATGATGAGGTTACGTTGCCTTTCTTAATGCCTTGTGTTCCTTGTAATTATGTATCTCTTGTTTTATATAAATCAAGAAACAAGTGTGGGGTATGTGATAAGTTCATTGTAGGAGACAACTAGTATACCTACAAGCACTTGAGCAGCAGAGGCACGAGAGAAGGAGCGGTGGTAGTCTCTATATATCTATCACGGCCGAGTGACTATCCGTAGGAACGGCACAATGCACACCTTCTATAACCAGTGTCAGAGCAACAGCTCATGAGTCTAATGATGGCTTTAGAAACAATCACCAAGTGACCACAAACAATAACGGTCCCAATAATGCCATTTTTCCTAGCTAAGAGAGAATCGGCAAGTAAGGACTGAAAGAGACAGGTCTTAGCAAATTACAGTATTAGAAATACCCCCTCTCCCCTCCTCTCACTCCTTTCTCCAATCCCACATCTCCTCAAAAAGACAGTAGTTGTTTATTAGACATAAGAGGGCCTTGGCTCAACATATTTATTCTTCTAGTGCTGGCCCTTATACACTGTCTATATGCACACATTCTACATGAATTCGCCCTTCCAGGGTCAGCGACACAAATAGCGAGAGCCATTGCACACACACTAGTCTTGTCATTTATACAGTATCTCTACATTATAGGCATATGCCATGGATGGCGGTGAGCGCTTGGAGAGTACTTGGCTTCAGTCAGCCATGTTTTAAGAAACACAAGCAAGCACCAGCCTAGTTCTTAGGCGAAGCAGGCTCCCCTTATGGGGTCTCAAAATCCCCAGCACCCATGCATAAGCCATGGGCTCGAACGACACCTGGTCGCGATGAACGTGCGCGAGGTTTCCTAAGGAGTCTAACATATCGGATGGACCTCTGTTGAACATCTAATGCCAAGCACTAGAGGGACTATGCAGGGAAAATACATTCATCATACAATAGAAAATAGAAATAGAATTAAAGAAAAAAAAAGAATTCTTGGGCCAATTGAGGTTTAAACTTCCATTTTCCCCATGAGTACACTCATTGTTTAAAGAGGCTGAAACTGCCAATGGTGTCAGTGTGGGGTAAAGCAATGGATAAAACATTCCTCTAACGATCCTCAAACTATTGATTGTTTCACTGTTAATGCGCTTTTCAAGTTAGGTAATCTACACAGTTCCTGTGCTTCGCGACGTGAGAAGTACGTACTAGTCACTAGCAATCATATTTGGATGCTGCACTTACCATATAATGAAGGCAATGGCATGTTTGCTCTATTCTAATACAAAGCCAGTATTCATTCATCATTACTTACTCTGTGAAGGCATGTTATTGTGTCCAGTTCCATTTCCGAGAGCCCTAGGACTCCTTGTACATATAATGTGCGTTCGTTGAGGCTCTGGTCAAATGAAGTCCATGAATGCAATAAGTACTCCTTGAGTGCCTATCACAAGAAGTAGATAAAAAAAGCACCAATCTATAACTAAAAATCCTTGACGACCAGAATCATTTCAGAAAAATCTAGCTTTCTTACTTTACACTTTACCTGCTCAATTATGTTCAAGCTGTTAACATACCCAGGTCAGGACACTATGTTGGAAATGGTGAGAGTAATGGTTGTAGTACTAAACCCCTAAATACCAAGACCCTTAAATGGGTAGGAACAAAACTCTAAAGGTTTTACAGGATTGTGCTAGAGATGCAAACCAAACAAGCTTTTCACTACCATCCAGATGACACAGACTAGCATTGGGTTTAACATCCTGGTGCATTTTTCTCTGCTCTCTATGAGTTCCGATTGCCCTAGTATGAGCCTCAAAGGAAATTTAAAAACAAACAAATACAATTAAATACAAAAAACATGTGTGGTATTAAATCATTGACTTTTTAATACCCAGTAACTTTGGAATAAGATAGTATGGTAGAAATAATTGGATCTCTGAGTTCAAGGCTCTCTGACTAATAATAATAGCTAGGACATCTGTCCAGGGCGGCAGGACTTCTAGCATGAGACTCAGCTTTTAACAGTCAAATAGAAATACAAGCGAATGAGAGAAGCATTTTGGATGTCCAGCTGCTAGTTCTAAAATAGGCGCAATGGTATCAATGATGAGCTGGTTGATAAAACAATGCAACCCTTGTTGCTGTGAGTGATGGGCTTTCCTCACGCAGTATAAGGAAGCTTATCCAAGAATTGCTACTTTGCACAGAGGACAGGTTATCGTATTTTCCCAGCACCCAACATGGTAGCTAANACACTGAAAGCTGGGGAAATAACAGATAATATGAAACAGACCCACAGAATCTGTTCTTCCACAGACAGACTATAAAATAACTTTTTTCCATATTCTACTAAGATCATACTATTACTGTTCTCAATGCTTTACAAAATTGCCTGACAAAAGCAATTAGGGGTGTAAAGTTTATTTTAGCTCACAGTCCACCAGGTTTAGAAATGCACATTGATGGGAGAATAAGCCAGTTGGTTACCGTGGTCCCCAGTCGGAAGCAGAGAGAGAGACGAATGTCTGGTACCCTTCCTCCTTTTTTACTTTTTATCACTCTGGCCCCCAGCCCATGGGATGTTTACCCATAGTCAGGTGAGGTTCTCTCAGTTACACGCCTAGAACCTCACAGAAACCACTGGTGGGTCTATTGGTGATTCCAAATCCAGTCAAGTGAAAAGCTGAACCATCTGAGAGATCAAAACTTAAATACTTGGTAGAGATCTAGAAAGTATAAACTGGCATAAAATAGTGATGGAGAGATCAAACTCAAAGCTTCATAGATGCTAGGCAGAAGAATCTCCCCACTTGAGCTGTTCAGCTTTGTGTGAAGTTTTAAAGTTATCTAGTCTAAACAAAAAACCTTAAAAAATGCTTATAAAATAGAAATAAAATAAAATCACATTCTCCTATTTTTGCAAAAGGTAGATACTAATCAGCGAAATAATCCAGAAAATCCAGAACTAATCTCTTGCATACATGGAAAATATTGACAAATGTCTAAATCATCAAATGGGGGCAGGAGAGATGGTCAGCGGTTAAAGGCACCTGACTACTTTTGAGACGAACCCGGTTTGAATCCACGCACCCCACATGTGCTGCTAAGTAACCACCTTTAAGCCAGGACATGGTGGTGCACGACCTTTGAATCTAGCACTCAGAAGCAGAAGTAGGCAGATCTCTGTGAGTTCCAAGGGCCAAGCCTGGTCTACAGAGGTGTCTAGGACAGCGGGACTTAGGGGAGACCTGTCTTCAAAAAGAAAATGCATCAAATTGGGAAAGACTTTTAAAGAACTAGTGTGGGAAAATGGAGATGATGGCTCACTGGTTAGGAGCTCTGGTTGCTCTGCAGAAGATCCAGTTCAGTTCCCAGGCACCTACATGGCAGCTAACAACTGTCCGTAACTCCATTTCCAGAGGGTCTGATGTCCTCTTCGATCTCTGCGGATGCATGACATGGTCACACTTACATGTATACAAGTAATACAGTTGATATACAAAATGAAAATAGTAAAATATAAAAATTGTGGGTTGATGAATGGTTCTTAGTTCCCAGAAAATAGGTAAGAAAATTATGGATACTTACTTCTTAAAATTTTGTAAAGATGTTTTTCCAGAAATAACTTTTTTTTTTTGTCTTTTTGGCAGCTCCAGCTGTCCTGAACTTGCACATTAGAGCCGGCTGGCCTTGAATTCATAGAGATCTGCTCCCCTGCCTCCAAAGTGGAGGAGGATTAACGACGTGCACCACCACGCCCGGCCCCAAATTTTTTTTTTATTTGTTTTTTTTTGGTATCTTTTCGAGCAGGGTCTCCCTTATTACCCCAGCTGTCCTGGACTCACTGCCGTGACCAGGCTGGGCCTCTGAACTCACAAGGATCCGCCTGCTACTCTGCATCTCCTAATGCTGGATTAAAAGGTCGTCGCGTCACCACCACACCCAGCTAAAAACTTGTTTATTAAATTTATTCTTGTATGTGTATATTATGTCTGCATGTGGTTTGTGGTACCCAGTGTCGTGCATGCCGCGGAGGTCGAGAAGAGGGTCGGATTTCCCTGGAACTGGAGTCAAAGACGGTTTTCACAGCCACACATGTGGGTGCTGGGATCAACCCATCCTCTGCAAGAGCAGTTGGTGCTCTTAACCACTTAAAGGCCATCTCTCCAGCCCCAGGAAAGAACTTTTAAGGAAAGGTCATGAAACACAGCATGTACCTCTATTAGCTACCTGTGTAGTGTGGGTGTTACCAGCCACTCATTTATTTTCCAAACATTTCATTTGTGGCACTGGGATTGCTCAACCACTGAGATATACCACAGCCAAAATCTTTCTTCTCTCTTTTTTTTTTTTTTTTGTCTTTTTGAGACAGGGCTCCCTAGCCCATGCTGTTCTGGAACTCACTCTGGTAGACCAGGCTGGCCTGACTCACAAGATCCGCCTGCCTCTGCTCCCCAAGTGCCAGAAATGTTAAAGGCGTGCGCCACACCACCACCCCGGCTCTTTCTCTCTTTCTTCTTCTCTTTCTCTCTTTCTCTCTTTTCTTCGTCTCTCTCTCTTTCTTCTTCTTTCTTTTCTTATTTCTTTTTTCTTTCTTTTCGTTTCTTTCTTTCTGTCTTTCTTCTCTTTTCTCTTCCATTTTTGTCTTTCCTTCTTCTTTCCTTTGCTTCATATTTCTTTTTTAATTTTAAAATTATTATTTATGAATGTACTGTCTGACTGTAGGTTTTGTGCACCGTGTTGTTCAATGCCCGGAGTCAGAAGAGGGCGCGGATTCCCCTGGAACTGGAGTTCTCCTGGAATTGGAGATACAGAGTTTTAGCCCAGGCAGGGTTTTGCATGGAACACTAGGTCCTCTGCAAAAAACAACCAGATGCACTTAACACTTAGCCACTCTCCAGCCCTCATATTTCTTTTTATTTTTATTTTTTTATTAATTTTATTTATTCTCCGTATGTGTATGAATGAACTGTCTGATGACAATTGTTTGCACCTGTGCGTGCATACAGCGGAGGTCAGAAGAGGGTGTCGGATTCCCCTGAAGGCGTTCTCTGGAATTGGAGTTTCGACGAGTTCTCAGCCACATTCGGGCTGGGGATCGAACCCGAGTCCTCTGTAGATGCGGTTGGCCACTTCTTAAACCGCTAGGTCATCTCTCCAGCCCCTCTTTTTTTTTTTTTTTCCTTTGAAAAAAATTTTTTTATTATTTATTTTGTATATGTTATGAATTGTATTGTCTGCATGCAGATCTTGCACCCCGGTCGTGCATGCGTGGGGTCAGAAGAAGTCTCGGATTCCCCTGGAACTGGAGTCTGGAATGGAGTTCCAGACGGTTTTCGGGCCGCCAAGTGGTTACGGGGATCGAACGTGGTCCTCTGCAAGAGAACGTCAGTTGCTCTTAACCCGTGGCCATCTCTCCAGCCCTCCAGCCCTCTTTTTAACAAATATTACTTTTTTGTTTTTTGTCTTTGAGAACAGGGTCCTGTAGCCCCAGCTGGCTTTTATCACTATTTTTCTGTAGACCAGGCGACCTTCAACTCAGAGATCCACCTGCCTTTGCCTCCCAAGTGCTGGGATTCAAAGGCATGACCACCAACCATGGTGCAATATATACTTTTAATGAATTTTTGCACCATTTCTTTTTTTTCTCTGATTTTTTTAAAACTTACTTAATTTTATGTGTATGAATGTACTGTTGTGTGTAGGTTTGTGCACCCGTGTCGTGCAATGCCGAGGAGTCAGAAGAGGGTGGCGGGATTCCCCTAGGAACTGGAGTTTAAAGATGGTTTCTCAGCCGCCATTGGGTGGGGGATCGAACCGGGTCCTTGCAAGAGCAGACAGTGCTCTTAACCACTTAGACCAATACTCTCAGCCCCTATTTTTTTTTTTTTTTTCATCACATATATATTATCATATTTAGCCCCCTCCCCTATCTGCATCCTCATAGCCTCCCCCATCCAGATTTCATGTACTTTATCATATATGTTTAGTCTATCAAGTCAAGTTTGTGTCCCCAGATGTCCCTCAGTGTGAGTTCATCGACTGGAGCCTGGTCAGCCTGTCTAGCATAGCTCCCCTGAAGAAGACCAACTGTCCCTCACCCAGCAGTGACCATCTGCCAGTAGTTCCTCAGCTAAAAATTAGGGGTTCTTAGCCATTTCCCCAGTTCTATGCTGAGTTTTTCTCTGGCTTGAATTTGCATGGGTCTTGTGCATTCTGTCACCATTCATATAAATTCATATGAGCATGTTCTCAGCTGTTTGGAAAACTGTTTCCATGTGGTCATCCACCACTCCTGGCTCTTACAATGGCCCCTGAGACTGGGTGGCAGAGGTTTAAACCCAGGAGTCCTATCCAGGGACATGCATTCTACAATCTCTTATTTTCTACATTTTTGCCAGTTCTGGTTTTCTGTGTTGATTGTCCCCTGTGCACGAGGAAGCTTCAATGGTGCAAGTTAAGAGATGCAGTTATGCCAGGCGTGGTGGTGATTGTCCCCTGTTGCACGAGGAAGCTTCAATGGTGCAAGAGACGCAGTTGGGCTGGAGAGATAGCCTAGCGGTTAAGAGCACCGCACTGCTCTTGCAGAGGGACCGGGTCGATCCTCCAGCACCCACATTTCGGACTGAGAACTGTCTGTACTCCAATTCCAGGAGAACTCCAGTTCAGGGAATCTGCCCACTCTCTGGACCTCCGCGGTTATTGCACGACACGGGTGCACAAACCTACATACAGACAGTACACTTCATACACATACAAAATTAAAATTAAAAAAAAAAAAAAAAAAAAAAGAGACACAGTGATGCCGGTGTGGTGGCGCATGCCTTTAATCTTAGCACTTGGGAGGCAGAGGCAGGCGGATCTTTGTGAGTTCAAGGCCAGCCTGGTCTACAGAGTGAGTTCCAGGACAGCTGGGGCTACAGGGAGACCCTGTCTCAAAAAGACAAAAAAAAGAGATGCAGTTATGTCCTCTGCTTCCCCATCTCCTGTGTTCCCTGAACCTTAGGTGCAGAGGTTGCCCTGTGGATGTGTCACCTAGGGCTGGGCTCTTCACATACACCTATTCTCTCTCTGTGTATGTCCAGTTGTGGAACTCTGTAATATTCTCCATCTGTTGCGAAAAGAAGTTTCTTTGAGCCGGGCATGGGGGCACACACCTTTAATCCTAGCACTTGGGAAGCAGAGGCAGGCAGATCTTTGCGAGTTCAAGGCCAGCCTGGTCTACTGAGTTCCAGAACAGTTGGGGCTACAGGGAGACCCTGTCTCGAAAAGACCAAAAGAAAAAAGTTTCTTTGATGAGTGGTAAATTGTGTACAGTAGGGAATTCTGTCTGTCTGGGGAGGGGACAGAGGGTTTTCTCTAGAGGCTGTGACCTCTCACAAGCAATGGAGTGAAGAGGAAACCCACAGAGTGAGAGAAAATCTTCAGCAGCTACACATCTGAGAGAGGATTAATATCCAGAATATATAAATAACTCAAGAAACAAAGAATCAAGAAAACAAATGACCCAATTAAAAGATGGGCTACAGATCTGAACAGAGAGCTCTCAAAAGAAGAAATAGAGACAGTAAGAAACACCTTTAAAATGTTTCGAATCCTTAGTAATTAGGGAAACGCCAACCAAAACCACTTTAAGATTTCATCTTACCCCAGTCTGAATGAGTAAAATCAAGAGAACACATGACACCAAATGCTGTCAAAGATGCCAGGAAAGGAGAGCGCTCACTCACTGCTGGTGGGATTGGAAACTGGTGCAACCACTATGGAAAGCAGTGTGGGGATTCTTAAAAAACTAAAAATGGGGATGAAGAAATGGTTAAGAGCACTGTCTGCTCTTGCAGAGGACCTAGGTTTGGTTCCCAATACCCACATGGCAGCTGAGAACCGTCTTTAACTCCAGTTCCAGGGGAATCCAACAATGCCCTCTTCTGACCTCCGAGGCATTGCACGACACAGGTGCACAAACCTACATGCAGACAGTACATTCATACACATAAAAAAATAAATAAATAGCCGGGCGTGGTGGCACACACCTTTAATCCTAGCACTCAGGAGGCAGAGGCAGGCGGATCTTTGTGAGTTCAAGGCCAGCCTGGTCTACAGAGTGAGTTCCAGGACAGCTGGGGCTACAGGGAGACCCTGTCTCGAAAAGACCAAAATAATAACAACAACAATGATAATAATAATAATAATAATAATAATAAAAATAAATAAAATTAAAATCATAACATAAAGAACTTGCTGATGATTGAACTTAAGCATCAAGGGAAAAGGGCTCATAGATGGTTCCTAGGTTTGGATTTGAGCTCTGACAGTGCATATTCAGAAGAGGCTTTTACTGAGTTGCGTGTGAAAGACTACCCAGTACATTTGTCATTTGTTTGTTTGGGGTCTTGGGACTAGAACCCTTACCCTCCCACATGATAGATAAGAGCTCTACCACTAACCTATAGCTATAGCCTTTATTTTATTTTTTATTTGTTTTATTTTGTTTTGTTTTGTTTTGAGTCTAAGTCTCCCTGTGTGGGCCAAGTAGGGAAGTAGTCAGCAGTACTGAATATCGTCTTTGAACTCTTGTTTTTCCTGCCTCGGCCTCCAGAGCACTGGGATTACAGGCTGTGCCGCCACTCTTACCTTTGCCAAGTACATATTTTATATATAAACTGGGACTCACCTGTAATCTCCTAAAGCAAGTGTGGGTTGAGGAGAAAAGAGCAAAAAGCAGAGCCAATCTTTAGAAGTGAAGAAGAGGGGGGTGCTGGAAAGATGGCTCAGTGGTTAAGATTACACACTGCTTCTCCAGAAGACCTGAGTTCAATCCCAGCACCCAAGTCAGGTGGCTCACAACTGCCTGTAACTATAACTCTGGGGGATGTGCATATGTGCACACGCGCGCGCGCGCGCACACACACACACACACACACACACACACACACACACACACAAATTAAGAAAAGAACTGAAGGAGAGGGGAAGGAGGGTCCAACCAAGATGACCTCGGTGGCCAAAGAGGAGAGAGGAAAACCAGGAGAAATATGTGTGCCTGGAGCTAAGTTATCTCAGGCCAAGCAGATGGTTCAGCAGGTAAAAGTACTTGCCATGCAAGCCTGATGACCTGAATTCAACCCCTGGAACCCACATAGAAGGAGCGAAGTGACTCCATGAGGTTGTCCTCTGACCTCCACAGTTGAACTAAGGCTTTCGAATGCTCCCTGCCCCCTAGCTTGAGCGACAGGGAAATCCTGTGTCAAGAAGACCAAAACAAACAAACAAACAAACAAACAGAGACAGCAAATACAAACGCTTTGAGTAGTTTGCAAAGGAACAGGCTAGGTGCATACCCAGTTTTAGAGCATTTGCTTGGCATGCTTGAGATTCTGGGTTCAACACCTAACACGGCAGAGATTGACAGATGTAATGATTGGTGTATATTGTCAAATTGACAGTCTAGAATCACCTGGGAGATGGGCCTCTGGGCTTGTCTCTGGGGGACTGTTTTGATTGCATTAACTGAGGTGCATTTAATGGCCCACAGTGGATGGCAACGTTCCCTGGCTGGGATCCTGGACTATGTGAATAGAGAAAGGGAGCTGAGCAGCAGCACACATCATGCCTGTCTGCTTCCTGACGTGGATGTTATAATGTGAACAGCTGCTGCAAGCTCCAGCAGCCTTGGCTTCCCACCATGATGAGCCAGGATAAACTCCTTCTTCTTTAAGTTGATCTTGTCAGGACATTTTTGGGGGAGGTTCTTTTTGAGACAGGGCCCCCCTTCTGGCTCCAGCCAGCTTGGAACTCACTATGTAGACTTGGCTGGCTTCAGTCTTATAGAGATCCACCTGCTTCTGCTTCATGAGTGCTAAGATTAAAGGCATGTGCCACCACAAAGTAATGGGCAGTAATTATATTTTCTGATAGTATCAGTGCCTTGGTCTCTGTGCTATGAGTTCCTAGTGGGATAAGCTTGTCTTGTTTTATCTCATTCTGTCTGTCTGTCCATCTGTCTGTCTGTCTATCCACACACTATGTAGCCCAAGTTGGCCTGATATTTAAGTGATCCTCCTGTCTCAGCCTCAGAAGTACGAGGACTACAAGCATGAGCCATAATACCCAGCTTGGGCTTTTCTGTTTGTTTATTTGTTTCCAGTGCTGGGGACTGACCCCAGGGCCTGGTATATGCTGGACAAACACACTACCAATGGAACTGCATCTCTGGCCCTTAAATTTTCAAAAACATTAGTTAATGAGTTAACTAATTAATTAATTAATTAATTTTATTTGTTGGAAGAGGAGAGAGACAAGTGTCTCAGCGCCCGTGTGGAGATCAAAGGACAACTTGAAGGAGTTGGTTGTCTTCTTCCACCAGTGAGTCCTAGGGACTGAACTCAGGTTTTCAGATTGGGTGGCAAACACCTACCTTTACCAGCTGAGCCACCTTCCCAACCCTTGAACTTGCTTCTTCTTAAATTGTTTTTTATTTATTTATTTTGTTTTTATGTGTATGAGTGTTTTGCCCACCTGTATATAAGTGCACCTGTGGATATAATGCTTGTAGAGGCCAGAAGAGCATGTCAGATCTGAACAGTTGGTTTTTGGTTTTTTGTTGGTTTTTTGTTTGTTTGTTTGTTTATGGTCTTTTTGAGACAGGGTCTCCCTGTAGCCCCAGCTGGCCTGGAACTCACTCTGTAGACCAGGCTGGCCTTCAACTCACAGAGATCTGCCTGCCTCTGCCTCCCAAGTGCTAGGATTAAATGCATGTGACACCACCCCAGCCCAGAACTGAACAGTTGTAAGCTGCCTTGTGGGTGCCGGGAACTGAACCTAGATCCTCTGCAAGAGCAGCCGATGCTCTTAACCACTGAACCATCTCTTGAGCCCCCTCTTGAACTTATTTTTAAGAGATGTCTGGGTGGACTCTTTGGATGACAGTTGAAAGCCTCTCCATAAATAATTCATTTTCTACACTTACCACACAGCTGCTGGAAGCCCGACAGTGTGGGCTTGAGTTACTTGCCTTCTCTTTGTTCACCTGGCATTTGTATGTCCCTGAAGAGATAATGGGATTGGATTGATTTGTCACACTCAGTATTGAGTGCTGCTTTTAACGCAAACTACCATTGGCTCACAGTATATTGCCTAACCTGTGTATAGTTGCTGTAAGTTTGTGATCAAGTTTGTTTCATTCAAATTATGTTATATGACATGGGCTTGGTGCCCCAGACATACAAGAAGCTAGCTGCTTGGGAGACTGAGGTAGGGGAACCACAAATTCAAGATTTGCCTGGACTATAGCACAAGTTCAAGGCTAGCCTAGATAGCTTATCAAGTCTCTTTCTCAAATTAAAAATGGAGGCTAGAGATGTAGTATAGTTGGTAGAGAACTTGCCTAACATACATGAAGCCCTGAATTCTATCCCCAGTACCACATAAATCAGGCATAGGGCACATACCTATAATCCCAGCACTTGGGGGGTGGAGGCAATTGAGCAGAAGTTCAAGGTCATCATCAGCTACATGGGACTGTTTCCAAAATATGTTTTTAAACATTTTTTATTTCAGCCGGGCATAGTGGCACACGCCTTTAATCCTAGCACTTGGGAGGCAGAGGCAGGTGGATCTTTGTGAGTTCAAGGCCAGCCTGGTCTACAGAGTGAGTTCCAGGACAGCTGGAGCTACAGGGAGACCTGTCTCGAAAAGACAAAAACAAACAAACAAACAAAAAAACCCACATTTTTTTATTTCATTTTTTAGATTTCGTGTGTATGTGTGTATTGCCGGCATGTATGTAGCTGCACCTGTGTCGCGCAATGCCTGCAGAGTCAGTAGAGGGTGTTGGAGCCCCTGGAACTGCAGTTATGGACAGTTGTTAGCTGCCATGTGGGTGTTGGGATTCAAACCTGAATCTTCTGCAAGAACAGCCAGTGCTTTTAACTGCTAAGCCATCTCTCTAGCCAGTCAAAAAATTTTTTAAATAAGTTGGAGATTGGGTGTGGTGGCATATACCTTTAATCCTAGCAACAACGAGGAGATAGAAGCAGGCAGAGTTTGAAGCCAGTAGTTCATAGAGCAAGACCCTGTTTCGAAAAAAAGAAAAAGAAAGAAAGAAGGAAGGAAGGAAGGAAGGAAGGAAGGAAGGAAGGAAGAAAGAAAGAAAGAAAGAAAGAAAGAAAGAAAGAAAGAAAGAAAGAAAGAAAGAAAGAAAGAAAGAAAGAAAGAAAGCTGAAGTATAACTCAGTGGTAGAGTATGTGCCTAGCAAGTGGAAGGCCCTATATTCAATCCCCAGTGAATCCCCAGTAGTAAGGGGTTGGAGGGGAAGAAGGTACTTATTAGACTAGATAGGAATATTGTTGTGAGCTCTAAGTTCCAGTCCAGCCTGGGTTACAGTGAGACACTGTTTCAAAAAACTAAAACCAGGGTTGAGGACATAGCTCAGTTGACAGTGCTTGCCTTGTATGTATGAGGCCCCAGGTTTGATCCTCAGCACCACAAAACAAACAAACAAACAAAAATTGTTGTACATGGCTGTGGATATAGCTCAGCATTTGTCTAAAAAATAAATAATAAAACCAGTTCATGAGTTATAATACTCAAGTAAGAAAACTTTACTTTACTGAGAACGGGGTTCTGTGCCTGGCAAGACTAAATGCTTGCATGGAATTCAGCCTTTTCTGTAAACTGTTCATGTCCTTTGTGTCTGTGATTCTACTAGGACTCCAGCTTAAGGAAGAAATTCTTTGGGGCAGTACAGTAGAGTGGTTAAGTAAGAACTGGTATGTTTAGGCTGCAAGATGGTTCATCAGTTAAAGATACTTCTCACACATCCCCAGAACCCCAAAAGGTGGAGAGAGAACTGATTCCACAAAAAGTTGTTCTCTGGCCTCCACGTTAGACTCTCCACCCCATCTCCCTCCCTCCTCTCTCTCTCTCTCTCTCTCTCTCTCTCTCTCTCTCTCTCTCACACACACACACACACACACACACACACACACACACACGATTTGGAATCACACATAACTTAGAATTGAACTCCGAGTGAGCTTTTGGGGAATTTTTGGTTTTGGTTTAGTTTTATGGTGGTGGTGTTTGTTTTTTGCCTTGTTGTTTTGAGACAGGGTCTCCCTGTAGACCCAGCTAGCCTAGAACTTGCTATGTAGACCAGGCTGTCGTAGATCCACCTGCTTCTGCCTGCTTAGTGCTGGGATTAAAGCCACCATGGCCAGCTGCTTTGTTTTTGTCATAGGGTCTCATGGACTCCAGGCTGGCCTCAAATTCACTATATAGATAAGCTGGCCTTGAACTTCCGAATCAAGGCCTTCACCTCCCAAGAGCTGGGACTAAAAGCCCACACCACCACACCTGGTTCTCAAGTGAAGCCTTTGTGTTTTGCAGTGTGGGGATTTAAACTCAGAGCCTTGTGTCTGCTAGATGGCCTAGCGGTTAAGAGCACTGACTGCTCTTACAGAGGACCCGGGTTCGATCCCCAGCACCCACATGGCGGCCGAGAGCCGTCTCAAACTCCAATTCCAGGAGAACTCCAGCTCCAGGGGAATCCGAGACCCTCTTCTGACCTCCGCGGCATTGCACGACACGGGTGCACAGACTTGCATGCAGGCAGTACATTCATACACATACAGGAATAAATAAAATTAATAAAAAAAAAAAAAATTAAAAAAAAAAAAAAAGAACATTCTCCTGGGCTGGAGAGATGGCCTAGCAGTTAAGAATGCTGACTGCTCTTGCAGAGGACCGGGGTTCGATCCCCAGCACCCACATGGTGGCTGAGAACCGTCTGTAACTCCAATTCCAGGAGAACTCCAGTTCCAGGGGAATCCTACGCCCTCTTCTGACCTCCGCGGCATTGCACGACACAGGTGTACAAACCTACATGCAGACAATACATTCATACACATGAATAAATAAATAAAAATATTTTTTAAAAAAGAGAACATTCTCCTACTGATCTCCATCCCCAGTTCTTTCTTGGTGCTGTTGAATAAGTATCTTGTGGAGGTTTTTTTTTTTAATTTTTGGACTGTTTACTTATTTACTTAATTACTTACTTATTTTTAGTCTTTTTGAGACTGGGTCTCCCTGTAGCTCCAGCTGTCCTGGAATTCACAAGCTAAGGCTTGTAGACCAGGCTGGCCTTGAACTCACAGAGATCTACCTGCCCCTGCCTCCCCGGGATTAAAGGTGTGTGCCACCATGCCCAGCAGTATCTTCTAGAGTTTTTATTTTTGAGACAAAGTTTCCCTAAGTAGCCCAGTCTAGCTTCAAACTTGTGATCCTCCTGCCTCTGCCTTCCAAATGTTGGGAGGTTGGTATGTATCACATCTCCTCATCCTGTAGAGTTTTATTTTATTTGCCTGTTCAAGAATGCCATACTGTGTTAGTTTAAAAAACCTTTTCGCCAGGCGAGGTGGCACACGCCTTTAATCCTAGCACTCGGGAAGCAGAGGCAGGCAGATCTTTCGCACGCCTTTAATCCTAGCACTCGGGAGGCAGAGGCAGGCTGATCTTTGTGAGTTCAAGGCCAGCCTGGTCTACAGAGTAAGTTCCAGGTCAGCTGGGGCTACAGGGAGACCCTGTCTCAAAAAGACAAAAAAAAAAAATTTCATGCCAGGAGTGGTGGTGCATGCCTTTAACCCCAGCACTTGGGAGGCAAAGGCAGATGGATCTCTATGAGTTCAAGTTCAGCCTGTTCTACACAGTGAATTCCAGGCCAGCTGGGGCTACAGGGAGACCCTTTCTCAAAAAAAATTTTTTAAATAAATCATAAATTGAAGATGCTAAAACCTATGATGTCATAATCTTGATATATGTAGCACGCATATATGCATCTTTTGGAGTGATGGAAATTGGAAGGAACAACAACAACAACAGCAACAACAAAGACTGGGTCAAAGAACTGACTGAAACAGTGAACTTGTTTCTGCCTGAAACAGTAAACTTCTGCAATGAAATTTTAAAAAAGACTGAGAAAAAGATGAAAAACATGTTTGGCAGAATGCGTGAGCTCTGGTGGGGTGAGGTGGGGGTAAAGAAGGAGGAACGGGTTTAGATTTGATTGGGAAATTTTGTATGAAATGCACATGCACAAAGCTTCAATAAAAATTGGCTTTGAAAAAAATTTTAATGCCTTTAATCCTAGCACTAGGCAGGCAGAGGCAGAAAGATCTCTGTGACTTCAAGACCAACCTGGTCTACATAGAGTTCCAGGCCAACTGGGGCTACAGGGAGACCCTGTCTCAAAAAGGCCAAATATATATACTTTTTTTTTTCAACCAGGTGTGGTTGTGCATATCTTTAATCCTAGCACTCAGGGATAAAGGTAGCTGAGGCCAGCCTGGTCTGCCTAGTGAGTTCTAGGGCAGTTAAGGCTATAGAGAGACCTTGTTACAAAACAAACAAACAAACAAACAAAATTTTCCCTGGGAAATAATTCACATACCATAAAACTCACTCACTTAAAGGGTACAAGTGAATAACTATAGTACATAGCCTCAGAATTGTACACCCATAATAACAACTTTAGATTCTCATCCCTCCCAAAGAAACATCCTGCCCATATTCACTCCCCATTCTATTAAATCCTGTACAACTGGGAATCTTTTTGTTGCTATGGGGTACGTCTATTCTGTACTTTTCATACAATGGAATCATACGAAATGCTCTTTTTGTCACTGGAGTCTTCCATTTGACATAACGTGTTTGGATACATCCATTTTGAGTGAATGAATAATATACCACTTTAATTTATCAATTCAGTAGTTAATGAACATTTGGATGTTAGATGGGGTTTTTTGGTTTTGAATCTCACTCTGGCCTTGAACTTACTATGTAGCTAAGACTGGTCTTTGAACTCTGATCCTCCTACCTCTACCTCCTAAGATCACGGGTGTGAGCCACCATGCTTGGCTTTATATTGTTCATATCCAAATAATATTGTTGTTAGCCAATTGTGGTGGCACATATCTCGAATCACAGCACTTGAGAGACAGGGGAAGGCTGATCTCAGTGAGATTTATGCCAGCCTGGTGTAAACAGCTAGTTCCATGCCAGCTGAGGTTATAGGGAAATCCTGTATCAACAAACCAAAGGAAGGGGTTGAAGAGAGGGCTCAGTGGTTAAGGGCACTGGCTGCTCTTGCAGAAGACTGAGATTCAAATTCCAGCACCCACATGGCTGACAACAATCATTAACTCCAGTTCCAGAGAATCTGACGCCCTCTTCTGTTTTCCTCAGGCACTACATGACTCAGGTATATTTACATGCAGGTATAACACTCATTAAAAAAAAAAAAAAGCCTAACCAAATACTATTGCTATGAAGTTTCATATACAACTTTTAAAATACACACGTTTGTGTGACACATGATTATATTTCTCTCTTATATACACCTAGGAGTGGAGTTGATAAGTCATAAGAAAACTATGTCTGAGGAAACTTTCCCAAAATCCTGTTCCACTGATTTTTTTTTTTTTTTTTTTTTTTGGTCTTTTTGAGACAGGGTCTCCCTTTAGTCCCAGCTGTCCTGAGGCTCACTATGTAGACCAGGCTGGCCTTGAACTCACAGAGATCCACCTGCCTCTGCTACCAAGTGCTAGGATGAAAAGTGGCACCACCATGCCCAGCTTTTTTTTTTTTATTACTGTCGGGATGTGCATGTGTGTGTATGTGCTGCGTGTATGTGTTCGTGCTGTGTCTGTGTGTGTAAACCAGGGGCAACTGGGAGGAATTGGTTCTTGTCTTCCTCCATTTGAATCCTGGTAGATGGAACTCAGGTCATCAGGCATAGCAGCAAGCACTTTTATTTGGTTTTTTTTTTTTTTTTTTTTTTTTTTTTTTTTTGGTCTTTTCAAGACAGGGTCTCCCTGTAGCCCCAGCTGTCCTGGAACTCGCTCTGTAGACCAGGCTGGCCTTGAACTCACAAAGATCCGCCTGCCTCTGCCTCCCAAGGCAGCAAGCACTTTTTACCCTGAGCCATCTCCCCATCCTTGTTTTATTTTAGATAGAATCTTGCTGTGTAGAACTGACTGGCCTAGAACTCACTATGAACTCACAAGGATCCACCTGCCTCTGCCTCCCAAGTGCTAGGATTAAAGGCATGTGCCGGGGCTGGAGAGATGGCCTAGCGGTTAAGAGCTCCGACTGCTCTTGCAGAGGACCCGGGTTCAATCCCCAGCACCCACATGGCGGCTGAGAACTGTCTTTAACTCCGGTTCCAAGGAATCCAACGCCCTCTTCTGACCTCTGTGTCATTGCATGACACGGGTGCACCAACCTACATGCAGACAGTACACTCATACACATAAAAATAAATAAATAAGGGGCTGGAGAGATAACCTAGAGGTTAAGAGTGCCGCTGCGGGCCTGGAGAGATGGCCTAGCGGTTAAGAGCTCGGACTGCTTACAGAGGACCCGGGTTAATCCCCAGCACCCACATGGCGCTGAGTAACACGCCTGGAAACTAATTCCAGGAGAAACTCCAGTTCCAGGGGAATCCGACACCCTCTTCTGACCTTGTCTAGGCTTGCATGACACGGGTGCAACGACCTGCATGCAGACAGTACATTCATACACATACAGAATAAATAAAAATAATAAAAAGAATATTAAAAACCATCTTGTTTAAAAAAAAAAAAAAAAAAAAAAGAGTGCCGACTTCGTCTTTGCAGAGAACCGGGTTCGATCCCCAGCACCCACATGGGTGGCTGAGAACCATCTTTAACTCCAGTTCCAGGGGAATCCAATGCCCTCTTCTGAGCATCGTCGCATTGCACCGACACGGGTGCACAAACCTACCATGCAGACGTACATTCATACAATACAAAAATAAAATAAATAAATAAAGCCGGGGTGGTGGCACACGCCTTTTAATCCTAGCACTTGGGAGGCAGAGGCAGGCTGATCTTTGTGAGTTCAAGGCCAGCCTGGTCTACAGAGTGAGTTCCAGGAACAGCCGAGGCTACAGGGAGACCCTGTCTCAAAAAGACCAAAAAAAATATAACTAATGTAAAAGTAATAATTAAACAAACATCTAAAACAATCACAAAAAAGAAGTCAGTTCATTTATTAAAAAATAATAATTAAAGGCGTGTGTCACCCGCCGGCTGTTTGTTTTTGATTTTTTTTTTTTTTTGGTCTTTTTTGAGACAGGGTCTCCCTGTAGCTTAGGCTATCCTGGAACTCACTATGTAGACCAGGCTGGCCTTGAACTCACAAAGATCCACCTGTGCCTCCGCCTCCCAAGTGCTAGGATTAAAGGCGTGTGCCACCACGCCCAGCTGTTCTGTTTTTTAATACAGGGTCTCCAGTAGTCCCAGCTAGCCTGGAACTTGCTATATAGACCAGGCAGGACTGGAACTCACAGAGATCCATCTGTTTCTGCCTCTTAAATGCTGGGATTAAAGATATGTGCTACCACACTCAGTTTGTTTTCTTTTCTTTTTTTTTTTTTTTAAGAGAAGTAAGCCTTTATTTCCATGTTTCTCAAAGAAGGCTGAGTTGGTTGCTTTGTGGGAATTAGTCAAAGAGACCAAATCCCATATCCTCATCTGACTCCTCCGCCTCTTCCTTGGCTTCAACCTTGGCTGGGGCTGCAGCAGAAGCAGGAGCAGCTGTGGGGGCAGCAGCCACAGGGGCAGCAGCCACAGGGGCAGATGGCTCAGCCAAGAAGGCCTTGACCTTTTCAGCAAGTGGGAAGGTATAATCAGTCTCCACAGACAAAGCGAGGACACGCTTATACCCATTGATGATAGAATGTGGCACTGAGGCAACAGTTGGGTAACCAATCTGCAGACAGACGCTGGCCACATTGCGGACACCCTCCAAGAAGCGGGAATGCAGAGTCTCCTCTGTGATGTCAAGCACTTCCGGGTTGTAGATGCTGCCATTGTCAAACACCTGCTGGATGATCAGCCCAAAGGAGAAGGGGGAGATGTTGAGCATGTTCAGCAGTGTGGCTTCGCTGGCCCCCACTTTGTCTCCAGTCTTTATCAGCTGCACATCACTCAGAATTTCAATGGTGCCTCTGGAGATTTTCGTGGTGATGCCCAATGCCTGGAAGAAAGAGGTCTTCTCTGGGCCCAGACCAGTGTTCTGAGCTGGCACAGTGACTTCGCATGGAGCAATGGCACCTGCACGGGCAGCGGCTGGCACCTTATTGGCCAGCAGCATGTCCCTGATCTCAGTGAGGTCTTCCTTGGTGAACACAAAGCCCACATTCCCCCGGATATGAGGCAATAGCTTCTCCAGAGCTGGGTTGTTTTCCAGATGCCCCCGGATGGCCTTGCGCATCATGGTGTTCTTGCCCATCAGCACCACTGCCTTCCCTCGGAGGGACATTGGATCTGCTGCATCTGCTTGGAGCCCACATTGTCTGCTCCCACAATGAAGCATTTGGATGATCGTAAGGAAGTAGTGGGACTTCCAGGTCGCCCTGTCTTCCTTGGGCATCACGGCGGTGTGTCAGGATTGCCACGCAGGGTTTAAAGACGATGTTGCTCCAAAGAGGACGCCTGGCGAGAGAAAGCTGTTTTCTTTTCTTTAAAAGAAAAAAATAGATATAAATATATGTTTATAGTGTGTCATGGTGGTACATACTTTTAATTCCAGCACTTGGGAGGCAGAGGCGGGTGGATCTCTGTGAGACTGAGGCCAATCTGGTCTATATAGTGAGGTCCAGGCTAGCCTGTGGCTACAGGGAGACCCTGTCTCAAAAAGACCAAAAAATAAAGTCCAAAAATTTTTATTATTTTTGTTTATTTTATGTGTATGAGTGTATTGCCAGCATGTGTATAAATGCTCCCATTTTGTGTAACGCAAGGAGGTCAGAGAGGGTGTTGGATTCCCTGGAACTGTATTTATGAACGGTTGTTAGCTGCCATGTGGGTTCTGGGAATGGAACCTGGATCTTCTGCAAAAGCAGTCAGTTCTCTTAACCCATGAGCCATACAGCCCATTTGGTTTTCTTGAGACAAGGTTTTATATAGCCCAGGCTGGCCTCCAAGTTGCTGTTTAACAGAAGATGGCCTTGAACTCCTGATCCTCCTGACTACTAGAATTACAGTTATGTATCACCATCCCTGGCTCTCATTTGGCTAATGATGGTAGACATTTTTTCATGTGCTTATTAGCCATTTCTGTATATTCTTTTTTGTTTGCTTTTGAAATAGGGTCTTGATATATAACTCACACCAGCCTAGAACTTTCTATGTAGGTCAGGTCAGTCTGGCCTCAAAATTTGGCATCCTTCTGCCTCAGCTTCCCAAGTATTGGGATTAAAGGCCAATGCTACCATGTTTGGCTAAAGTTTTCAGTCTTGATATAGCTAATTAAAAAATTATTATTATTATTATTATTACTATTATTATTATTAATTTGTTTACAGGGTCTCCCTGTAGCCTCAGATGGCCTGGAACTTACTATGTAGACCAGGCTGGACTTGAACTCACAGAAATACCCTTGCCTCTGCCTCACAAGTGCTGGGATTAAAGGTGTGGGCCACCACGCCTGGCTTATTTATTATTTATCTGTATGAGTGCATTGTTTGCAGGTATTAAGTGCACTCTTGTCGTTCAGTGCCCCGAGGTCAGAAGAGGGTGTTGGATGCCCAGGAACTGGAGTTACAGACAGTCGTTAGCCACCATGAGGGTGCTGGGAATTGAACCTGGGACCTCTTCAAGAGCAGCTAGTGCTCTTAACCACTGAGCCATCTCTCTAGCTCTTTGATATAGCTCACTTTATTTTTTTTTACATTTTTAAAATTATTTATTTTTTATATATATGAATGTACTGTCTGCATGCAGGTTTGTGCACCCTTGTCATGCAATGCTGTGGAGGTCAGAAGAGGGCGTCGGGTTCCTCTGAGACTGGAGTCAAAGATGGTTCTCAGCTGCCATGTGGGTGCTGGGGATCGAACCCGGGCCCTCTGCAAGAGCAGTCGGCGCTCTTAACCGCTAGGCCATCTCTCCAGCCCCGATATAGCTCACTTTAAAAAATATTTATTTTGAGCTGGGTGTGGTGGTGCACATGCCTTTAATCCCCGTACTCAGGAGGCAGAGGTAGGCAGAGCTCTGTGAGTTCAACGCCAGCCTGGTCTACAGAGTGAGATCCAGGCCAGCTGGGACTAAAAGGAGACCCTGTCTCTGTTTTGAGACAGGGTCTCAAAACATTTTTTATTTATTTATTTTTATTTATTTATTCATTTATTCATTTATTTTGGGATCCCAGAACCCACAAGATGGCTAACAACCATCTGTTAGTTCCAGGGCATCAACATCTCCTGACGTCAATGGACATTGTACGACACAGGCAAAGCACTTATACACATACAATAAATTAAAAAAAAAAAATTAAAAGGGCTGGGGCTGGAGATGTAGTTCATTCTTCAGACTGGCTACGTAGCATTCCTGAAGCCTTAGTTTCGACCCCAGCACTGTATAAACTGGGTGTAGGTAGAGGTAGGAAAATTGAGAATTCAAGCTTTTCTTTGGCTACATAGTGAGTTCAAGGTACACCTGGGTTATGTTAGGTCCTGTCTCAAAAAAAAAAAAAAAAGATGCTGATTTGTTGACTTGCTAACACCATAATAATGGCACTTGCACCTTTGCCATGTACGAGTGTTGCTGTAAACAACTCGCAGTCTTGAGGCACTTTGCCTCCTACCCTACTATTCTGTGTGTCATGAGTCACCCAAGTGTTCTGTCAACCCTGTATTTTGAATGAGACTCTCTCTCAAGGGAGCCCCTCTAACGGCAGGGTCTGCACCTGGGAGCTCTGGTGCTAGCTTTCTGTCAACGGGTTTGTTCAGTTCGCTGTGAACGAGTTTGTTCATCTCTGGATCTATTCATCTTGCATGCTTCCTATATTCTCCAGCTGCCAAGCTGGAAGGACAGTAAGACGGGTGCCACTTTCTTTCCTCTGCTCTACTGCCACTCTCTGTAACCCTCTATTTCATTTTGGTTTGTTACAGATGTGATGGGTCACATCTGTAAATCCCAGGACTTAGGCTGAGGCAAGGGGCCTGCCACCAGCTCAAGGCCAGCTTGGACTATATAATAAATTTCAGGCAAATCTGGGCTACAGAGTGAGCCTCTGCCCCCCCCAATAAAACAAAGGCTTTATCAAGAGAGATTATTTGAGATTAGTTATTTATTTAGCTTTGTTTTTTTTTTTTTATAAATTTATTTATTTATTTTTAACAAATCTAGACCCATGTTCCCGCTCATTCCCCCACCCCACCAGAGCTCGTGCATTCTGCCAAACATGCTTTCCATCTCTTAGTCTTTCTCAATATTTTCCATGGGGAAGTTGACTGTTTTGAGCAGAAGTTCACTGTTTCAGTCAGTTCTTTGATGCAGTATTTTCTGTTGTTGTTGTTGTTTCCAAAATGCATTATGCCCAACTGCTTTGTACAAAAGCTCAGGGGGCCAACTTGAGGCCAGGCGTGGTTCCACCGCTTTTAATCCAGCACTCGGAGGCAGAGCAGGTGGATCTTGTGAGTTCAAAGCCAGCCTGGTCCACAGATGAGTTCCAGGACAGCTGGGGCTACAGGGGGAACCTGGTCCTAGAAAGACCAAAAAAAAAAAAAAAAAAAAGACTGAAAGATCTTGCGCCTTGAAGGAGCACGGATGCTAAGTATTATTAGTTATTGTGATAAATATTAAAATGGAGACAGATACATGTGTTAATCCCATGATTTGGGGAGTGTTACCATTATATGGATCAAGGCATAAAAGTATCCTGACTTCTGGCCTCCACATGTATTGCACACTTGTGGTGCACATACATACATACATGCAGGCAGGCAAAACACTCGCACACAAAAAATTAAAAAAGAAAAACTTTTGCCAGGCGTGGTGGGCACACCTTTTAATCCCAGCACTCAGGAGCAGGAGGCAGAGGCAGGATCTCTTGTGATTTCAAAGCTAGCCTGGTTTACAGAACCAGTTCCAGGCCAGCTGGCTATAGGGAGACCTTGTCTTCAGAAGACCAAAAATAAAAAAAAAAAAGACTTTTTAAAAAAAATCGGGGGCCAGAGAGTTGGCTCAGCCAGTATAGAAAGCGCTGCTGCGTCTTACCAAGGAAGATCTTGTCTGACTAAAAACAAAAAAAAAAAAAAAAAAAAAAAAAAAAAAAAAAAATAAAAAAAAAAAAATAAAAAAAAAAAAAAAAAAAAAAAAAAAAAAATAAAAAAAAAAAAAAAAAAAAAAAAAAAACAACAAAACAAAAGAAAAAAAAAAAAAAAAAAAAAAAAAAAAAAAAAAAAAAAAAAAAAAAAAAAAAAAAAAAAAAAAAAAAAAAAAAAAAAAAAAAAAAAAAAAAAAAAAAAAAAAAAAAAAAAAAGAAAAAAACAAAAAAAAAAAAAAAAAAAAAAAAAAAAAAAAAAAAAAAAAAAAAAAAAAAAAAAAAAAAATAAAAAAAAAAAAAAAAAAAATAAAAAAAAAAAAAATAACAAGAAAAAAAAAAAAAAAAAAAAAAAAAAAAAATAAAAAAAAAAAAAGAAAAAAATAAAGAAAAAAAAAAAAAAAAAAAAAAAAAAAAAAAAAAAAACAAAAAAGAAAAAAAAAAAAAACAAAAAAAAAAAAAAAAAAAAAAAAAAAGAGAAAAGACCGGGTGTTGGTGGCTCATGCCTTTAATTTCCTAAGCACTGGGGAGCCAAAGGCAGGATGACAGAATCTCGTGCGTTCAAGGGCCAGCCTGGTCAAAAAAAAAAAAAAAAAGCTCCAGGCCAGCTGGGGACTAAAAAGGGATTACCCTGTCTCAAAAATACTCCCCAAAAAAAAAAACAAAAAAAAAAAAAAAAAAGAGAGATCTTATTTTGTTCCAGCACCTACATGGTAGCTCAGCGGACCTCCATCCAGTTCGGGGAATTCCTATGCCTCTTTCTGATCCTCCTTGGGCTCTAGCACATACACGGTGCATATATAATATATATATATATATATATATATAGATGGAAGAAGAGATGAGAGAGAGAGAGAGAGAGTAGAGAGAGGGCACACATATACATTTTAAATAGAATAAATATTAAATGTACCTCAACTGAATACTCCTGTATTTGACAGTTTTCCTTGATGAAAAATTACATGTCCTTTATGGTCCAGTGAAGGAGACAGACAGATGTAAAACCATCTACAATTAAGCCCAGCTTGGCACCATATACCTGCGATCTCAGCCCTCAAGAGGGAGAAAGGAGGAAGGAGTTGAGAAAGGAGGAAGAGGGCTGGAGAGAGAGATGGCCTAGCGCGATTAAGAGCGGCGACCGCTTTCTTGCAGAGACCCAGGTTCGATCCCCCAGCACCCAGCCATGGCGCCGAAGAACCGTTCTGAAACTCCAATTCGCAGGAGAACGCCAGTTCAGGGGGAATCCAACACCCTCTTTCTGGACTCCGCGGCATTGCACGACCTACGGGTGCACAGGACCTGCATTGCAGGACATACATTCACACATACGGAAATAAATAAAATTATACTNATCTTGGGGAGGTTTTTTTTTTAATTTTTTGCCTGTTTACTTTTACTTAATTACTTACTTATTTTTAGTTTTTTTAGAACTGGGTTCCCCTGTAGCTCCAGGTGTCCTCGAACTCAACAAGCTTAAGTGCTCTGCGGACTAGGCTGGCCTTGAACTCACAGAGATATCCCTGCCTCTACCTCCCAAACAAGTGCTGGGATTAAAGGGTGTGCCACCATGCCAGCAGTATCTTCTAGAGTTTTATTTTTGAGACAAGTTTTCATTTCCTAAGTAGCCCATGTTGGCTTCAAACTTGTGATCTCCTGCCTCTGCCTTCCACATGTGGGAGGTGGTTCTGTATCACATTTCTCCTCATCCTGAGAGTTTATTTTTATTTGCCCTGTTCAAGAATGGCCATACTGTGTTAGGTTTTAACACCCCTTTCGCCAGGCGAGGTTGGCACACGCTTTAATCCTAGCACTGGGAAGCAAGGCAGGCAGATCTTAGCACGCCTTTATTTCCTAGCCAATCGGGAGGCTAGAGGCAGGCTGATCTTTGTTGAGTTCAAGGGCCAGCCTGGTCTACAGGAGTAAGTTCAGGTCCCAGCTGGGGTTACAGGGAGACCCTGTCTCAAAAAGACAAAAAAAAAAAATTCTGCCAGGAGTGGTGGTGCATGCCTTTAACCCCCAGCACTTGGGAGGCACAGGCAGATGGATCTCTTGAGTTCAGTTCGGCTTGTTCTACACAGTGGAATTCCAGGCCAGTTCTGGGGCTACGGGAAGACCCTGTCTCAAAAAAATTTTTTAAATAAATCATAAATTGAAGATGCTTAAAAACTATTGAGTCATTAATCTTGTATATGTGCACGGCCTATATTTATGCATCTTTTGGAGTGATGGCAATGGAAGGAACAACAACACAAACCGCCCACCCACACCAGACTGGTCAAAGAACTGACTGAAAACTGTGACTTGTCTGCCTGAAACAGTAAACTTCTGCAATGAAATTTAAAAAAGACTGAGACAAACATGAAAGACTGAAAAAACATGTTGGCCGAATGCGTGCGCTCTCGGTGGGTGATGTGGGGGTTTAAAGAAGGAGGAACCGGGTTTTAGATTTATTGGGAAATTTGTATGAAATGCAACACATTGCACAAAGCTTCAATAAAAATTGGCTTTGAAAAAAAATTTTTAATGCCTTTAATCCTACGCACTAGGCAGGCAGAGAAGGCAGGAACGACGATCTCTGTGTCTTCAAGGACCAACTGGTCTACATAGAGTTCCGGCCAAATGGGGCTACAGGGAGACCCTGTCTCAAAAAAGGCCAATAAATAAATAAATAGTAAATTTTAAAGGTTTGAATTGTGGTTGTGCATATCTTTAATCCTAGCACTTGGTGGGTGGATCTCTGTGGGTTTAATGTCAGCTTGGTCTATATAGTAGGTTCTAGGTCAGCTGGGGTTGTGGGGAGACCCTGTTCAAAACAACAACAAACAAACAAAATTTTCCCTGGGAAATAATTCACATACCATAAAACTCACTCACTTAAAGGGTACAAGTGAATAACTATAGTACATAGCCTCAGAATTGTACACCCATAATAACAACTTTAGATTCTCATCCCTCCCAAAGAAACATCCTGCCCATATTCACTCCCCATTCTATTAAATCCTGTACAACTGGGAATCTTTTTGTTGCTATGGGGTACGTCTATTCTGTACTTTTCATACAATGGAATCATACGAAATGCTCTTTTTGTCACTGGAGTCTTCCATTTGACATAACGTGTTTGGATACATCCATTTTGAGTGAATGAATAATATACCACTTTAATTTATCAATTCAGTAGTTAATGAACATTTGGATGTTAGATGGGGTTTTTTGGTTTTGAATCTCATCTGGCCTTGAACTTTCTAGTAGGTAAGGACTTGTCTTTTTGAACTCTGATCTTCCTACCTCGACCTCCTAAGATCACGGGTGTGAGCACATGCTTGGCTTTATATATTGTTCATATCCAAATAATATTGTTGTTAGCCAATTGTGGTGGCACATTTATTCTCGATCACGCACTTGAGAGACAGCTGGGAAGCTGATCTCCGTGAGATTTATGCCAGCCTGGTGTAAACAGCTAGTTCCATGCCAGCTGAGGGTATATAGGGAAATCCTGTATCAACAAACCAAAGGAAGGGGTTGAAGAGAGGGCTCAGTGTTTAAGGGGCACTGGCTGCTCTCTGCAGAGGACATGGATCCATCTTCCAGCACCCACATGGCTGACAACAATCATTAACTCCAGTTCGAGAATCTGACGCCCTCTTCGTTTTCCTCAGGCACGACATTGGACTCAGGGTTTTTGTAAATATTACATGCAGATAACCACTCATTAATAAAAAAAAAAAGCCTAACCAAATACTATTGCTATGAAGTTTCATATACAACTTTTAAAATACACACGTTTGTGTGACACATGATTATATTTCTCTCTTATATACACCTAGGAGTGGAGTTGATAAGTCATAAGAAAACTATGTCTGAGGAAACTTTCCCAAAATCCTGTTCCACTGATTTTTTTTTTTTTTTTTTTTTTTGGTCTTTTTTGAACCAGGGTCTCCCTTTAGTCCCCAGGCTGTCCTGGCGCTCACTATTTAGACCCAGGCTGGCTTTGAACTCACAGAGATCCACTGCCTATGCTACCAAGTGCTAGGATGAAAAGTGTGCACCACCATGCCCAGCTTTTTTTTAATTACCTGTCCGGGATGTGCATGTGTGTTGGGGTATGTCGCGTGCGTGTATGGTTCGTGCCTGTGTCTGTGTGTGTAAACCAGGGGCAACTGGGAGGAATTGGTTCTTGTCTTCCTCCATTTGAATCCTGGTAGATGGAACTCAGGTCATTAAGGCATAGCAGCAAGCAAATTTTATTTGGTTTTTTTTTTTTTTTTTTTTTTTTTTTTTTTTTTGGTCTTTCCAAGACAGTGTTCTCCCTGTAGCCCCAGTGTCCTGGAACTCGCTCTGCTTTAGACCAGGTTGGCTTGAACTCAACAAAGATCCCGCATGCCTCTGCCTCCAGAGAGCAAGCACTTTTTACCCTGAGCCATCTCCCCATCCTTGTTTTATTTTAGATAGAATCTTGCTGTGTAGAACTGACTGCCTAGACTCACTATGAACTCACAAGGATTCCACTTCTGCCTTGCCTGCCATAGTGCTAGATTAAAGGCCATGTGCCGGGGATGGAGTGATGGCCTAGCGGGTTAAGAGCTCGACTGCCCCTCTTGTAGAGGACCCGGGTCAATCCCCAGCACCCCACATGGCGGCTGAGAAAACCGTCTTTAACTCCGGTTCCAAGGAATCCACACGACCTCTTCTGACCCTCTGTGGCTCATTGCATGACACGGGTGAATCAACCTACATGCAGGACAGTACATCCTACACATAAAAAATCAAATAAAATAACCGGGGGCTGTGAGAGATAAATACTAGAGCGTTAAGAGTGCCGCATATGAGGTGCCTGGAAGGAGAACTGGCCTCGCCGGTGTCAGAGCCTCGGACTGCATTACAGAGGACCCCGGGTTAAAATCACACGCACCCACATGGCGCTGCAGCTAATCAGCGCCTGCGAAACTAAAATTCCCAGGATCGAAACTCCAGTTCCAGGGGAATCCGATTACCCTCTTCTGACCTATGTCCCCCTAGGGGTCTTATGCACATATGACAACGGCGTTGCAACGCCTGCCATGCAGACAGTACCATTATTACACATACAGAACTAAATAAAAATAATAAATAACGACTATGATAAAAACCAATCGTGTTCTAAAAAAAAAAAAAAAAAAAAAAGAGTGCCGATTTTATCGATCTTCTGCAGAGAACCGGGTTACACGATCCCCAGCACACCACATGGGTGGCTGAGAACCTTCTTTAACTAAAGTTCCAGGGAATCCAATGCCTCTTTGACGCATCGTCGCATTGCACCGACACGGGTGCACCAACCTACCATGCAGACCCGTACATTCATACAATACAAAAATAAATAATAAATAAAGCGGGGCATGGTGCGCAACACGCACTTTTAATCCTAGCACTTTGGGAGGCAGAGGGCAGGTGATCTTTTTGAGGTTAAGGCCAAGCCTGGTTACAGAGTGAGTCCAGGAACAGCCGAGGCTTTAGGAGACCCTGTCTCAAAAAGACAAAAAAAATATCACTCTAAGATAAATAGGTAATAATAAACAAACATCCTCAAACAACAATCACAAAAAAGGAAGTCAGTTCCATTTATTTAAAAAAAATAATCATAAAGGCGTGTGTCACCCGCGGCTGTTTTGTTTTTGATTTTTTTTTTTTTTTGTTTCTTTTTGAGACAAAGAACCGGGTCTTCCCTTAGCTTAGGCTATTCTTGGAACTCAACATGTAGACAGGCTTGGCCTTGAACTCACCAAAGATCCACCTGTGGCCTCCGCCTCCAACGGCTCGGACTTAAAGGCGTGTGACCCACGCCCCAGCTGTTCTGTTTACTAAAGGGTCTCTCAGTAGTCCCAGCTAGCCTGGAACTTGACATATAGATCAGGCAGGACTGGAACTCACAGCGATCCATATGCCTCTGCCTCTTGAGTGCTGGGGTTAAAGGTTTGTGCTACCACGCCTGGCTAAGCATTTTTAGTTTGTTTCTTTTCTTTTTCTTTTTTTTTAAGAGAAGAGTAAGCCTTTATTTCCATGTTTCTCAAAGAAGGCTGAGTTGGTTGCTTTGTGGGAATTAGTCAAAGAGACCAAATCCCATATCTTCATCTGACTCCTCCGACTCTTCCTTGGCTTCAAACTTAGCTGGGGCTGCAGCAGAAGCAAGAGCAGCAGCTGTGGGGGTAGCGCCAAACAGGGGCAGCAGCCACAGGGGCAGATGGGTCAGCCAAGAAGGCCTTGACCTTTTCAGCAAGTGGGAAGGTATAATCAGTCTCCACAGACCCACAAGTGAGGGACACGCTTATTACAACATTTGATGATAGAATGTGGCATGAGGAACAGTTGGTAACAATCTGCAGATAGACGCTTGGCCACATGCGGAGACACCCTCTCCTACAGAAGCGGAATGAAGGTCTCCCTCTGTGATCGTCAAGCTCCTGCCCGGGTTGTAGACCTGCTGCCTTGTCAACAAACCTGTGGAGTATCAGCCCAAAGGAGAAGGGCCGGAGCATGTCTGAGGCATGTCCGGAGTGTGGCTCGCTGGCCCCCACTTGCTCTCCCCGTATTCTATCATGCTTGCAATGCACATCCTCAGAATTTTAATGGTGCCCCTGCAGATTTTCCTGGTAATGCCTAACACTTGGAAGAAAGAGGTCTTCTCTGGGCCCAGACCAGTGTTCTGAGCAGGCACAGTGACTTCGCATGGAGCAATGGCACCTGCACGGGCAGCGGCTGGCACCTTATTGGCCAGCAGCACGTCCCTGATCTCAGTGAGGTCTTCCTTGGTGAACACAAAGCCCACATTCCCCCGGATATGAGGCAGTAGCTTCTCCAGAGCTGGGTTGTTTTCCAAATGTCCGCATGGCCTTGCGCATCGTGGTGTTCTTGCCCATCAGCACCACTGCCTTCCCTCGGAGGGACATTCGGATCTGCTGCATCTGCTTGGATCCCACATCCTGTCTGCTTCCCCCCCACAACTGAAGCATTTTGGATATTCATCCATGAAAGAAGTGGCTGACTTCTTAACGGAACGTAGTTGGACTTTCAGGTCGCCCTGTCTTCCATGGGACATCCATCGGCCGGTGCAGTCCAGCGAGCTTGCCTCCACGCACGGGTTTAAAGACGCATTGTCACTCCACAGCGGAGCCGGCGAGAGCCGGAGAAATACAGGAACGCTGTTTTCTTTTCTTTAACAGAAAAAAATAGATATACAATATCATGTTTTAGTGTGTCATTGGTGGTACATACTTTTACTTCCAGCCCTTTGGGGTCCAGAGGCGGGTGGATCTCTGTGAGACTTGAGGCCAATTGTGTCTATATAGTGAGCGTCAGGCTATGCCTGTGGGCTACAGGGGACCCTCTTTCCCCTCTTCCATCTTGTTCTTCAAAAGGACCCAAAACATAAAGTCCAAAACTCTTTTATTGTGTTTTTTTATGTGTACGAGTGTATTGCCAGCATGTGTATAAATGTACCCACATTTTGTGTACCGGCAAGGAGGTCAGGAGAGCGGTTGTTGGATTCTGGTAAAACTGTCTTTATGATACGGTCTGTTAGCTGCCATGTGGGTTCTGGTGAATGGAACCTGGATCTTCTGCAAAGCAGTCAGTTCTCTTACCCTCTGAACCATCTCAGGCCCATTGGTTTTCTTGGAGACCAAGGTTTTTATATAGCCCAGGTGGCCCCCAAGTTGCTGTTTTATTTCACAGAAGATTGGTCTGGAACTCCTGATCCTCTTGACTTCAGGAATTACAGTTAGTTTCTCACCACCCCTGGCCTTCTTTGGCTATATGATGGTAGACATTTTTTACTGTGTTTTTAGCCATTTTTTATATCTTTTTTGTTTGCTTTTGAAACTAGGTTCTGATATATAATCAAACCAGCCTAGAAATTCTATTGTAGGTTTCATGGCAGTCTGGCCTCAAAAATTTGGCATCCTTCTGCTCGCCTTCCCACAGTATTTGGGATTAAAGGCCAATGCTACCATGTTTGGCTAAAGTTTTCAGTTGATTAGCTCATTAAAAAACTATTTTATTCATGTTTCAGTTATCTCTTTTATTATTATAATTTGTTACAGGGTCTCCGTAGCCCTCTGGTGGCCGGAAACTTACTCCATGTCGACCAGTGGCTGGTCTTTGAACTCTAAGCAATTACCCATTTCTGCCTCGCCTCACAAGTGCTGGATAAACGCGTGTGGGCACCACGTTGCCTTATTTAATTATTATCTGTATGATTGCATTGTTTGCAGGTATTAAGTGCACTCTTGTCGTTCCGTGGCCCGAGGTCAGAAGAGGGTGGTCTCGGATTCCCCTGGAATTGTAGTTCTCCTGTAATTGGAGCTATGGATGGTTGTCCCCTGAGTTGAGGGTGCTGGGAATTGAAACCTGGGACTCTCTTAAAGAGCAGTAGTGTTCTAACCACTGAGCCATCTCTCTAGCTCTTTGATATAGCTCACTTTTATTTTTTTTCACATTTTTAAAAATTACTCTTTTCTCTATATCATGAAAGTACTGTCTGCCTGCAGGTTTGCCTGCACCTTGTCATGGCAATGCTGTGAGGTCAGAAGAGGGGCGTCGGATTCTCTGGAACTGGCGTCAAAGATGGTTTTCAGCTGCCATGTGGGTGCTCGGGGATCTCTTAGAAACCCGGGGCTCTGCAACGAGGCAGTCGGCGCTTTCTTAACACCGCCCCCCTCTAGGCCATCTCTCCAGCCCCGATATAGACTCTACTTTAACAAATATTTTATTTTGAGCTGGGTGTGGTGGTGCACATGCCTTTAACTCCCGTAATAACGGAGGCCAGAGGTAGGCACAGGCTCTGTGAGTTCAACGCCGGCCTGGTCTACAAAGTAAATAGGACGTCTAGGACTTAAAGGGAGACCCAGTCTCAAAAAAAAAAAAAAAAAAAAAAAAACATTTTTATTTATTCTTTTATTTATTATTCATTATTCCATTATTCTTTGGGATCCCCAGAACCCACACAATGGCCCCTATCCCATCAAACCATATTTAGTTCAAGGGCATCAACATCTCCTGACGTCAATGGACCATTGTACGGACACAGGCAAGCACTACTCCACAAATACAATAAATTAAAACCACAAAAAACTTAAACAGGGGGGGTGGAGTGTAGTTTCATTCTTCAGACTGGATTATGGTGCATTCTCGAAGCCTCAGTTTCGCCCCCCAGCACTGTAAAACTGGGTGTAGGTAACGCAGGTCGTCCGAAAAATTGAGCAATCTCAAGCATTTTCTTGGCTACCCTAGTGAGTTCAAGGTACACCTGGGTTATGTAGGTCCTGTCTCCAAAAAAAAAAAACAAAAGATGCTTGATTGTTGACTTGCTAACACCATAATAATGGCACTTGCACCTTTGCCATGTACGAGTGTTGCTGTAAACAACTCGCAGTCTTGAGGCACTTTGCCTCCTACCCTACTATTCTGTGTGTCATGAGTCACCCAAGTGTTCTGTCAACCCTGTATTTTGAATGAGACTCTCTCTCAAGGGAGCCCCTCTAACGGCAGGGTCTGCACCTGGGAGCTCTGGTGCTAGCTTTCTGTCAACGGGTTTGTTCAGTTCGCTGTGAACGAGTTTGTTCATCTCTGGATCTATTCATCTTGCATGCTTCCTATATTCTCCAGCTGCCAAGCTGGAAGGACAGTAAGACGCTGCGTGTGCCACTTTCTCTTCCTCTGTCTATTGACACTATCTGTAACCTCTATTTTTTTATTTTGGTTTGTTACAGACTGTGATGGGCACATCTGTAAATCCAAGGACTTAGGCCTGATCCGGAATAGGGCCTGCCACCAGCTCAATGCCAGCCTTGGACTACCATATAAATTCTAGGCAAATCTGGGCTACAGAGTGAGGCTCTGCAGCACCACCCAATTTAACAAAAGGCTTATAAAGGAGAGATTATTCGAGAAGTATTTATTCGCTTATTTTTATTTTTTTACCTAATTTATTTATTTATTTTTAACAATCAGCTACGACACCATTGTTCACAGATAATTACCCCACCCACAAAAGAGCTCCGCTGCATTCTGACAAAAAATCGCTTTAAATCTCCTTAGTCTTTCTCAATATTTTCCATGGGAAGTTGACTGTTTTTAGAAGAAGTTCACCATTTCAATCAATTCTTTGCCATGACGTATTTCCTGTGTTGTTGTTGTTTCCCAAAAATGCATTATGCCAAACTGCTTTGTACAAAAGCTAAGGGGGCCTAACCCCGAAATACTTACAATTAAGTAATCCGCACTAGCATCCACAGATGAGTGTACCATTTGAATCGTTCTGTTTTTATGGGGGATGTGTTATTCCTCCTCACGATGGAGTCTCCTCTACGCTCCCATCCTCCCCATTTCCTGAAAAGACGTGATGTCGTCTTTATTTACTGCTGCATTCATGAAGTCTCATTGTGTAGCATGTTACCACACTCTATCCACTTCGTCAGTTAGGGGCAGTTTATTTTCAGTCTTTTTTTTTTTTCTTGCTATTGTGAAGAGCTGCAAATAAACATGGCCGTGCCAATGTATTAGCCGTGTTGGCGTAAGTCTTGCGGGTTAAATGCACCAGGAGTTCCAGCGGCTACATGGCTGGGTCATGCCGGTGGGCAAGTTCGTTCCAAGTCTTCAAGGGTTCTCCACACTACTTTCATTAGTGGATGCAGGTTTACATCCCCACCATACGTCCAGTGGGATGAGTGCTTTACCCCTTTCCCACAACACTCTAAAGAACTGGTATCATTTGTCTTTTGATCCTATTTGCCACCTATAATTGGAGTAAAGTGAGCATTGGAATCTCTTAATAGTGGTTTGAATTTTGCATTTCCCGTACTGATTAGTGATCGCTGAGACAGTCTTTGAAGGCGTTCTTCAGACAATCCTCTAATTCATCGTCTCTGTGAAGTCTCTGTTCACATCTTCATCCCATTTTTTAATTTATTATTCTTATTATTATTTTTTTTTCTTTCCTTTCTTTGTTTCTTTGACGTACAGTAAAAAAAAAAAAAGAATCTTTAAAAAAAAAAAAAAAGAGAAAGGAGGAAGGAGTTGAAGCTCAGCTTGGCTTTTAGAGTGACTTCAAGGCCAGCGTAGAGTATATAAGGAGATTTTTTTTTTTTTTTTTTTTGAGGTCTCCTGTAGCCTTAGCTGGCCTGGAACTCATTATGTAGACCAAGCTGGCCTTGAACTTCACAGAGATCTACCTGCCTCAGACTCCCAAGTGCTGGGGTTAAAGGCATGCACCACCACACCTGGCTACAAAACGTTTCTTTTTTTTTTATTTATTATTTTTTTATGTGTATGAGTGTAGTGTCTGCATGTAGGTTAGTGCACCCATGTTGTGCAATGCTTCAGAGGTCAGAAGAGGGTGTCAGATTCCCCTGGAACTGGAGTTAAAGACAGTTCTCAGCTGCCATGTGGGTGCTGGGAATCGAACCTGGGTCCTCTGCAGGAGCCATCTCACTGGCCTCTCCCACACACCTCTTTATTCGCTTCCTTTACCATAAGGATCTTATAGCTCTCCATAGCCCCTACAAGACGTTTCTAAAAACCACAAACCCCTCTTTTGCAGGGGCCCTACACATCACCTCTGGAGCTGCTGTGTGTCTCCAGTGATTCCTAGAAGTTCCAGCACATTTTGTGAGAGAGAACTCAGCAGGAGCATAACCAGGTAGCAGAAAGTAGCCTTTCTTCACCACCATTAGGGGTATAAAGTAGCTCATGCCTGTCATTCTGGCATTTGAAAGGCTGAAACAGGAAGATTGCTTCAAGGCTGTTTTGAGTTAGGAAATGAGTTCCAGGGCTGGAGAGATGGTTTAGCGGTTAAGAGCGCCGATTGTTCTTGCAGAGGACCCGGGTTCGATTCCCAGCACCCACATGGGGGCTAAGAATCATCTTTAACTCCAGTTCCAGGGGAACTCGACGCCCTCTTCTGACCTCTGCAGCACGGGTGCACCAACCTACATGCAGACAGTACACTCATACACATAAAAATAAATAAATAAATAAGTAAATCTTAAAAAAAAAAAAAAAAAAGGAAATGAGTTCCAAGTAGTCTGGGACATAGAGACCTTGTTTCAAATTAAAATAAGAGACAGGGAGTGAGGACGAGTCTGTGTGTCACTGAGGACCTCAGAGAACTGGAAAACTCTCTGAAGATGAGGTAGGACATGTGATCACAGGATTCAGCCCAGTATAAGAGAGAGACTGGTCCCTAAACAGACAGAAGGATGGAAAGGATCCAATTCCTAATAGTCTATTCAGCTACAGCTATGAATCATCCATGGCTGGACCCACTGATGAAGTTAGAGCCCCCATGATTTTATAATTTCTCCAGGTGCCACCTCTGAATACTGCTGCATTGAGAACCAAGCCTGTAATAGAAGTCTTGGGGGACATTTCATATCCAAACCACAAGGTTAAAGGGAAAGTGTTGGTGGGGAACAGGCATCTAAAGGCTTAGCTAAGAAAGAAGATCCTATGCCAAGAAACACCTTCATCACGGGGAATAGCAGGCAGCTCACCTGCTCCCCACGGACCTCGCTGTAGGTGTGTTTGACAAAGGTGTTCAGGATGCAGCAGCTCGCTTTCCCCAGAGAAAACAAAGAGCGATCCCAGAAAGAGCAGGACAGAGACTAGAGTATCTTTTTTTTAAAATATTGTTTAAATTTTTATTTATTTATTTATTTTATGTGTATGAATGCACTGTCTGCATGCAAGTTTGTGCACCCGTGTCGTGCAATGCCTCAGAGGTCAGAAGAGGGCATCGGATTCCCCTGGAACTGGAGTTCTCCTGGAATTGGAGTTACAGACGGTTCTCAGCCGCCATGTGGCTGCTGGGGATCGAACCTAGTTCCTCTGCAAGAGCATTCGGTGCTCTTAACTGCTAGGCCATCTCTCCAGCCCTCTTTTTTTTTTTTTTTTTTTAAATCTTTTGAGACAGGGTTTCCCTGTAGCCCAGCTGGCCGGAAACTCACTATGTAGGACCAAGGCTGCCTTGAACTCACAGAAAATCTGCCTGCCTCTGCCTTCTGAGCCTGGTGATTAAAGTTTATATGCCCACAAAAAAAAAAAAAAAAACACCACACACAAAAAAAAAGATTATATTGCCACCTATGGTTTACCCTGTGGTTTGCTTTCACACTACGAGACTAGAACTGAGTCGCTGCAACAGA
This sequence comes from Rhizomys pruinosus, assembly GCA_009823505.1. Lineage (NCBI taxonomy): Eukaryota > Metazoa > Chordata > Mammalia > Rodentia > Spalacidae > Rhizomys > Rhizomys pruinosus. The sequence goes on along the minus strand of VZQC01010550.1, from coordinate 2,129,642 downwards.
GACGCGATTGCAGCCATCTAATCACTTCTGGCCTGTGAAGTCTATAGCATTTACCATCTACCTTGTAACAGGAAATATCTGCTGGTCCCAGGTTTGGAGGATGGCTTCAAAACAGCTGATTTTGGAATGGTGGTTGTGGTGGCTCAAGCGTATGAATTCTAGCACTCAGAGGCTGAAGAAGTTGGAGTTCAAGGCCAGCCTAGGCTGCCCTAACTAAAAACAGAACAAAAAACGACTAGATAAATGAAAGCAAAGAAAGCTTTTAGATGATCTATGGAGGGCTGTAAGATCCTTATGGTAAAGGAAGCAAATAAAGAGGTATGTAGGAGGGGCCAGTGAGATTGCTCAGTGAGAGGGGCACCCATCACACAGGCCGGATGACCCGAATTCCTGCCTGGAAACTGTGTAAAGGTGGACAGAACCAATTCCAGTCAGAAAGTTAGTCTTCTATGGCTGGTTTCTTTTTTTTTTTTTTTATTATCCAATTACTTTATTGTTTTTTCACATAAATTTAATTTTTTTTTGTTAACAAAATCCTAGACCTCGTTTCCCGCCCTCACTCCCGCGAGGAGCTGCATGCATTTTGCCAAACATTGCTTTTCATTCTCTTTCTCAGTCTTTCTTCAATATTTCTCATGAGGAAGTTGACATGTTTGAGCAGAAGTCACTGTTTCAGCAGTTCTTTGATGCAGTCCTGTTTCGTGTGTTGTTGTTGTTGTTTTGTTCCAATATGCATTACGCCCACTACTTTGGACAAAATTGCTCAGGGGGCCTACAACACGACAATATTACAACTGGGGTAAATTGCACGTAAGCAATCACAGAGGAGGTAACCATTCTTCCTTTGTTTTTCTTTTTGAGACTGTGTACTTCACTCATTCATGATGTCCGTCTAGCTCCTCCAGCCATTTTTCATGCAAAGTTCATGATGTTCATCTTTCTTTACTGCTGCATTAGAACGTCCATTGTGTAGATGTCACCACATTTCTCTTATCCACTTGTCAGGTTGGGGCATTTAGGTTGTTCCAGTCCTTGCTATTGTGAAGAGAGCTGCAATAAACATGACCTGGCCATGTATCTCTGTGTGGCGTAAGTCTTGAGGGTAACATGCCCAGGAGTGGTATATGGCTGGGTGATGGTGGCAAGTTCGTTCCAAGTCTTCCAAGGGTTCTCCACACTGCTTTCCATAGTGGTGTATGAGTTACTCCACCAGCAGTGGATGAGTGTTTACCCCTTTCCCCACAACCTCTCAGCACTGGTATTCATTGGTTTTCTTGATCCTATCCACTCTTACTTGGAGTAATAGATATCCCTTAAAGTGGTTTGATTTGCATTTCCTTATGAATTAGGTTGATGTGAGCAGTTTTGAGGGTGTTTCTCAGCACATCTCTAATTTCTCGCTTGTGAAGTCTCTGTTCAGTATCTTTGCTCCATCTATTGAGTGGTCATTTGTTTTTTTTTTCTTGGTTGTTGGAGTGTTTATATATTCTGGAAATTTCAAATGCTTTTGTCAGATGTATCTCAGAGAGGTTCCTCCCACTCTGTGGGAATTTCTTCTTCACTCCTTTGACTTGTTTCTTTTTGATGTACATTAAAGCTTTGAGTTTAATAGGTCCCATTTGTCCGTTGTCGGCCTTAAATTCTTGTGCATCTGCTGCTCTATTTTAGGAAGTCTTTCCTACGCCTATAGTCTTGTAGTCTGCTGCTAACTTTTTCTTCTATCGCCGTTCAGAGTTTGGGGTTTTCACGTGAGGTCTTTACTCCATCTGGAGTTACTTTTGTACAGGGCCAGAGGTAGGGGTTTAATTTCATTCCTTCTACAAGTGGTGATCCAGTTTTGCCAACACCACTTGCTGAAATGCTGTCTTTTCCTCCAATTGTGGCTTCTGGCCCCCCTTGTCAAATAAAGATGGCTGAAAATTTGTATGTGCTCAGATTGGAATCTTTCGGTTTTGTGTTCCATGGTCAACAGGTCTGTTTTGTGCCAGTTACCAGCTTGTTTTTATGTTTCCATCTATGGCTTCTACCAACATGACTCGTGTGGCATGTGCATGTGCGATTTGTGTATTACACACACAAACTTGCCAATATCCACCCCAACCATTATATGGAAAAGATGGCGAATTAATTACTTAACATAACAACATAGCAACCGATATAAATTTATTTCAGCAACACGCCCTTTATCCAGCACTTCGGGAGGCAGAGATGTCAGGTTTACGGATCTGTGAAGTTCAAGCCAAGGCTAGGTCTACATATTGGAGTTTTAGCGGGAAGAAACCTGACGAATTCTATTTTAATTTTCTAAATAATAATTGCTGATTACAGATACAACTAGTCCTCTACTAAGGCCATGTTCAAGCTGGTCATCCTTGTAAGAATACACACTAAGAACCCCTGACTCCTCTCAGCAGTGGAATAATTAAGGTGACCTCACTTGATGACAAAAATACAGACTTTGCCAGTAGCTCTCTAGGTCCTAGTACTAGAAAGACCGGGAAGGAAGAGGCAGGAAGATGGATTCTCCAAGTCCTCCCATGCTCACTTTTCAAGAGCATCCAGATACTCAAATTTGGCAGCCACCATTCAAGAGACTGGACTAGATACACTGAGATAAAGCTTTGATCATGCACCTGAAGTGAATGAGACTCCTAAGAGAGGGTGAAGGAATGCTGCGAAAGTAGCCTGAGTCTCAGAAGTTTGTTATGTGAGGACATAAGCTTTTATTTTTTTTGTCTTTCTTTTTGAGATAGATATTCCCTATACTCCCAGATAGCCTGGACTCCCTGGGTAGGAACCAGGGCTTGGCCTTGAACTCATAGAGATACTGCCTTCCGCCTCTTCACCTCCCTGAGGGCTGGAATTCCAAAGTGAGCCACCATGCCTGTCTTAAACTGCTTTTCTTATATCTTAAAAAAATAACCAAAAAAGCCGGGGTGGTGGCAGCATGCCTTTAATCCTTAGGCACTTGCGGAGGCAGAGCCAGGGTGGATCTCTTTGTTTGCAGAATTCAAGGCCAACTCTGGTCTTACAATGCGAATCCAGGACAGCTGGAGCCAAGGGAAGAGAACCCGTCTCGAAAAAACCAAAAAAAAAAAAAAAAAAAAAAAGCCAGATGTGATGGCACGTACCTGTAATCCAGCCACTATCAGGAGGCAGAACGGCAGGTGGATACCCATGTGAGTTCAAGCCAGCCTGGTCTCATCTAAGTGATTCCGGTCCAGCTGGGACAAAAGGGAGATCTCTGACCTAGAAAAGACCATATACAAAAATAAATAAAAAATAAATAAATTAAACTAAATAAATAACATAAATTTATTTTTTTCCGGGCATGGTGCACATTGTCTTTAATCTCAGTTCTAGAGGCAGAGGCAGGGGAATCTCTTGAGTTCGATCAAGGCAAGCACGGTCACATAGTAATTCCAGGACAGCTCTGGGGTACGGGGAGACCCTGTCTTCAAAAAAGACAATATAAAAAATTTCTTTTTTTTTTTGGTCTTTTTCGAGACAGGGTCTCCCGTAGCCCCAGCTGAACCTGGGAAACTTCACCTGCTGTAGACCAGGATTGCCTTGAACACATCAGCAGAGATCCGCCTGCCTCTGCTCTCCCGCGTCTAGGATGAAAGGAGTGCCCACCACGCCCTGGGCACGACAAATAAATTCTTAAAACAATTTCACGATTTTGGATTCACAAGTCGTGGAATTGATCTCAGACTTAACATTCATGCATATAAAATCCATTGTCTCGGTGTATAAGTTGTTTAATAATGTTTGTTTATAAACAAAAATACTAATACTCATAACACACTAGTTTATTAGAAGAAAACTATTCTTATACTGCCTATGGATGATCATTATCTATCTAATCTATCGATCTATCTATCTATCTATCTATCTATCTTTTGTTGTGCTGCAGTTTGAACCCAGGGTGTTCTGCATGCTACACCTGTGTGCTATCATTTATCTACATCCTTACCCCCCTTATGGAACTGGAGTTACCCAATAGTTGTTAGCTGCCACGTGGGTGCTGGGAACCAACCCCAGGTCTTCTGCACGGAGCAGCTAGTATTCTTAACTGCATGAGCCATCTCTCCAACCTTTTTTCTGTTTGTTGTTTGTTTTTGAGAGATAGGGTCTCTCCCCTTTTAGCCCAGCTGGCCTCCCTTGGCCGGAACTTGTTATTGTAGGACCATGCCTGGCCTCATCTTGACTTTGCTGCCTCTGCCTCCTGGGATTAAACGTATGTGCCACCACACATGGCTTTCCTATATCACCTGCCTCCTCCAAACTGGTTATGTAGCTGAGGGTAACCTTGAACTTTTAAGGATATAAAAAAAATTATTTAGGGCTGGAGAGCTAGCCTAGCGGTTAAGGCGACGACTGCTCTTGCAGAGGAAAAAGCATGGGTTCGCTCCCCAGCACCCACATGGCAGCTGAGAACCTCTGTAACTCCAATTCCCGGAACTACAGTTCCAGGGAATCTGACACCTCTTCTGACCCTACGAGGTATTGCATGAAAAAGGTGCACAAACCTACATGCAGACAGTACATTTCATACACAAAAAAAGAAAATAAATAAATAAATACATAAATAAATAAATAAATAATATAATAATAATGTTTTAAAAAAAAAAAAGAGGGCAAAAATTTTTATTTATTACCTGGGTGAGGTGGTACATGCCTGTTAATCCCAGAGCACTCCGGAGGCAGAGGCGGCACGATCTTGGGAGTCAAGTTACAGCTTGGTATTACATAGTGAGTTCCAGGACAGTGGAACTACAGGCAGACACTGTTCTCAAAAAGAAAGACCACATATATTATTATTCTTATTATTATTATTATTATTATTATTTATGTGTATGGAGTGTACTGTTTTCATGTAGTTGGTGCACCGTGTCGTGCAATGCAGCGGAGGTCAGAAGAGTTGTCCAATTCCCCTGTAACTGCGAGTTTAAAGACGGTTCTCATCTGCCATTTGGGTGCTGGGTATCGAACCCGAGTCTTCTGCTGAGCAGTCGGTGCTCTTAACCTCTAGGCATCTCTCTAGCCCCAATAATTTATATTTTTATTTTCATTTATTTTTAATTTTTTATTAAATTTTATTTCATTTATCGTAGTGTATGAATGTTACGTCTTCATGGCAAGTTTGTGCACCCATGTCGTGCAATGCTGCGGAGGTCAGAAGAGGGTGTCAGATTCCATTAGAACTGGGGAGTGCTACTCGGAATATTGGCAGTTTCAGAGGTTATCAGCAGCTATGTGGGTGCTGGGGTCGAACCCAGGCCTCTGTAAGAGCAGTCGGAGCTCTTAATCGTAGGCCATCTCTCCAGCCTTATTATTTTTATTTTCTGTGTGTGTTTTTTTTTTTTTTTTTTTTTTTTTATTTTTATGAGTGTTTTTGTGTGTAGTGCCTGTGGAAGCACAGAAGAACGAGGTGCTCGGTAGGGCTCCACTGACTGGAGTAGTTAAGAATGGTTTTAGCAGCAATGTGGGTGCTGGGATTTGAAGTCAGGTCCTCACTCTTGCACAGATGAGTCAGTTTAATCTTAATGATGAGCCATCTCTCTACCAGCCTCAAGGATATTTTTTATAAAGATTTATTTTTTTGCTTTTTTGAACTTTTTTTTTTTTAGACAGGTCCCTGTAGCCCCAGCTGGCTGGAAACTCACTCTGTAGACCAGGCTGGCCTTGAAATCACAAAAGATCCACCTGCTCTGCTCCCAAGTGCCAGGATTATCCAAGGCGTGCCCCACCATTCCCGCTTTTTTTTTGCTTTTTTTGAACTCTTCATCATTCTGCCTCCTCCTCCCTCTTCCCAAATCCCTAGTATTCCACGTGTGCCTCATTCAATTTTTAACTTTAATTTTAAAAATTCCCTTAACTGTATCTAAATTATTTGTTATTAGAAAAGGCCTACAGGAATTCTTTTCTTGGGGACCACACCCACATTATGCTCCAGTGGTTTTTGGTGTGCTAGACTTAGACACAAAAGTGTCCAAAGTGCTGCGGCCCTCTGTGAGCTGTGCCGTTAGTCACTCCAGGTCTTTATGGTGCTTGCTGTCCAGACCATTGCCTAGAAATTATTGTTTTAATCTTTCTGTACTTCTGTCTACTTAGGAACCAATCTGGGCTTTAAAAAATTTTTTATTATGAATGTACTGTCTGTTGCTGTAGGTTTGTGCACCCGTGTCATGCAATGGCCTTAGAGGTCAGAAGAGGGTTTTTTTTTTTTTTTGGAACTGGAGTTAAAGACCAGTTCTCAGCCGCCCAGTGGGGTTGGGAATCGATCCCGGGTCCTCTGCAAGAGCAGTCGGTGCTCTTAACTGCTAGGCCGTCTCTCCACCCCCCCCCCTTTTTTTTTGAAGAATGTTTTGGGCTGGAGAGATGGCTCAGTGGTTAAGAGAGCCAACTGTTCTTGCAGAGGACCCACTTCAATTCCCAGGACCCACATGGCAGCTAAGAACTATCTTTTTTTTTTAAGTTTTTATTTTATTTTATTTTATTTATTTCTGTATGTGTATGAATATACTGTCTGCATGCAAATTTGTGCACCCGTGTCGTGCAATGCCGCGGAGGTCAGAAGAGGGTGTTGGATTCCCCTGGAACTGGAGTTCTCCTGGAATTGGAGTTTCAGACGGTTCTCGGCCGCCATGTGGGTGCTGGAGATCGAACCCGGGTCCTTTCTAAGAGCAGTCGGCGCTCTTAACCGCTAGGCCATCTCCCCAGCCCCCAGCTAAGAACTATCTTTAAGCTGGGTGTGGTGGCTGTCTTTAAGCTGGGTGTGGTGGCTAGCCTTTAATCCCAGCACTCAGGAGGCAGAGGCAGGGGATCTCTCTGAGTTCAAGGCTAGCCTGGTCTACAGAGTGAGTTGCAGGACAGCTGGGGCTACAGGGAGATCCTGTCTCAAAAAAAAAAAAGTTTTTATTCATTTTAAATTGTGTGTCCATGTGTGTCTGGGTGGGGTTTGGAGGCCAGAGGCATTGGATTTTCTGGAACTGGAGTTACAGGCGTTTGTAAGCCACCCAACACAAGTGCTGGGAACCAAACTAAAATCCTCTGCAAGAGCATTAAGCACTCTTAGCTGCTGAGCCTTCTTTACAGCCCCCAGTCTGGGCTCTTTGTAGTAATGGTGTGGTTCTTCGTAGTAATGGTGACCATACGTTCTACCTCATTCCTTTCTGAGCTCTCCAGCCCTCTTTGGGAGGTCCATGTGTGCTTTCCTCAACACCACATGAACATATCCATGTCCTACATCTTTAATGGCAGTGACAGCAGAGCCTGTTAATCATTGATATTGGTGTTGAATATTTGGGATATCACCCTGTACGAGTCTCAGGGGTTACTAGAAACATGGTGCCCACAGCAACAGTGTGTGGCCCTCCTGTGGGTGGATATTCTGGATAGCTATTAGTTTTATTTTATTTTATTATTTTTTTTTCCGGACATGATAGTGCACGCCTTTAATCCCAGGACTCAGGAGGCAGAGGCAGAGGCAGAGGCAGAGGCAGAGGCAGATGGATCTCTGGGAGTTCAAGGCCAGTCTGGTCTACATAGCAAGTTCCAGGGCGGCTGGAGCTATAGGGAGACCCTGTCAAAAATAAATAAATAAATAAAAAATACATAAAAAATAGGGTTCAGTGTGTTTGAGGAAGATATCCAACATCAATCTCTGGCCTCTACCCATATTCACACACACAAAACAAACAAACAACAAACAAACAAAAAATAGGCTGGGGAAATGGCTCAGTGGGTAATAAAGTACATGAGGACCTGAGTTTGGATCCCCACCACCCATGTAAAACGGTGGCCATGTGACTTAACCTTAGAACTGGTAAGCAGAGACAGACGGATCCCAGGGACTGGTTGGCCAGCCAGCCTAGCCAAAAGATGAACTCCAGGCTTACTGAGAAGACCCATCCCAGAAGAAGCAAAGTGAAGAATGATAGAGCAAGGTGACCAATGCTGCCTCTGGCCTGCACATGCATGTGCACTCCCAGGAGCATGTGCACTATGCTTATGACACACACAAAATAAAAATAAGCAAAACAAAAAATATCGTACAAACAAACTTACAAGGTCAATTGTTTATGATGCTAAAGAATATTAACAATAAGCCGGGCGTGGTGGCACATGCCTTTAATCCTAGCACTTGGGAGGCAGAGACAGGCGGATCTTTGTGAGTTCAAGGCCAGCCTGGTCTATATAGTGAGTTCCAGGCCAGCTGGGACTAAAGGGATATCCTGCCTAGAAAAGACCATAATAAAAATAAATAAATAAATAAATAAATAAATAAATAAATAAATAAATTTATTTATTTTTCCGGGCATGGTGGCACATGTCTTTAATCTCAGCACTAGAGGCAGAGGCAGGTGGATCTCTGTGAGTTCAAGGCCAGCCTGGTCTACATAGTGAATTCCAGGACAGCTGGGGCTACGGGGAGACCCTGTCTCAAAAAGACAAATAAATTTCTTTTTTTTTTGGTCTTTTCGAGACAGGGTCTCCCTGTAGCCCCAGCTGACCTGGAACTCACGCTGTAGACCAGGCTGGCCTTGAACACACAGAGATCCGCCTGCCTCTGCCTCCCGAGTGCTAGGATTAAAGGAGTGCGCCACCACGCCTGGCAAGACAAATAAATTTCTAAAAAATATTCAAGATTTTGGATTCAAGTTGGATTTGAATCTCAGCTATTCTGCTTAATACTCCCATGTGTCTGGTTAAGTTGTTTAATATCTGTTTTCCAAAAATCTATACTTCATAACACTAGTTTATTAGCAAGAAAATATCTATACCTGGCCTAATGGATTATCTATTATCTATCTATCTATCTATCTATCTATCTATCTATCTATCTATCTTTTGTTGTGCTGCAGTTTGAACCCAGGGTGTTCTGCATGCTACACCTGTGTGCTATCATTTATCTACATCCTTACCCCCCTATGGAACTGGAGTTACCAATAGTTGTTAGCTGCCATGTGGGTGCTGGGAACCAAACCCAGGTCTTCTGCAAGAGCAGCTAGTATTCTTAACTGCTGAGCCATCTCTCCAACCTTTTTTCTGTTTGTTTGTTTGTTTTGAGATAGGGTCTCTCCACTTAGCCCCAGCTGGCCTGGAACTTGTTATGTAGACCATGCTGGCCTCCATTTGATCTGCCTGCCTCTGCCTCCTGGGATTAAAGATCTGTGCCACCACAACAGGTTTCCATATATCACCTGCCTCCTCAAACTGGTTATGTAGCTGAGGGTAACCTTGAACTTTTAAGGATATAAAAAAAATTATTTAGGGGCTGGAGAGATAGCCTAGCGGTTAAGAGCGACGACTGCTCTTGCAGAGGAGCCGGGTTCGATCCCCAGCACCCACATGGCAGCTGAGAACCATCTGTAACTCCAATTCCAGAACTCCAGTTCCAGGGGAATCTGACACCCTCTTCTGACTTCCGAGGTATTGCATGACACAGGTGCACAAACCTACATGCAGACAGTACATTCATACACAAAGAAAATAAATAAATAAATACATAAATAAATAAATAAATAAATAAATAAATAAATGTTTAAAAAAAAAAAGAGGGAAAAATTTTATTTATTACCTGGGTGAGGTGGTACATGCCTGTAATCCCAGCACTCAGGAGGCAGAGGCAGGCAGATCTCTGGGAGTTCAAGTACAGCTTGGTATACATAGTGAGTTCCAGGACAGTGGAACTACAGGCAGACACTGTCTCAAAAAGAAAGACCACATATATTTATTATTATTATTATTATTATTATTATTATTATTTATGTGTATGAGTGTACTGTTTGCATGTAGGTTGGTGCACCCGTGTCGTGCAATGCAGCGGAGGTCAGAAGAGGTTGTCAATTCCCCTGGAACTGGAGTTAAAGACGGTTCTCATCTGCCATGTGGGTGCTGGGTATCGAACCCGAGTCTTCTGCATGAGCAGTCGGTGCTCTTAACCTCTAGGCCATCTCTCTAGCCCCAATATTTATTATTTTTATTTTTATTTATTTTTTAATTTTTTTATTAATTTTATTTATTTCTGTATGTGTATGAATGTACTGTCTGCATGCAAGTTTGTGCACCCATGTCGTGCAATGCTGCGGAGGTCAGAAGAGGGTGTCAGATTCCCCTAGAACTGGAGTGCTCCTGGACTTGGAGTTTCAGATGGTTCTCAGCCGCTATGTGGGTGCTGGGATCGAACCCAGTCCTTGTAAGAGCAGTCGGAGCTCTTAATCCGTAGCCATCTCTCCAGCCTTATTATTTTTATTTTATGTGTGTGTTTTTTTTGTTATTCTTGTAATTTTTATGCAGTGTTGTTTGTGTGATAGTGCCTGTGGAAGCACAGAAGAACGAGCTGGTAGGGCTCCACTGGACTGGAGTATTAAGAATGGTTTTAGCAGCAATGTGGGTGCTTCGGGATTTGAATGTAGGCCACTCTTGCACAGATGAGTCAGTTTAATCTTAATGACTGAGCCATATCTCTACCGCCTCAAGGATTTTTTTTATAAAGATTTATTTTTTTTTTATTTGAAAAAAACTTTTTTTTTTTAGACAGGATCCCTGTAGCCCCAGCTGGCCTGGAAACTCACTTGTAGACCAGGCTGGCCTTGAAACTCACAAACGATCCACCTGCCTCTGCCTCCCAAGTGCCAGGATTACAAGGCGTGCGCACCATTCCCGCTTTTTTTTTGCTTTTTTTGAAACTCTTCATCATTCTGCTTCCTCCCATCTTCCCAAATCCCTAGTATTACAAGTGTGCCTCATTCAATTTTTAACTTTAATTTTAAATTCCCTTAAATGTATATAAATTATTTGTTATAGAAAAGGCCTACAGATTCTTTTTCTTGGACACACCCACATTATGGCCAGTGGTTTTTGGTGTGCTAGACTTAGACACAAAAGTGTCCAAAGTGCTGCGGCCCTCTGTGAGCTGTGCCGTTAGTCACTCCAGGTCTTTATGGTGCTTGCTGTCCAGACCATTGCCTAGAATTTACTTGTTTTTCATCCTTTCTGTACTTCTGTCTACTTAGGAACCAAATCTGGGCTTAAAAATTTTTATTACTGAATGTACTGTCTGTGCTGAGGTTTGTGCACCCGTGTCCTGCAATGGCCGTTAGAGGGTCAGAAGAGGGTTTTTGTTCCTGGAACTGGTTAGTTAAAGACCAGTTCTCAGCCGCCCATGTGGGTGTTGGGAATCGATCTCCGGTCATCTGCAAGAGCAGTCGGTGCTCTTAACTGCTAGGCCGTTTCTCCCCCCCCCCCTTTTTTTTTTTGAATGAATTGTTTTGGGCTGGAGAGATGGCTCAGTGGGTTAAGAGAGCCAACTGTTACTTGCAGAGGCCCACTTCAATTCCAGCCCCACATGGCAGCTAAGAACATCTTTTTTTTTAAGTTTTTATTTTATTTATTTATTATTAGTTCTTGTATGTGTCTGGATATACTGTCTGCATGAAAATTTGTGCCACCCGTGTCGTGCCAATGCCGCGGAGGTCCAGTAAGAGGGTGTGTTGGATTCCCCCTGGACTGGAGTTCTCCTGGAATTGGAGGTTCAGACGGTTTTCTGGGCCGCCATGGGGTGCTGGAGATCGAAATCCCGGGTCCTTTCTAAGAGAAGTCGGCGCTCTTAACCGCTAGGCCATCTCCCCGCCACCGCAACGAACTATCTTTAAGCTGGTGTGGTGGTGTTTTAAGCTGGTATGTTGGTGGTAGCCTTTAATCCCAGCACTCAGGGGGCAGAGGCAGGGTATCTCTCTGAGTTCAAGGCTAAGCTGGTCTACAGAGTGGTTGCCAGGACAGTGGGGCACGGGAGATCCTGTCTCAAAAAAAAAAACGTTTTATTCATTTGTAAATTGGTGGTCCATGTGTGTCTGGGTGGGGTTTGGAGGCCAGAGGCATTGGATTTCTGGAACTGGAGTTACGGTTTGTACAGCCACCAACACAAGTGCTGGGAACCAAACAAACAGTCCTCTGCAAGAGCATTAAGCAATCTTAGCTGATGAGCCTTTCTTTACAGCCCCCAGTCTGGCGCTCATTTTAGTAAGATTTGTGAAGGTTGTGGTTTGTGGTTTATTCGTAGTAATGGTGACCATCATACGTTCTAACCCTCCATTCTTCTGAATCCCAGCCCTCTTTGGAGGTCCATGTGTGTTTCCTCAACTACACATGAACATATCCATGTCCCTACATCTTTAATGGCAGTATTGACAGCAGAGCCTGTTAATCATTGATATTTGAATGTTTGTTGAATTATTTGGGATGTGATACACCCCTGTACGCGTCTAAGGGGTTACAATAGAAACATGGTGCCCACAGCAACAGTGTGTGGGCATCCTCCTCCTGTGGGTTGGACTATTCATGGGGATAGCTATTAGTTTTATTTTTATTTTATTATTTTTTTTACCGGACATATAGTTGCCCGCTCTTTAATCCGGATCTACGAGGAGGCAAGGCAGAGAGCAGATGGCAAAGAGGGCCAGAGGCAGAGGCAGCATGGAATCTTCTTGGGTTCACAAGGCCAGTTTCTCGGTCTACATAGAAGTTTCAGGAGCCAGGGCAATGGATAGTAAGGGAACCCAACTGGGGAAACAAAAAAAAAAACATAAAATTTAAAAAACTATACATAAAAATAGGGTTCAGTGTGTTTGAGGAAGATATCCAACATCAATCTCTGGCCTCTACCCATATTCACACACCACAAAACAAAAAACAACAACAAACAAAAAAATAGGCTGGGGAAGGAAACAAAATGGCCATAAGTGGGTAATAAAGTACATGAGGACCGAGTTTGGATCCCCACCACCATGTAAAAACAGGTGGCCATGTGGCCAACTTCGACTTCTAGCATTCTGGTAAGGCGAGACAGAGGATCCCAGGGCTCATTGGCCAAGCCAGCCTAGCCAAAAGATGAACTCCAGGCTTACTGAGAAAGACCCTAGCCCCAGAAGAAGCAAAGTGAAGAATGATAGAGCAAGGTGACCAATGCTGCCTCTGGCCTGCACATGCATGTGCACTCCCAGGAGCATGTGCACTATGCTTATGACACACCAAAATAAAAATAAGCAAAACAAAAAATATCGTACAAACAAAACTTACAATGGTCAATTGTTTATGATGCTAAAGAATATTAACAATAAGCCGGGCGTCGGTGTGTGGCAATGCCTTTTAATCCTAGACACTTGGGGCGCGACCAGGCGGATCTTTGTGGTCAAGGCCGCCTGGGTCTACAAGGCGAGTTCCAGGACAGCTGGGGCTACAGGGAGACCCTGTCTCGAAAAGACAAAAAAAAAAAAAAAGAATATTAACAATAAAAATTATATGTGCAATCTATTTCTTTTTAATTTTTTAAATTTATTATCCTGTGTGTTTCATATGATGTGTGTGTGTGTGTGTGTTTCCAAGTTTGCTGTGTGTATGTGTGTGTGTGCGGTCCCAAGTGTGTCATGGTGCATGTGAGGAGATCAGTGACAATCTGCTGTCATCAGTTCTTGCCTTCTACCATGTTGGTGCTGGGGATCAAACTCAGGCCATCAGGCTTGGTTGCAAGTGCCTTTATCTACTGAGCCATATCACAGGCCTCTCAAATATTTCTGAATGAATATGATAGAATAGCAGTGAGAACTTGGGGCTAGAAAGGTACTTAGAGCCTTAATTTGAAACATCCTTTCCAGGAATGAGTGTGTGAAGTGGAGATACACAGGTTACCCCAGAAGTGGAGTGGAGTAGATAGTGACCATGATGGAATTATGTGCCCCAAAGTGAACTCAGAGCAGGTCTCAAATCTAAGCCCCCAACACTTAAGAAAAGTGCTTTTATTACTATGCTGTTTTTTTTTTTCTTTGGCAAATAATGTTCATTTCAAGTGTGCTTCATAACAAAAATTTGGCTTTGGGTAGCTTCCTTTATGAAGAAAGAACATCTTGATTTTGGGGAACAGAAAGTCATTTGTTTACTTTGCTCTTTAGTATAGCAGAATATTCAGAGTGCTTTTTAAAAAAAATGGAAGTAATTGAAACATGCTCAATGTCCAAACACATCACTATTGTGACTCTGGAAGAGGCAAGAGAAGACAAGATAAAAGAACAGGGAGAAATGATCAGCTCCCTGGTCTGTGGAGAACAACGTGCGGAAATGAAAGTGAACCTAGCAGAGAGGAATGGGAGTTGAAGAAATAGCGAAGAGAATCAGGAAGAGAGACTGACTGCTGGAAGACCATGCTGCCGCCCGTCCCGAGTGATCCGCACTGCTTCTTTCTCTGCCTCTGGGCTGTTTACGTACAGGCACGAGTTCCCACACAGCACACACTCGACCTCTCCTGGTCACCCTCCGTCATGAGTCACAACCTTGACTGCTGGGGGAAACAGCAAAGGCAAGGTTCTCAGGGAGGAAGACACAGCCTGACACAGTGTCCCTGACTTCAAGAAATGGGCCTAAGATTCCAGCACTGGTAGAGCCTGCAGGTGCCCTAAGGAAGCTGGCAAAGGCCAGCTGCTAAGTACCTGTGAGATGGAGAGAGAGAACTCTGCACGTCTGCTTGTTAGGGTGGGTAGTGATGGAGGGGCAGAGACTTAATATGTTGTGTGATCCCATTTGTGGAAATATCTGGAATATAAGGCGAATCTATAGACAGAAAGTAGATTGATTGTTGCCTAGGGCTTGGGGCTCTGTGGAATGAAGGCAACTGCTAAAAAGTATGGGAGTTTTGGGGGCTGGAGAGATGGCCTAGCGGTTAAGAGCACCAACTGCTCTTGCAGAGGGCCCGGGTTCGAATCCCTGCACCCACATAGCAGCTGAGAACTGTCTTTAACTCCAGTTCCAGGGGAATCTGACACCCTCTTCTGACCTCCGTGGCATTGTAAGACAGGGGTGCACCAACCTACATGCAGACAATACACTCATACACATACAAAATAAATAAAATTAAAAATCAGAATTCTGGGGCTGGCTGTGGTGGTATGTGCCTATAATTTTAGCAGTGGTAGGCAGATCTCCCTGTGTTCAAGGCCACCCTGGTATAGTAAGTTCCAGGCTAATCAGACCTTGTATTAGTTACTCTTCTGATGCTGTGATAAAACACCAAGACCAAAGTAACTTCTAGAAGAGTTTATGTTGGCTTCTGATTCTAGATGGAGATTCCATAAAGGCATGGAAGATATGGCAGGAGGTGGCCAGAAGAGAAAGCTGAGAGCTCACAGCTTCAAACACATACAGGAAGCACAGAGTAAACAGGAAATGGATGAGGCTATGAACTCTTAAAGCCCACCCCCAGTGATAGACTTCCTCTAACAAGGCCACACCTAAACTTCCACAAATAGCACCACCAACTGGAGAGCAAGTGTTCAAATATGTGAGCCTACTGGGAAATGGCTCATTCAAACCACCACAGGCCTACATACTGAGACCTTGTCTCAAAATAAACACCCAGGCTGGTGGGGCACCCCTTTAATCCCAGAGCAAGTGGATCTCTGTGAGTTCGAGGCCAGCCCGGTCTACCTAGGGAATTCCAGGCCAGCTAGGGCTATAGGGAGACCCTGTCTCAAAAACACACACACAAAAAACAACAAGCAAATTAATGAATTAGTTACATATAAATAAAATAAATTTTTTTTTATGTGTATGAGTGTACTATCTGCATGTAGGTTGGTGCACCCATGTTGTGCAATACTGTGGAGGTCAAGAAGAGGGTGGCAGGGAGTGGTGGTGCACGCCTTTAATCCTAGCACTTGGGAGGCAGAGGCAGGCGGATCTTTGTGAGTTCAAGACCAGCCTGGTCTACAGAGTGAGTTCCAAGACAGTTGGGGCTATAAGGAGACCCTGTCTCGAAAAGACAAAAAAAAAAAAAAAAATTTAAANGAATTCTAGATGGAGATTCCAATAAAGGCATGGAAGATATGGCAGGAGGTGGCCAGAAGAGAAAGCTGAGAGCTCACCAGCTTCAAACACTTACAGAAGCACAGAGTAAACAGGAAATGGATGAGGCTCATGAACCTTCTTTTTTTTTTTTTTTTTTTGGTTCTTTTCTAGACACGGGTCTCCCTGTAGCCCAGCTGGTCCTGGAACTTTGGCTTCTGCTTGACCAGGGCTGGGCCTTGAACTCACAAGAGATACGGCCTGCCTGGCCTCCCATAGTGCTTTGAAGATTAAAGGGTGCGTCCACACGCCCGGCGACTATGAACTCTTAAAGCCCACCCCCAGTACGACTCCTCTAAACCAAGGCCACACCTCCAAAATTCCATATTCCCCAAAGCAGCACCACCAACTGGAAGCAAGATGTTTCAAATATGTGGCTACTGGGGGAAATGCTTCATTTCAACCACCACCAAAGCCTACATACTGAGACCTGTCTCAAATAAACACCCAGGCTGGTGGGGCACCCCTTTAATCACACTCAGAAAAAGAAACAGTGGATCTCTGAGATTCAGGACAGTCCTGGTCTACCAAAAGTTCCAGGCCAGCTAGGCTAGGGAGACCTCTTCTCAAAAAAACACACACACAAAAAACAACAAGCAAAATATGAATTATTACATATAAATAAAATAAAAAAATTTTTTTTTTTCAATGTGTATGAGTTACATCTGCATGTAGGTATGTGTCGCACCCATGTTGTTGCAATATCATGTGTGAGAGGCAGAAAGGGGTGCCGGAGTGGTGTTGCACCCTTTAATCCTCGCACTTTGGGACGGCAGGCAGGCGGTGCTTTGTGGAGTTGATTGACGCAGCCTGGTCTACGAGTGAGTTCCAGACCAGTGGGGCTATAAGGAGACCTGTTCGAAAAGGACCTAAAAAAAAAAAAAAAAAAAAAGAAGAGGGCGTTGGATTCCCTGGAACTGGGGTCAAAGACAGTTCTTAGCCGCCATGTGGGTGCTGGGAATCGAACCTGGGTCCTCTACAAGAGCAGTAGGCGCTCTTAACTGCTGTGCCATCTCTCCAGCCCCAAAATAAAAAATTAAAAAGAGGTTTAAGCCTGGGCTGATGAGATGGCTCAGTGGGTAAAGTCACTTGCCACACAAGCCTGATGACCTAAGATCCTGTGGTGTTTATTTATTTATTTTGGTCATTTTGAGACGGTCTCCCTGTAGCCCCAGCTGGCCTGGAACTCGCTCCGTAGACCAGGCTGGCCTTGAACTCAAAAAGATCCGCCTGCCTCTGCCTCTGCCTCCCAAGTGCTAGGATTAAAGGCATGCACCACCACGCCTGGCCTGTGGTGTTTATTTGTAATCTCAGCACCGTGTAATGACGAAGGAGGGAGATAGGAGCGGCGCCTGGAAACTCATGGGCAAGCTCCTGGAGCATGCAAGTGTGCATCGGGAGGAACTAGAGAGGCCACACCTCAATAGATTAGAAGGCAAGAACCAGATTTCCACATGTACTTAGAGGTACATGTATCCTCATTCACACACACACACACACACACACACACAAACTGATAATAATAAATGAAAAGCACATTGCTAATACTATCAGATTTATGGTCCATTTTGTGAAAAACCTCAGGATTTGAGAATTAATTAAAAAAAATTTTTTTTAATTTGTTTTTATGTGTCTGAGTGTTATGCCTAATATATGTATGTGCAAAGGATTTAGCTTTGTTTTTGTTGTTGTTGTTTTGTTTGTTTTGGTCTTTTTGAGATCTGATTTCTGGTGTATCTACTGTTGGGACTTGGATTACTTGATTCATCTACACCTTTATTTTTGCTTGTAGAACAGGGGTGTGAATATTTACCTTAATATATTTTTGTAAGTATTAGAGTTCATATATAACACACCCATAATAGTCCCTTTTGCAATAGCTATTCTTATTGTTAATTTCGTGGGAGATAAAGGTTTTACCCTCATCTACCCACTTTCCTTTTTATGTCTTCTTTATCCTGTAGTTTCTTTTTCTTCTCACTTATTTATTCTTTCTTTTGATACTAACATTGCAACCCAGGGCCTCAGTCATATGTTCTTCTAAATATCCTCCACCTTGAAATTTTGGTGATGTAAATGTTTCTTTCTGGGGGAGAGCTGAGCAGGTAGCTCAGTAGTAGAGTTCACCCAGGACACATGAGGCCCTGGGGTCAGTCATCACTAACAAACATACACACAATTTTTTCTTCATCCATCTGAAGAAGAGATTGCTGTTTAGGCTCTAGAAAAATCTATATAGAATATTTTTCTTGGTTTTTGTTTTTGTTTTGGTTTTTTTGAGACAGGTTCTGTCGGTAGTCCCAGTTGTCCAGGAACTTACTAATGTAGACCAGGCTGGCCTTCAATTCACAGAGATTTGCCTGCCTCTGGGATTAAAGATGTGTGTTACTGGGCTGGAGAGATGGCTCCGCAGTTAAGAGCGCCTACTGCTCTTGTAGAGGACCCAGGTTCGATTCCTAGCACCCACATGGTGGCTAAGAACCCTCTTTAACTCCAGTTCCAGGGGAATCCGACACCCTCTTCTGACCTCTGCAGCACTGCATGACGTGGGTGCACAGACCTACATGCAGACAGTACATTCATACACATAAAAAATAAATTTTTTTAAAAAAAGATGTGTGCTACCTTGCCTGGCTTTTTAAAAAATTTTTTTTATTATTTTTTATTTGGGTGTGCATGCGTATGTGGGGGGGGGTAGATGTGGAGGTCAGATGAAATGTTGGGGTAGGTCCTTACCTTTCCTGTTGTCTGAGACAGGGTGTCTTGTTTGCTGCTGTATACACTCAGGTAACTGGCCCACAGCTTCTGGGGTGTCTCCCATCTCTGTCTCTCATCTCCCTGTAGAACTGGGAGTGCATTGGGGTTGGAGAGATAGCCTAGCAGTGAAGAGCACCTACTGCTCTTGCAGAGGACCCGGGTTCGATCCCCAGCACCCACATGGCGGCTAAGAACTGTCTGTAACTCCAATTCCAGGAGAACTCCAGTTCCAGGGGAATCCGAGATCCTCTTCTGACCTCTGCAGCATTGCACGACATGGGTGCACAGACCTACATGCAGATAGTACATTAAAAAAATAAATAAATAAAAATAAAAAATAAAAAAAAAGAACTGGGAGTGCAGCTATGTGCCACTGTGTCCAGCTTTACTAGTGTTCTGGGAATCTGTTTAACTCAGGTTCTCACACTTGCATTCAACACAGTGTACCCACTGAGATATCTTCTCCCCACCCCCCTTTTTGAGACAGGATCTTACATTATAGTTCAAGATGGCCTGGAACTCAGTATGTAGACAAAGGTGGCCTTGAACTCACAGAGATCCTTCTGCCTCTGCCTCCTGAGTGCTGGGATTAATGATGTGTGCCACCACACCTGGCTGTTTATTATTTTTTTATTTATTTTTTATGTGTATGAGTGTACTGTCTACATGTAGGTTTGTGCACCTGTGTCATGCAGTGCCACAGAGGTCAGAAGAGGGTGTTAGTTCCCCTGGAACTGGAGTTAAAGACGGTTCTCAGCCACCACGTGGGTGCTGGGGATTGAACCCGGGTCCTCTGCAAGAGCGGCTGCCGCTCTTAACCGCTAGGCCATCTCTCCAGTCCTATTATTTTTATTTTATGTTTATGAGTGTATTGCCTGCATGTAAGAACAGTGGTATTGCGCAATCCCTCCGGAGGTCAGAAGAGGGCATCCTATTCCCCTGGAACTGGAGTTATAGAAGGTTGTTAGCCACCATGTGTGCTGGCTTTTGAAACGGGGTCCTCTGCAAATGCAGTCAGTGCTGAGCCATCTCTCCAGACCCACTTCTCCTTAAAAAAAAATTTTTTTTTACTCATTGTTTTATTTTATGTGCATGAGTGTATTGCCTGCATGTAAGAACAGTGGTATTGCGCAATCCCTCCGGAGGTCAGAAGAGGGCATCCTATTCCCCTGGAACTGGAGTTATAGAAGGTTGTTAGCCACCATGTGTGCTGGCTTTTGAAACGGGGTCCTCTGCAAATGCAGTCAGTGCTGAGCCATCTCTCCAGACCCACTTCTCCTTAAAAAAAAATTTTTTTTTACTCATTGTTTTATTTTATGTGCATGAGTGTATTGCCTGCATGTATGTAAGTGCAATGCCCAAGGTGGAGGTTCCAAGAGGGCATCAGATCCCCTGGAACTAGAGTTATGGAAGGTTGTTAGCTGCCATGTGGGTGCTGGGATTCAAATCTGTGTCCTCTGCAAGAGCAGCCAGTGCTCTTAATAGTTGAGCCATCTCTCTAGACCTATTTTCCTTCTTCTTAAGGTAAACAAAGGAAGCCTTCAGTGGTTGGCATTGAAAGACTCTACTTTGGAATGAGCTGCTCCTCAAGAGCTCCCCACAGAAGAGGGATGCTGGCGCTTGGAGTGACCTCCCAGGCACACAGCTTGGTCAGAGGCACTGTGGGTTCCTATCCTAGGCATCCTGACTCAGGATCTGGGAGGCACGGAGAGGCAGACATCTTGTTCCGTCTGGGTTACCTAGCCTCTTCTCTGTGACAGAAACAGCTGGGAGAGGCTGCCTAACTTGTTTGTTTTCTTTTTGTTTTTATATTCTTTCAAATTTTAGCCCAACTTGGTCTCTTTGTCTTCCCTAGTCTCTGGAAGAAAATGCAATAAATGCTAGTTGTCAGAAGCAAGTTTCTTGTGGTGTGGGGTCAGTTAAATAAGGTTTTCCTTTTTTAAAAAAAAATAGTTTTGCAAATTTAACCTCTGACCTACACCTTTCTATCACTGTGTATTCGACATTACCTCTAGACAAGGTCTCTCACTGATTCAGCTAGACTGGCTGGACGATGAGTCTCAGGGGTTCTCCTGTCTCTGCCGCCCTGGCTGGGATTACAGACACCCAGCTCCCAACGTTAGGAGCCAGAGGTCTGAACTCAGTTCCTCTTGCTGGCACCATGAGCACTTTACTGACTAAGTCAGCTCTTGAGAGTGCAGCTATAGTAAAGCATCAATGAACATCTGCCTCCGAATGCTGGGATCACAGATATGTGGTATCAGGCCCTGCTTTGTATTTGTCTTTTAAGCAATAGATGAGTGTAATCTCATTAACTGGCAAATAGTTAGAATTTAAGGTAAATAACATTCCAACTTCTAAATACTGTAATACACTGCCCTGGACAACTGGCTATGGAGATACTTTTTTTTTTTTTTTTTGGTCTTTTCGAGACAGGGTCTCTCTGTAGTCCCAGCTGTCCTGGAACTTGTTCTGTAGAACAGGCTGGCCTTGAACTCACAAAGATCCACCTGCCTCTGCCTTCTGAGTGCTGGGATTAAAGGCGTGCGCCACCACGCCCAGCTGGAGATGCATTTTTTTGTCTGTTTGTTTCTTTTTTTTGGGGGGGGATAGGGTCCCCCTGTAGTCCCAGCTGGCCTGGAGCTCACTATGTAGACCAGGCTGGCCTTGAACTCAAGGAGATCCACTTGCCTCTGCCTCCAAGTACTGGGATTAAAGGCTTTTGCCACCACACCTGGTTTTTGTTTTTGTTGTCCTTGCTGTTGTTTTTAATGGAGAATTCTGTTGAACTTGTCTTTTCAAATTTGAGAAAGAAAACAAAGGGCTTTCCACATTCACATATTAACCCCAGGCTCAGGAATTTAGTATTTCTTTAACTGGTCTGCTTTGCATTGATGCTAGCTGAGGTGTTAAAAAAGGCTGAGCTGAGGAACCAGCTGCTGGAGATGGAGGCCATACATTCTCAGAGTGAGGAAGTGCTGGCTGTTGGTCTGGGACTTCCCAGGTCACTAATTCTGAAACCCACCCAACAATGATGTAAATATCCAATCAGTGTCTTTCAATGGCACAGATTAAAAGGTTGAAAGACCATATTCTGTTTCTTTCCCTAACACCAGGATCCTGTCAGAGGCTTGCAATCAAATGGACTCCAAGTCAGGCTTGCCCTTTTCTTTCTCATCTGTCCAATTAAGGGAATTATTTCATTTGGTGCATCCTAGCCATTCATTCTGGTGGACAGTTGTTTCTCTTGTTACAAAGACCAAAGACCATTCTAAACCCGGTCAGCCAAATTGGTAGAACAAATATCTCATAATTCCACGGAGCTGCCTTGGGAGCACTGGGTTTCAAGCCAAGCAGGAATCCTTGGCATGAGCCTTGCTCTATGCAGAAGCCTGAGCCTGGGGAGCAGCGTGGCATGAACTGGGCATGGGGGACATTTTGTGCCATTAAGTTCAAGAACAACCATTTGAGCATAAGTGATCATAGATAAAAAGAGAAGAGGGAAGGACGGAGAAATTTCTTTGTTTCTTTTTTTTTTTTTTTTTTGGTGTTGAGAGGAGTTACCTTAATTCAGTCTTCTCTGAGAGAAAACAAAGACAAAACTATAAACCTGAGTATAAGAGCAGTAATAATACCAAGAATACCTTTCATAGTTATTTAAAATTTTTTTTTTTTTTTGAGACAGGGTTTCCCTGTAGTCCCAGCTGTCCTGGAACTCTATGTAGACCAGGCTGGCCTTGGACTCACAGAGCTCCTCCTGCTTCTGCCTCCCAACTGCTGGGACTACAGGCATGTGCCACCATGCCTGGCTTATAAATAAATTTATTTTTTAATTTTATTTATTTATTTTATTATTATTTTATTAAATTTTATTTATTTCTGTATGTGTATGAATGTACTGTCTGCGTGCAGGTTTGTGCACCCGTGTCATACAGTGCCTTGGAGGTCAGAAGAGGGTGTCAGATTCCACTGGAACTGGAGTTCTCCTGGAATTGGAGTTTCAGACCGTTCTCGGCTGCCATGTAGGTGCTGGGGATCGAACCCGGGTCTTCTGTAAGAGCCGTCGGCGCTCTTAACCGCTAGGTCATCTCTCTAGCCCCTCATTTATTTTTAATGTGTATGAATGTACTGTCTGCATGTAGGTTTGTGCACCCGTGACGTGAAGTGCAATGCCGAGGTCAGAAGAGGGTCACGGATTCTCCTGAAACTGGAGTTAAAGACGGTTCTCAGGCACCATGTGGGTGCTGGGGATCAAACCTGGGTCCTCTGCAAGAGCAGTTGGTGCTCTTAACCACTAGGCCATTTCTCCAGCCCCCTGTAAATAAATTTTCTTTTTATGTGTATGAATGTACTATCTGCATGCAAGTTTGTGCACCCGGGTCGTGCAATGCTGTGGAGGTCAGAAGAGGGTGTGGGATTCCCCTGGAACTGGAGTTCTCCTGGAACTGGAGTTTCAGATGGTTCTCAGCCGCCATGTGGGTGCAGGGGATCGAACCCTGGTCCTCTGTAAGAGCGGTCGGTGCTCTTGACCACTAGGCCATCTCTCCAGCCCTATAAATAAATTTTGAATGGAAAAAAAAAGCCCATTCTATTTTGGAGGTATATTTCTTCCTTTAAAACAGACATTGATTTATAGTGAACTGAATTGACATCCCAAATCAAAACATGGAAAATTGGCTGGACATGGTGGCATAGGCAGAGGTAAGCAGATCTATGAGTTCAAGTTCCAGGCCAGCCTGGGCTAAATAATTAGACTCAGTCTAAAAAAAAAGGAAAAGAAAATCCCTGACTGGCTGACTGGTTTCAAGATACCACAGTGAAGAAAAAGCCACTGAGCCAGGAGTGATGTTTAATGTCTGAATTCTCAGAACTTAGGAGGTGGAAGCAGGACGATCAGGAATCCAAGGCCATCCTTAGCTACCTATCAAGTTTGAGGCTGATTGAGTTATGTGAAGTCAAGTTTCAAAAAGAAAAGAGTGGGGTGTGGTGGCACTCACCTTTAATCCCAGCACTCTGGAGGCAGAGGCAGGAGGATCTCTGTAAGTTCAAGGCCAGCCTGGTCTACACAGTGAGTTCCAGGCCAGCTGGGGCTAAAGGGAGACCCTGTTTCAAAAAGACCAAAAAAAGAAAAACAAGAAGCTGGACAGATGGGTCGGTGGTGAAGATCACTTGCTGCTTTTGCAAAGGACCAGATTTGACGTCTTAGCACCTGTCCTTGCCTCTTTAGGTACCTGCTCTAATCCCAGCACTCTGGAGGCAGAGGCAGGTAGATTTGTGTGAATTTCAGGCCAGCTGTGGCTACCAGAGACCCTGTCTCAAAAAAAAAAAAAAAAACAGCAAAAACATTAAATTAAATAGAAAACAAAACAAAAGTCTCTTATGATCCAGGTGCTTTATTTGTTTAGAAAATATCTCTCCCATTGTTCCTGTTAAATATTTGCCATAGTTTGCACTGCACACCAAAGTATGGTGTCAGAGGTTTGTGTCTATGTATGTACATGTGTGTGGTAGAGGTGACTGAGACAGTGACTCGATCAGATAATCTACCTAGTATGGTGGTGAAGAACTTCCTAAAATTAATCGGTCTTCAGGTAGCAGATCACTGAGGACGTGAACCCCTTGCTCCTAGGCAGTCAGAAGGTGATGTCCGCACGTCTTTGTGGTTCAGCCTGAGGAGTCCAGCAGCGTTGCATTTAGCCATGGCGCTGCTGTGCCGAAGGGCTCTCTGAGGAATTTTATGTGATGAATTTCATTGTAGAACTTCAGAAATTTCTACAGCCAAGAAATATCAGTAAGTGCAATTTCTACAGCATTTATAAGTATTCCAGGAGAGAGTTAAAGCAATGCAAAGAATAATGTACTTTTTTTTTTTTTTTTTGGTCTTTTCAAGACAGGGTCTCCCTGTAGCCCCAGCTGTCCTGGAATTCTCTGTAGACCAGGCTGGCCTTGAACTCACAAAGATCCACCTGCCTCTGCCTCCCAAGTGCCAGGATTAAAGGTGTGCGCCACCACGCCCGGCTGCAAGGATAATGTACTTAATGGAGCTTATAAACATGGCTTTGGGATGATTTTACTATGAGAAATTATATAGGATTATTTCTGTTTGAAAGAATATCATGTCCATTAGCCATGTGTGGTGGTGCTTGCCTTTAATCCTAGCACTTGGGAGGCAGAGGCAGGCGGATCTTTGTGAGTTCAAGTCCAGCCTGGTCTACAGAGTGAGAGTGAGTTCCAGGCAAGCTGGGGCTACAGGGAGACCCTGTCTGGAAAAGACAAAAAAAAAAAAAGAATACCATGCTAACAAGATTTCTGAGCCTCAGTCAAAGACTGATTTTGATGGAACCTGGGTCTGAGTAACACATGCAAGGATTGCTGAAGATGGCAGGCACTAGAGTAAAGTTGCTTCATTGTGAATGAGAAGTATTCTTTTAAGTATGTGTATGTGTATGTATGTGTGTGTGTGTGTGTGTGTGTGTGTGTGTGAGTTTGTGCAAATGAGTGCAGGTGCCTGTGGAGGCCAGAGGCATTGCATCCTCTGGAGCTGGAGTTAAAGATGGTTGTGAATCTTGCCATGTGGGTCTTTTTTAAAATTTTTATTTATTTTTGAATGTGTATGAAAATAATGTCTGCATGTAAGTTTGTACACCTGTGTCGTGCAATTCCGCAGAGGTCAGAAGAGGGTCTTGGATTCCCCTGGAACTGGAGTTCTCCTGGAATTGGAGTTACAGACGGTTCTTTTCTGCCATGTGGGTGCTGGGGATCGAACCCGGGTCCTCTGCAAGAGAAGTCGGTGCTCTTAACCGTTAGGCTATCTCTCCAGCCCCACCATGTGGGTCCTTTGCAAGAATAGTACATACTCTTTTTTTTTTTTTTCAAATGTGTATGAATGTCTGTCTGCATGTAGGTTTATGCACCCATGTCATGCAATGCAGCGAAGGTCAGAAGAGGGTGTCAGATTCCCCTGGAACTGGAATTGAGGACAGTTCTCAGCCGCCATGTGGGTGCTGGGGATGGAACCTGGGTCCTCTGCAAGAGCACTTGGCGCTCTAACCGCTAGGCCATCTCTCCAGCCCCAAGAACAGTACATACCCTTAACCACTGAGTCATCTCTCCTGCCCTTCTGTCTACAATTAATAACAAACTTTGCTAATGATAGGTACTTTAAAAAAATACATTGTTGTGTCCGGCGGGGTGGCGCATGCCTTTAAATTTTTTTATTCAATTTTTTTATTATTTAATGTAATTGTATGAATGTCGTCTGTATGCAGCAGATTTTTTGTACCGTTCGGTGCAATTCCACGAGGTCAGAAGAAGGGTGTCGATTACCCCTGAATCGGAGTTCCCTGGGAACTGGAGTTTCAGACGGTTTCTTGGCCGGCATGTGGGTGTGGGGATTAGAACCCGGGTC
Organism: Rhizomys pruinosus; assembly: GCA_009823505.1. NCBI lineage: Eukaryota > Metazoa > Chordata > Mammalia > Rodentia > Spalacidae > Rhizomys > Rhizomys pruinosus. Next base: position 2,103,577 of record VZQC01010550.1, on the reverse strand, counting down.
GCTCTATAAGACGTGGGTCGGCCACTCTATACAGCTAGTGCCCATCTCTCCAGCCCCGTGCATGCCTTTAATCCTACACTTGGGGAGCCAGAGGCAGGGGATCTTTGTGTAGTTTCAGGCCAGCCCTGGTTCTACAGGGAGTGTGTCCCAGGACAGCTGGGTCTACCAGGGACCCTGTCGCTCAAAAAGACCAAAAAAAAAAAAGAAAATCATTGTTTTGGCAGACAGAGTCTTGTGTAGCTGAGGATAAAACCGAGTCCATCCTGCCTCCACCTTGAGTATTGAGATTATAGGTGTGCCCCATCACTGCCAGTATATGTGGTGCTGCATTGCACCCCAGGCTCATCACCCATGCTACCCACAGTACTCCTGCCAAACCTGAGTATACTTCCGCTGGTGGACTCAAATCCGTCAGTAAGTGGGCTGCATCTGTGCCATTCAGCGTCTTGGCTGAGAATATCTTCTTTACTAAAGCTATGTGCTACCTCAACCTCCCCATGATTTAATCTTGAAAACACTACTTGCTACTTCATAGAGAACCATAGGACGGGTGTGTAGTCAGAGAATCTCTTTTCTAGAACACTTTGGACTTCCAGTGTTATTTCCTTGAGCTGCCAGCACAAACATTTATCATCAGTGACCTCCAGTTTTTGTTAAACAGAGTGTCTCTATTGGGGGAAAATACTTAAATAAGTTCTTATACTTTGTTTCATTTTATTCCTTATGATTCATTGTATGGTTGGTCTTTTTGAGACAGGGTCTTTCTATAGCTCTAGCTGGTCTGGAACTCCCCATTTAGACATGGCGTGGCCTGAATTTACAGAGTTTATCTGACCTCGCTTCTCACCAGGCCAGCTTCTTAACATGTTGGTTTTGAGGCCAGAAGGGCTACTTACAAGGTACCAGGACTGGGCATGCCTGCCTTGAATCCCACACTCGGAGGCCAAAGGCAGGCATGATCTCTTGAGTTCAAGGCCAGCCGGGTCCACAAGGAAAAAATTCACAGGCCAGCCGGGGTGGACTAAAGGAACCGCTGTCCAAAGAAACCCAAACCAGGGGCTGGAGAGATGGCCAAGGGGTTAGAGTCGCCGACTTGCTCTTACAGAGGACCGGGTTCCGATCCCAGCACCCACAATGTGCGCAGGCCCGAAGAACGTCTGAAACTCCAATTCCAGGAGAAAACTCCAGTTCGAGGGAATCTGACAAAACCCTCTTCGCTACCTCCGCGGCATTCACAACTCGGGTGCCACGACCTTGCAAATCAAGAGATTACATTCACATACAAAAAAAAAAAACCCAAACAAACCAACCCAACAAACCAAAACCAAACCAAACAAAGTCCAGGAGGCGCAGAGCATGGCTAAGGAGGAAAGGTGATCTTGCTGTGAAGCCTGACAACCTGAGCTCATCCCTGGAGTTGAGATGATAGAGGAGAATAGACCCAAGTGGCCTCTCTGACAAACATAGCTCACCCCATTCTCTCTCTCAATCTCTGCCGTCCGCCTCCTTTCTGCTTCATAGACACACGCAATGGCACACACACACAAATAATATACAATTTTTATTTATTTTATTTTTGGCCTTTCGAGGGCCTTCTGTCCTCCTTATGCTGAGGATTAAAGGCGTGTCGCCACCAACGCACCGGCCATAATATGACAATTTTAAAACAAGTGTCATCTGTTGGTGCTGGGGATGTTGCTCAAATCCTAAATTGAGTAAAATAGCACACATGAAGATAAAAAGAAAAGTGTGATCTTTCTGGAAATACAGCTCAGTTGTAGCAAGCTTGCCTAACGTGTGAGACCCTATGTTCAATCCCCAGTAGCACAAGTGTACTCTAGATCCTAGTTTGTGTTTTGGGTCTAAAGATTGCCTCTATGTTTAGTGTAGCAATTTTATTTCTTGTGTTGTGGGCCTCTATGATGAAAATCCACAGAAGAGAGAGAGAGAGAGAGAGGAGAGAGAGAGAGAAGAGAGAGAGAGAAGGAGAATATGAGAGAGAGGAGCACAAAGCTTTCATTCAGTTTGCGTTGTTTGTATACTTTCTTTTCTGCAGAGTCCTGCACTACGTAGTCCTTGGCTGGCCGTGGAACCTCACTACAATAACCGCGAGGTTGACCCTGACTCTCACACAAGATCCACCTGCCTCTGCCTCTCTCCTGTGGAAAGGCATGAGTCACTCCCAACTCTAATAGTCTTTTTTTTGGTTTTAAATTTCTTTTCAAGACATGGTCTCCTGATCACCATGCTGTCTTTGGAAACTCGACTATGTATACCAGGCTGCCCTGAACTCACAAAGATCGCCCTTCCTCTCCTCACGAGTGCCAGAAAAGACTATATTAATGCTTTGCCACCACCCACCACGTCGAGCCCAAAACAACATTCTTGTTTTTGTTTCTTGGTTCTTTTCGAGACAGGGTCTCCCTGTAGTCCCAGCTGTCTTGGAACTCGCTCTGTAGACCAGGCCAGCCTTGAACTCACAAAGATCCGCCTGCCTCTGCCTCCCAAGTGCTAGGATTAAAGGCGTGCGCCACCACGCCTGGCCCTAACAGTCTTTTATATGGGCTAGATGATATTATTATTTCCTCCTTTGCCTCCCATTCTCTTCCTTCTATAACAAGACTTGGAAGGGCAGAGACATTTGTCTTCAGAGGCTTCCAGAGGTCTCGCTGGTGAGGAGGAGGCCAATACAAAGAAGTCTGCTGCTCCCACAACCAGACCCCTCTGGTGGCTTCTGAAAATGTTAGGGAGGCAAGCAATAGTGTAGGAAAATGCTCTAACTTGCCGCAGGACCTTGGCAGCCTTCCAGTGGTGTTGCTACTACATTGTTCTTCCTATCCCTGGAGTGGGGTACCATCCATCACCACCGCTACTACAGAGACTAGTCTATGACTGCCTTTTCAGTTTCTCCACTTTATCTTTGCAAGACATCATTTTCCATAAGGAGAGATGGGGCTCAGACCCTATCAAAGCTTGTCAGAATGCTTTCCCTGAGGGCCATTTACTTCCTGTCTTATGCTTAATAGGTTTCTTTGGATCTTCTTTGATTCTACCATAAAGAGCCTCAGAGGATCATGTGGAGGGTTCTCTTGAAGAGGCCGTCTTGCAGAAAACAGGGACAGCCGCCTACCCTGTTTCAGAGGCTCCATGCCCACATCTGTCCATTTTATCCAGACCCCATTGTGGATTTTTGCTTCTAACTCTTTTCTACAGAATTTGTGATGAAGGGGCTGGAGAGATAGCCCAGTGGTTAAGAGCACCAACTGCTCTTGCAGAGGACCAGGGTTCGATCCCCAGCACCCACATGGCGGCTAAGAACCATCTGTAACTCCAATTCCAGGAGAACTCCAGTTCCAGGGGAATCCAAGACACTCTTCTGACCTCCACGGCATTGTACAACACGGGTGTACAGATCTACATGCAGACAGTACATTCATACACATACAAAAATAAATAAAATAAAAAAAGAGAAACTTTAAAGAATTTGTGATGAAGCAAAAGACTCCATTCCAGATCCATTCCAGAGTTGCTGTGAGAAACTTCTCCACTCTTTCCTATCACCAAAATGGCAGTGTAAGGAAGCTTCACAGGACCAAGCTCCCTGCTAGCAAGGGCTGAGGGAAAGACCACCTAGAATATTTGCTTTTTTCCTTCTGATTTCTTTCTCCACCTTCAGCTTTAACACTTTTCCCTTCCAATCATTTTTATATATTGTGTGAAGTTTTCCTAATTGGCTTTATAGAACAGAATAAAACAAAACCAGCTTACATTCATTTAGTATGGGAAGTCAAAGACAATAGATCTTTCTGGTTCTGGGCAACAGTGTTCTGTATTATGATTGGTGACTGTTGCTTTCCTGGATGATATCGGTTGGTGCTTGGTCCTCTGCATCTAGAATCAGCCTAAAGCAAGTACCGAGCATGAAATTGTTTTCCTTGATGGACTGTGTTGTGGCTAAGAAGCTTCTTTGGAATCAGGGTTTTCAAATACTATGTGTATATATATATATATATAGATAGATAGATATATCTATAGATTAGATATTTCATCTTTCTATACCGGGTCTCCCTGTAGCAGCCAGGCTGTCCCTGGGCTGACAGGGAGACCCATTTCTAGAAAAAATAATTGCCGGGCGGGGGGGCACACAGAGCGAGTCAGGACAGCTGGGGCTACAAAGCCCCCTGCTCAAAAAGACCAAAAAATAAAATAAAATAAAATAAATAAAATAAAATAAAAAAAATTAAAAACATGTTGCTTATTATCTTATTGATTTATTTTTTAGTGTTGGCAAGATGTAACTCTGCATGTTGGTTTGTGCAACCCCGTGTTGTGCATGCACTGAGGGGTCAGAGAGGGTTTGGGATTCCCCTGGAACTGGAGTTAAAAGACAGGTTTGGTGTCTCGCCGTTATGTGGGTACTCGGGATCGAACCTGGGTCCCATTGCAAGAGCAATCGGTCTCTTAACCGCTAGGCCATNCACAAATTGTACTTGATGGAATATAAAACAAAAACAGAGAACAAGACCATGTGGTGTTAGGGAGATAGAGTGGATCTGGGTGGTGGTAGGAGGAAGACTTGTGGTAAGTATGATCAAAATACCTTGTATGCACATATGAAATTCTCAATTTATATATATATATATATTTAAATTTCCAGTTCGGAACTAGTAATTCTTGGGCTATTCATTGTATTAATTACATTCCTTGATGCTGTGACAAAATACCTAATCAAAGCAACTTAAGGAAAGGTTTGTTTTTGCTTACAGTTTGAGGGGAAATCCAAGATGGGAGGCATGGGAGCAGGAGCCTGTGGCCGCCCACCACGGTGGCAACCAAGAAGAACAATGCCATGAACACTGGTGTTCGGCTAACTTTCTCTTTTATATTTGGTTGAGTACCCCAACCCATAGAAATGGTGCAACCCACAATGAAGACGAGTCTTCCCATCTCACCCTAATGGAACCTAGGTGATTCTAGATCCTGTGACGTTGGCAGTATGAACTATCCTGTCCTCTCACTCATAATCCAGCTGAATTCAGTTCAAATGTCCTCCTCTCAAACATATCTGCCTAAGCTTCCAGAAACTTGAGTTCAGCAGAAACCTCTTAAGAAACTTTTTTTTTTTTTGTATCTCCAGCTGATCTGGAACTTGCTATGTAGACGAGGCTGGCCTTGATCTCACAGAGATCTGCCTACCTCTGCCTTCTGAGTGGTGGTGACGTCATAGATCTGTGTGGTTTTTGAATGACTAAGTGTGGTGATGGTAAGCTTATTTGCATATTTTTGAGAAATTTCTATCCTTTTTTTTTGTCTATTTTGAGACAGCTGGCTATCTGGCCTGGATCTCAGAACTCACAGAGATCTGCCTGCTTCTGCCTCCTGAGTGCTAGGATTAAAGGCAGGCGCCATCACCCCTGGTTTAAAGAAGGGTCTTAGCTGCCATATGAGTGCTGGGAATTGAACCCGGGTACTCTGTAAGAGCAGATGGTGCTCTTAACCACTGACCCATCTCTCCAGCCCCCTTCTCTCTTTTTTAGACAAGAGTTTCACTATGTATTCTTGGCTAGTTTAGAACTCACTCTATAGATCGACCAGGCTGGCCTCAACCTCAGAGATCCACCTGCCTTTGCTTCCCAAGTGCTTGGATTAAGGCCTGGGCCACCACAGCCAATCTGCCTTTCTTTTCTTTTTCTTTTCTTTCTCTCTCTCTCTCTCTCTCTCTCTCTCTCTCTCTCTCTCTCTCTATCTCTCTTTTTCTTCCTGCAGCCCCAGCTATCCTGAACTTTTTATGTAGACCAGGCTGGCTTTGAACTCACAGAGATCTGCCTGCCTCAGCCTCCTGAGTTCTGGGATTAAAGGTGTGAGCTACCATGCCTGGCAGGTTTTACTTTTTTGTTTTTAAACATTAGTAATAGTTTTACTGTCTTCTCAAAAAAAAAAGTTAGCAAGCACAACAGTGAGATGTTGAACCAGGAATATTTATCTATAGCATTGTGCGAATGAAATCTTTTTTGCCTTGTTAGATTGACCTTCAGTTATGTTTTATTTGAATTCTGTGCCACAGAGGTCAGAAGAGGGCGTCCATTCCCCTGGAACTGGAGTTAAAGACGGTTCTCAGCTGCCATGTGGGTGCTGGGAATTGAACCCAGGTCCTCTGTAAGAGCAGTCAGTGCCCTTAACTGATAGGCCATCTCTCCAGACCTTATTATTTGGTATTTTTATATTTATTATTAATTCTTGCACTGCTGGGAATCAAATCCCAGGATTACACCAATGCAAAATAAGAGCTCCTACCTCTGAACTGTATTTCTTATCTTTTTTATCTCAGTTTGGGGGGAGCTGATGGTAATAGTAATTCTTGTTAGTATAAGAGAAGCTAGGGGGTTTATGCCTAAAGCTAGTTTTCTTTTTTTTGTTTGTTTGTTTTTGTCTTTTTGAGACAGGGTCTCCCTGTAGCCCCAGCTGTCCTGGAACTCACTCTGTAGATCAGGCTGGCTTGAACTCACAAAGATCCGCCTGCCTCTGCCTCCCAAGTGCTAGGATTAAAGGCATGCGCCACCATGCCTGGCCTAAAGCTAGTTTTCATAGCTGCACTTCTTGTGAAAAAAAGTCTCATTTAGAAATGACACATCGAGGTCATTTAAAGGCATGGTGGCCCATACCTTTAATCCCAGAGGCATGGGGATATCTCTGAGTCCCAGGCCAGCCTGGTCTACATTGGAGTTCCTGGACAGCTGGGGTTACAGAGAGACCCTGTCTCAAAAAGACTTAAAAATGACACGTCTTAAAACGCGTCCTTTATTACTTTTGCGAAATGTACAATCCCCTTAATTGTGAAGGCTTTGAGATGAGAGGGAAGGGGATCCAGGAAGATGGTGAGAGCGCCCAGCAGGCAGGAGGTCTCCGGGTTCGATCCTGGGTCCAGGGCTACCACAATTTTACCGCGAAGAGCCAGGAGCGCCTTTCGGACCCCGTTCCACTTTCCTCGGTGATAATCCAGTTCGTATCTTAGCGCTCCTGTCGGGGAGCCGAGAACGTAATGAATTGCCTTGACTCGGGCTTCAATCCACTTTCCTCGCTTAATATGCAGCCCAAAGTTTTGCGGCTCGCTGTCAGATGGCAGTGCTAAGACTTTCGCACCGATCCCGCTGCTCCGCCGGGCCGCCTCTTCCCACGGAGTCACAAACTTTCGGAAGCAACGACTCCCGGCGGAAATCCACGCCGGGCTTTGAGCTCCGCTCCTGGCGGCCGTCCACCGACACACTTGCCCTTTTGCTCCGCTCTGCGCTCCGGGCGCGCTCCGCTGGGCGTCCGCCGGGCGGGAATGCGGGCCGCGACTCTGTGCTCCGCCCGGACGCCGGACCGTGGCCTCGCAGAGCCAGGGCGGCGACCCGGGCCGCGCGACCTTTTGTGTGCGGAGTCGTTTCCGACGTGCCTGGAGGACCGCTCCCCTCGAGCCCTTCCCGGCGCGGCCTCAAGCCCCGCGCCCACACAGTGCCGGGACTGCGGGCTCTCCTAGGTTGTTCCCCAATTCGCACCAGTCCATACCGTCCTCCAGGCCGGGGACCCGGTGCGCTCGGCTGTGGGCAACGCCGCCTGGCAGCCCAGCCCCCTTCCCCGGCCGGGCTGCAGCTGGGGCTCCAGCGGTCAGCAACTCCGCTCGCTCCGGCGGCTCTTAATCCAGTCCGTGTTTTCAGAGTGCCGGCCGGTACGGCTGGGCGATAAGAACTCTCCAGTGAGAGCGAGCGAGCAAGACTTTAGTCCGGTTTCCATGTCAACGATTCGGTCCGTGTTTGCCATCCGGCTGGCGGCGGCCGCGGCGCTTTCGCGAGGGGAGCGCTGTCCTCGTCCCGGTGCTCCAATCTGCGCCGGGATTCCAGACCTGCCCGGTGTGGGGTTAAAAGGCAGGGGCTGCGGGGAAAGGACCCTCCGAGGGGAGGACCTCCGAGGGGAGGACCCTGGCCCCGAGTCGGGGTCTCGCCGCTCGGGCCAGCCACGTGCCCGCTCCTCCCCTCCCCCTTCCCCGCTCCCAGGGCTCCTGGGAAAAGCTGATGGGCCAGTTTCTAAGAAAGTTCCTCGGCACCGCAGCCCTCGGGTGGGTGGTGGAGGTCCACGCGAGGAGGGGACCTCAAAGACTCGAGTCCTAGAGAGGGGCGGAGAAGAGAAAGCCTCTCCTGATCCAAGTGGACGGGGCGTTCTGCTCTGTGCCTAACTGCCATATTAAAATGGTGACTGTTTTCAAAACAGCGTGACCACGTGTAGGGAGAAGGATTTTGGCGCTTTCCATATTCACAGCCATGGAAGAAGGCCATGAGAGCTTGTTTTGAATTCAAATCCACTGTGGCTTCCAGATTTTCACTGGGCTCCAGGTTTCCCATTACACCCCAGCTCTGAGGAAAATGGCAGGGTAATTGCATGTAAAAAATTCCTCATTTGTGTGCAGGACTCAGGACTGTTTGGCAGCTCTGAGGCAGTTGATTAAATAGCAAAGCTCCATTTATGAGGCAGCCTATAATTTGGTTTCTAGGACCTAATGCGCCAGTGGAGTTGTTGCTCGCGAGGACTGAGTGAAAAGAGGGCACTGGGCACACCAGTCAGTCCCATCTTCTTGGGAGGTTGGTTTGGTTCTAGGCTTGGTGTCGGGGGATGGGAAAGCAGAGGAGCTTGGGGGAGTCTCACCAGTAGACCAGCAGGAAGGTGCTACCTTTGTAATGCAGGACCTTCTAGGCTTTTCTTGGGGGTGGGGGAGGGATTCAGGCTGTTGGGAGTTATTTATGGTGATCCTTCAGGACAGGGTCAGAACTCCAGGGCCTGCAGAATCCACAAGTTCCAAGCTTAAGGCCTGTGGTCATCCAGTCTCCAGTTAGAAAATCCGAGAGAAAGGAGGTCTTTGTTGGTGACGCTGGCCTGGGCCTCTGCTGGGGCAGCCGTGTGCCTGGTGACGAGCTGGAGTCCCCTCTGGCTCTTCCCAGTCTGTTGTCAGCCGGAGAAGAAAAGTCTGCTGTGGGATTTGGTGGGGCCTGTGGATCCGGACAACACTGGGCTTTCTGGGAATGCCTTCATCCTTTCTGATAAGCCTGGCCTTAGGGTTTCGGGCTGTAATGGTAAACTTTAAAAGAATCTTTACATCTTGGGCTAGACAACACTTCTGAGGGGCGTCCGATTTCTGCCCGACCAGTTAGGCTGTGCCTTTTCTCTCTTTAAGGAGAAAATGGTTTCCATTTCCCGAATCCATCTTCGCAGTGGTTTTTGAACATTCTGGTTCTGCCAGTCCCGAGCCTCTTCTGTGGGCTGTTTACAGTCTCACCAGGTACCTGCTTGGAGACTGGGGCTAAGGTCCTTTGTCAGCCGTTCCCTTAGGTAGTGAGAATGGGGCCCCATTTGGCTGGAGGACCGTGCCCCCCAAAGCAGCTTCAGTGGCCACCATTTTAAGTGAAGTGGCGAGATGACCCAGTTGGGTTTCATCCCCTTCTGACACTCGGAGCCCATTGTTGGGTCTGCTCACAACTTAAGCGCCTTTCTGGTTTCTCCCCCTTCCTTTTCAGGTTAAGTAGACAGGATGCAGCTTTGGCGATTCCACTTTTATAGCCACACTCTTCTGCCCTCTGACTTCCCGTGACCTGGGTAGTCCCCTCCCTTGTGTCTTTCGATAAAAGGATAATCCAGACCTCGTGCCCCTGGGCCGTGTCAGAACAGGCTAATGAGGGCAGGGCTGGGGAAAATGGACAGTCAGAACAATGGTCAGTCGTCCTTTAGGGCTAGCCAAAGAGGGTGAGAAGCGGAGCTCCCTCCGCTGGGTTTTTCGAGCAGGTCTCTAAAGGCTTGGAGGGGGGAAAAAAAAAAGTGCTGTGGAGGTGCCCAAGTAGCAGCCAAGAAACCAGGCCGGGTGCCAGGGGGTCAGGCCTGGGCCGCGGCGGCCGCGGTTTTGGGCTCAGCCAATTCTGCCCGCGCGGGTAAAGTTCACGCTGCCCGCTCCCCTCGCGGCGGCCAGGAGGGGGCCAGGCCCGGCGGCAGAGGAGGCGCGCGCTCCAGGGCTGCGCGCTCCGGGCCGGGTTTTCCTCGGAGCCCTCGGCGGCGGCGCTGCGGAGCCAGAGAGGCTGAGGGCCTGCCGCTGCCGCCTGCTCCCCTCCTCCTTTGTGAGGGGAAGGGAGCGAGTCCATTCCACGGCCTGCGCCCGCTCCGCGCTCCATTCCGGGTTTTCCAGGCGGCCGCGACGGCGCTGGGTAAAATGGCAGTGCTGAGCCTCGTGTCGGAGTGAGGGGGACTCGGAGGAGAGTGGGGCGCTCTAGCCGCTTGGTCCGGCCGCCCGCCTGCTCGCCCGCACGCCCGCCGCCGCGCAGCAGCCTCAGCCCGCGCCGCGGCCGGGGAGGCGAGGCCGGGCGCCCGCCCGCCCCGAGCGCCGACTCTGCCTCCCAGCGCCCCGTCCGCCGCCGCGCGCCCTCCAGCCCGCCCGCCCGTCCCGGGTCCCCCTCCCCCCGCTCCCTCCCTCCCTGCCCGCCCCCTCCCCCTCGCCTCCCTCCCTCCCTCCCTCCTCCTTTCTCCGGCAGCAGAAAGCGGAGAGTCACAGCGGGGCCAGGCCCTGGGGAGCGGAGCCTCCACCGCCCCCCTCATTCCCAGGCAAGGGCTTGGGGGGAATGAGCCGGGAGCGCCGGGTCCCGAGCCCACAGAGCAGCGGAGCCGCCGGCGCCTCGGCTGCCGCCGCCTCCTCCTCCTCCTCCTCCGCCGCCGCCAGCCCGGAGCCTGAGCCGGCGGGGCGGGGGGGAGAGGAGCGAGCGAGCGAGCGAGCGCCGCGCAGCAGCGGAGCCCCGCGAGGCCCGCCCGGGCGGGTGGGGAGGGCAGCCCGGGGGACTCGGCCCCGGGGCGGGGTGGGAGGGGGGAGAAGACGAAGACAGGGCCGGGTCTCTCCGCGGACCAGACAGCGGGGATCATGGCCGCGCAGGTCGCCCCCGCCGCCGCCAGCAGCCTGGGCAACCCGCCGCCGCCGCCCTCGGAGCTGAAGAAAGCCGAG
>VZQC01010550.1:2037569-2090069 GCA_009823505.1 Rhizomys pruinosus | reverse complement strand
GAGCAGCTCAATTTAAAAGGATGCTGGTGTCTTTCATGATCTTGAGAGGGACTTCTAAAGATTTGTTTTGGAGAAATTTATGGTTTGTTCCTGGAATATTATCCCCCCAAGAAGCTTGTTTTCTGTTTTGTTATTTATCATTTTAGAGCTTTGAATAAAGATTGGCCAATATTAGTCTTTGTATTTTAAGTTGTATTCTATTTTTTGCTATTTGCCAAGGTGTAAAGACAAGGTCTACAGTGACACTTAAGGCTGCGATTTCTAGGTCCCTTCTCCTAATTCTGTTTTACTTACATTTTGCTCTGCTTTTCTCTTCCTCAGTGCATTGGTCAGGAATCTTGGGTGCTCCCAGGAGCTATTATCTTTTCAAAGAGGGGAAAAGCCCACCCCACCCCAGGTCCTCATTCCCAGCAGATGTACCTTTGTGCTGGAGTTTGTTCACTTGGAATAAATACCTGTGTTGCCTCCCAATCTTAGAACTACTTCAGTCTTCTGTTGAGCTGGAACTTTGAAAAGAGCTGTGTAAGACAGAGACCTGTGCTGCGATGCATACCCCCGTGCTCTGTATCTGTCTGAGAAACAGGGAGATGCCAAGTTGTTTTCTGCTGCCTGGATAAGTTGCATCTTAGAGTATGTGCATGTCTTTTGTCATTCTATAATTTATATCTGCTTCTCCACAGTTTTCTTATCCTAAGAAAATTTACCTTTCTTGAAAACCATTAGAGGAAATATTTGTGAAAGGGATTAAGGCTCATTAAAACCCAGCACTGGTTTTATCTGTGGTTTGGGGGGCGCTGGCTTTCTTCCTGCATGCTTTTGTTTTTTGGAGACAGGGTCTCAGGTAGCTTAGAACCTGCTGCATAGCTGAGGCTGGCTTTATGTTCCTGATTTTCTTGTCTCCGCTTCCCAAGAGCTCAGAATGCAGCCAGGGGCCATCATGCTTGATGCTTGTTTTCTTTTTTTTTTTTTAGTCTTTTCGAGACAGGGTCTCCTTGTAGCCCCAGCTGTCCTTGAACTCACAAAGATCTGCCTGCCTCTGCCTCTGCCTCCCAAGTGCTAGGATTAAAGGCGTGCGCCACCACGCCCGGCTCATTTTTTATTTTTTAGTCAACTTGTGAGCCATTTCTGGTTTTCAGTCATTCCCAGTGTCTAGATTAGGTACTGTTCTGTTCTGTTCTGTTCTGTTCTGTCCAGGGGCACATGATAGGGATGTGGATACAGGCCTTGTTTTAGAATCCTGTCTGTGTTACTTTAAATGAATTTTTTAAAATTCCCTTTTAATGTCACTAGCACTTTACACAAAGTAGATTCCTGTCTAATTTCATTTCTGTTCTGAGATCCAGGGAATGAGCTGATGAACAGTCACTTGTGGAAGAGATAATGCAACTTCAGTTTTGTGGGCTTTTTAGGGTGTGTGACAGTAGTGTATGTAAGAGATATAGGGGGATAGGATTTGCTCTCAGGTAACCTTTGCTACCCAAGGATAGGCCTCTTGTCAGACCATCTACTCCTGCACATTTTTTTTTTTTTTGACATTGTTTCCCTGTCCAGGTCTGGCTAGCCTGGAACTGCCTATATGAACAAGGCTGGCCCCCAAATCACAGATAACCATTTGCCTCTGCCAGGATTAGAGGCATATGCCATCATTCTTTGCAAATACCCCCCCCCTTTTTTTTTAAGCTAGGGTCTTGTGTGTATATATATATCTTGGGCTGGCCTTACAATCCAGGATAACCTTGAAGTTCTGATCCTCCTGCTTCTACCTCTCAAGTGCTGGGAATCTGTGCGTGTGCCACCAGTCCTGTTTTGTTTTGTTTTTAAGATTTTTTTACAATGTGTGTGTGTGTGAATTTATGCATAGAGTGCCCTGGGAGGCCAGAGGGCGTCGGCTTCCCTTGAACTGAGTTACACGTGGTTGTGAGCTGCCTGATGTGTGTACTTGGAACCCATGGACATCCTCTGGGAAACCAGTAAGCACTCTTACCCACTGAGCCACTTCTGCCAGCACCTGTCCGATATTTTTAATGTGCTGGGGGTTGAACCCAGGACTTCACATATGGCTAGGCAAGGACTTTGCCAACTGAGGTATATCTTTACTTTTTAAGTATTCTTAAATAAGAGACCATTCTTACCTTTCTTCAACCAGGTCTTAGATTAAGAATACTTTCCAATACATGATTAACTAAGGTGATAGTTTTTTTATTTGATTTTGACTTTATGAAATAAAGAGTAGGTAAGTGTGTTAGTTAAGTTAGGATGATCTTAGTGAAGTTTTCCTTTTCATAATTAGTATTGTGTTTTCAAGGGGTCGAAGTCATAGGTTACGTGTGTACATGAACTTAATAGAAAGCTTTTTACTTGGGTTACTTTCAGCAGTAATACCTTGAGAGTAATACTAGTTTATCATGGTAAAACATAAAATACAGCCTGGTATGGTGGTACATACTTTTGAGAGGTGAAGGTAGAAAGGATAAGGAGTTAAGAGACCAGCCTGGGCTGCAGAGAGCTGTCTAAAAACAAAAGAGATATACAAGAAATAGTTCAGGGTCAAGTTGGATTTGATTATAGATACTTGGCTGTTAGTTTCTGTTATAGACTGTCAACTGATATTTCAAACTTCTGTGAACAGAGGAATCCCGGCTCTATTATCAGAATGCCTACTGGCTGATACTCTGGGCTGGCTGGAATATAGAACAGTTGGGAGTTCTCTCAAGTTAGAAGAGACCAGGAAAACCAGGGAGATGGTGCAGTTGTGGGAACTTCCTGCTTCTTTACTGTTAATGGGAGAACTGGGGATGATGGGAGTTGGGATGGTGGTTCTCTAACTAGAGAAAGCAGCTAGGTTGGTTTCTTGTGTATTGATCTCTGTAAGAACTCACCCCCTTACCTCCTGCCACCCCTTGTGTATGTTATAAAGCTAATCATGGCCGGGCGTGGTGGCGCACGCCTTTAATTCTAGCACTTGGGAGGCAGAGGCAGGCGGATCTTTGTGAGTTCAAGGCCAGCCTGGTCTACAATGTGAGTTCCAGGACAGCTGGGGCTACAGGGAGACCCTGTCTCTTGAAAAGACCAAAAAAAAAAAAAAAAAGCTAATCATGGCAACCATCACCTGCTGTAACAAGATGGATTACATTAAACATTCATATGTTGGATTGACTCTTATATAAGTCAGCTAGAGCAGGCATTTCATACAGCAATGAGTGAACTCTACCCCCATCTTTCCCCCCCCCCCATCTTTTTGAGACAGGGGCTCTGGTTAGTCCCAGCTGGCCTGGAGCTTGCTATGTAGACCAGGCTGGCCTTGAACTCAGAGATCTGCCTGCCTCTGCCTCTGAGTGCTGGGATTAAAGGCGCACCACCACACCTAGCTCCAAACTTTTTAAAAATTTAGGGAATAGGGGGCTGGAGAGATGGCCTAGCGGTTAAGAGTGCCGACTGCTCTTGCAGAGGACCCGGGTTCGATCCCCAGCACCCACATGGCGGCTGAGAACCGTTTGGAACTCCAGTTCCAGGAGAACTCCAGTTGCAGGGGAATCCGACACCTCTTCTGACCTCCGAGGTATTACACGACATGGGTGCACAAACCTACATGCAGACAATGCATTCATACACATAAATAAATTAAAAAACAGAGTCACCAGGCGTGGTGGCGCACGCCTTTAATCCTAGCACTCGGGAGGCAGAGGCAGGCGGATCTTTGTGAGTTCAAGGCCAGCCTGGTCTACAGAGTGAGTTCCAGGACAGCTGGGACTATAGGGAGACCGATCTCGAAAAGACCAAAAAAAAAAAAAATTTAGGGAATAAACCTGGTATGGTAGCACACATTTAATCCCAGCAGTCTGTGAGTTCAAGGCCATCCTGGTCTATATAGTGACTTCCAGGCCAGCTGGGGCTACAGGGAGACCCTGTCTCAAAACAAAACAAAAAAAGGGTGGGAGGAGGGAATAGGCTGACAAAGTAATGGAGTGGGTCTTTTCTTCCCACTTTTAGAAGACTATTGATTTGCTTCAAATCTCAAAGTTCTAGACCCAATGACAGCACTGCATACATGTTTAAAATATGGTATTCAAGAGCCAGGTGTGGTAGCTCATACCTGTCATCCTAGCACTCATGAGGCTGAGGCAGAAGAATCTTGATGAGTTAAGATCAGCCAAGTTTACATAGCAAGTCACAGGCCAGCCTGGGCTACCTAGAGAAACCTTATATCTAGGAATAATGAAAAAGTATTCAAAGCTAAATGTGAAGGTATATATCTGTAATCCTAGAACTAGAGAGACTGAGGGAAGGAGGAAAATTACCATAAGTTTGAGGCCAACCAGGGTAATACAACATATGACCCTTTCTCAAAACAAAGTAAAAGAAATAAATTGATACTGACTAGTTCTTTCCTGCCAATAAATTGTCATTCCTGGGGTTCTGAAAAGAATCTGATTCCCTCTGGATTTTTATCCCTGGGCTTTTCCTTGTTTAGATTGCTCCTTAACATTACTGATGTATACTGAGTTTTATGTTGTTTGGGGTAAAGGGTTAGCACACCACTCAGGAGTGAGGGAGGCTTGGGTTCCACATGAAGGTCCAGATTAAACTGTGCTTGGACCAAGTCATTTGTATTTTACCAGTAAAATGAAGCTGGTGGACCATATGATATTCTTACTTTGTGCTGAAACTCACTGATTCTTCCACAGTAGACTTGTTATGAAGGCAACTTTTGTGTGTGTGTGTGTGTGTGTGTGTGTGTGTGTTGTTTGAGATAGGGTTTAGGATATGGGAGTTCAGGCAGAGGTTTGACTTTCAGTAGGGGGGTCTCTCTCTCTCTCTCATTATATAACCCTGACTAGCCTGGAACTTACTGTGTAGGTAAAGCTGGCCTGAACCCACAGAGACTGGCCTGGCCTGCCTCTGCCTCCGCCTCCCTAGTGCTGGGATCAAAGGTGGGCACCACCAGTAGGTGTTTATTTTTTGTTTGTTTGTTTGTTTTGAGACTGAGTCTCCCTTCTCCCTATAGCCCCAGCTGTCCTGGAACTCAGTTTGTAGATCAGGCTGGCCTTGAACCCACAGAGATCCTTGCCTGTCTCCCAAGTGCAGTGCAGGGATTAAAGGCGTGCACCACTACACCTAGGTTCCTAGTAGGTATCTTTTTTTTTTAAACAATTTTTTAAAATTTATTTCTTTTTTTTTTTTTTTTTGTCTTTTCGAGACAGTGTCTCCCTGTAGCCCCAGCTGTCCTGGAACTCACTCTGTAGACCAGGCTGGCCTTGAACTCACAAAGATCCGCCTGCCTCTGCCTCCCGAGTGCTAGGATTAAAGGCGTGCGCCACCACACCCGGCTTTTAAAATTTATTTCTGTATGTGTATGAATGTACTGTCTTCATGCAAGTTTGTGCACCTGTGTCGTGCAATGCCGTGTAGGTCAGAAGACGGCATCGGATTCCCCTGGAACTGGAGTTCTCCTGGAATTGGAGTTTCAGACAGTTCTCGGCCGCCATGTGGGTGCTGGGGATTGAACCCGGGTCCTCTGTAAGAGCGGTCGGCGCTCTTAACCGCTAGGCCATCTCTCCAGCCCCTTAGTAGGTATCTTAAAGCCATCTTTCTTCCCCTTGTTAAGGAACTCAAGGTGGTTTTCTCAGAGATTTGCAGAGACAAGCTCTGAGCAGTTAGGTGCTACAGTGGTCTATGTGGAATTATATAGGAAAAAACTTCACCAGACTGTTGCCTTAAAACTGTTCACAGGCAGGCTTGGTGGTGCACGCCTGGAGGCAGGGGCAGGGGCAGGGGCATCTCTTGAGTTCAAGGCCAGCCTGGTCTACATAGCAAGCTCCAGGCCAGCTGGGATTAAAAGACAAAAAGACAAAAAAACCTTCACTTTTGTCATTAGTCATTCCACCTGCCTGGAGGTTTTATTGCTTCAAGATCCCTAGAAGGCTTGACACTTGGGTAGGTTTAGGAATGGATAGTCCACCTCTTTTAGGGGTAGGTGAAGGAAGGTGGAGAAGAGGTAGTGTTTAGCTCTTTAGGCTTAGTGTTTGGGCAGATCTAGGTCTGGTTTGGGCAGTTCGTTGGTTGTAATCTAGGTGCCTGGACTTGTCCTGTAAGTTTTGCTGAGAGAGATCCTGGAAGAGGAAAAACTTAAGTGTTTCAAGGTAAATTTCATAGGTGTATTTGCCTTCTCATACCCATGGTTTAAGAAACTACATGGTGTGCTTTAAATGTAGTCCTGAAACTGCTGGGATTTTTTTTTTTCCTCTGCACACCCAAATTTCTCTTCTTTTTAAAAATATTTTCATTTTATGTGTGTAAGTGTATTGCTTGCATATGTAAGTGCACCCATGTTGTGCAATGCCCTTGGAGGTCAGAAGAGGGCGTCAGATTCCCCTGGAACTGGAATTATGTGTCCATGCTTAGCTGCCTTGTGGTCACCAGGAATCGAACCAGGGCCTTTGCAAGAACAGCCAGTGCTCTTGGCCACAGAATGCCATCTCTCCAGCCTCCTCAATTTCTATTATTTTTTCCTCTTTGCTTAATAGTTTAGAAGTTTAATTTCTTTTTTTTTTTAATTTTTTTAAAAATTTTATTTCTGTATGTGTATGAATGTACTGTCTGCAAGCAAGTTTGTGCACCCGTGTCGTGCAATGTCGTGGAGGTCAGAAGAGGGTGTCGGATTCCCTTGGAACTGGAGTTCTCCTGGAATTGGAGTTTCAGATGGCTCTCGGCCGCCATGTAGGTGCTGGGGATCCAACCCGGGTCCTCTGTAAGAACAGTTGGTGCTCTTAACCGCTAGGCCATAATTTCTGCATACTGGAGTTGTGCTAGAGGGAAGCTTCCCTCTACAAAGGAGGGGAAAGTAGAAGAAAAGGTGTTTGATAATTCTCTGCTTGACGCGGCAGCTTCTTCATCTGAAGGATCCAAATGTTTCAGAGCTTTGTGTAAATACTTGCTGAGCTGTCAATATGTACTCAGGAGGTTTCTGTAGTAAGATGTAAACGGCTCTATAGAATGTTTGACAAGCAAATTAATAAACAGTTTTCAAGCAAAGATAATGCTAGTCACCTCATGAGGTAGAATAAAAACACTGGTGAAAAGGATCTGGAAGAGGTAGTGCGGGGCACAGACTGGCCGTCTAGAAAGGCCATCTAGAAGAGAGAAGGGAAAAGATGCTCTCTGGAAGGAAAACCTTTATGTTTGGACTCTGCTAAGTTAAAGGGATATGAAACTTTCTTAAAAGTCAGTTGCTGCCAGACATAGTGTACATACCTTCAATCCCAGTAGAGAGAGGTGGATCTTTCTGAGTTTTAGGCCTGCCTGTTCTATATAGTGAGGGAGCCTGCCTTTAAAAAAATACCTGCGGTTACATAGTGAAAATCAAATCAACAGAAGTTTGGAAAGAGTGCCCCAAATTACAGTGATAAAAAGTAAGTGTTCCCCAAAAGCTTGGCTTGTGTGACTTGGAGACTGTGCTTATGAGTTTTAAAACCTTGTTCCTTCAGAGAAGGATTTGTAGTTTGGCAAGATGTTTTCTTGGGTCGATTTGCATTTCTGGAATACCAGAAGAAAGTTACTACAAGTTCCATGTTATCCTTTCAGCTGTGCATCATAAACCTTCTACCCAAGGGTTGTGGCCTTATATAGTTTTATTTATTTATTTATTTATTTATTTATTTATTTATTTATTGAGACAGGGTCTCCCTTTAGTTCTAGCTAGCCTAGAGCTTGCTCTGTAGACCAGGCTAGTCTTGAATTTACAGAGATCCGCCTGCCTCTTGCCTCCTGAGTGCTGGGATTAAAGGTGTGCACCATCATACCCGGCTATTTTTATTTTTAAAAATCTTTTACTTTTATATGTACAAGTATATTTCCTGCATGTATGTAATTCACCCGTGTTATTCAGTGCCCACAGAGATTAGAAGAGGGTGTCAGATTCTATGGAACTGGGAATTATGAACAGTTGTTAACCACTCCGTGGGTGCTGGGAATAGAACCCAGGTCCTCTGCAGGAACAGTCAGTCTCACACCCTCTCCCAGAAGTATTTAGCTTAGATAATAGCAGGGAATAAATAATATAATTATGACCCTGGTGATAATTTTTAGGTTCAGTTATCTTTTTATCTTATTTTATTTTGGTCTTTTAGAGACAGGGTTTCCCTTTAGCCCCAGCTGGCTTGGAACTTATTCTGTAGGCCAGGCTGGCCTTGAACTCAGAGATTTGCCTTCCTCTGTTTCCCATTAAAGGCGTGCACCTCAATTCTTAGCCTCTTTTTAAATTTTTAAATTTATTTTTATTTTATGTGTATGAGTGTTAGGCCTGCCTGTGTATAATTGTACCCATATCGTGCAGTGTCCAGGGAGGACAGAAGAAGGCATCAGATTCTCTGGAACTGGAGTTAAGGACAGTTGGCTGCCATGTGGGTGCTGGGATTCAAACCTTAGGTTTTCTTCTGCAAGAGCAGCCAGAGTTCTTAACTGCTGAGCTATCTCTGCAGCCCCCAGGTTCAGCTTTCTTACCAAAGGCTATCAGGTTGTTTTAAAGCAAAATAGAGCCTGGCGTGGTGGTGCACGCCTTTAATCCTAGCACTTGGGAGGCAGAGGCAGGCGGATCTTTGTGAGTTCAAGGCCAGCCTGGTCTACAGAATGAGTTCCAGGACAGCTGGGGCTACAGGGAGACCCTGTCTCGAAAAGACCAAAAAAAAAAAAAAAAAAAAAAAAAAAAGCAAAATAGAAGAAAACTTGAGTCAACATTGACTTTGCCCAATATTGTCAAGGTCTTTCCCACTACAGCAATAGTCAGGATGTTAGAACTTCAGTCTTATTTCTGAGAACATCATCTCCAGATCAGGGAGATCTGGAGAATTCAGTGGGAGTCGGAAATAGCCCTAAGAGTTATACTTACTAGGTTTTTACCATGAAAGGGATTTAGGAAAGATGAGAGAACAAAGATGGCTCAAGTGGCGCACGCCTTTAGAGAGTCCTAGCAACCGGGAGGCAGAGGCAGGTGGATCCTGTGATTCAAGGCAAGCCTGGGGGTCTACAGAGTGAGTTCCAGGGACAGCTGGGGCTACAGGAGACCCTGTTCTCGAAAAGACAAAAAAAAAAAAAAAAAAGATGAATGAGAGACAAACTAGATTGTGGTTTGGCATATGCCTAATCTCAGCACTCGGGATTTAGAAGGCTTGAAGCTGGAGGATCACTGAAAATTTAAGGCAGCTTGGATTACCTTGTCTCACCTCTCCTCCCCACTAGAAAGGTAGATTGAATATCTGCTTCAAAGGAATTTAGTCTTCATGGGGAAACAGGATTGCGTGCACACGTTCAGAAAATGTAGCAATGCAAATTTTTTTTTTGAAGACAGGGTCCCTCCCTGTAGCTGCAGATGTTCCTAGAACTCACTATGTAGGCTGGGCCTGGCCTTGAACTCCTCACAGAAGAATCCACACCTGCCTCTGCCTCCCAAAGTTCTAGGATAAGGTATCCTCCATCAAACAACACCTGGCTTTAGCAATGCACGTTTTTTTTTTTAATTTTAAATTTAATTTATTTATTATTGTATGAATGTATTGTCTGCAGTAGGTTTTTGTGCACTGGTGTCGTGCAATGCCGCAGGAGGTCAGAAGAGCATGGGATTCTCCTGGAACCTGGGTTTTCACTCATAGAATTTGGAGGTACCAGGACGTTCTCAACCGCCTGTGGGTGCTGGGGATCGAACACCATGTCCTCTGCAAGAGCATCGGCGCTCGTAACTACTAACTCTAGGCTATCTCTCCACCCAAAATTTTTTGTTTTTTATTTAATGTGTATGAATGTACTGTCAGCATGTAGTTTTGTGTACCCATTCCATGTGCAATGCCACAGAGGGTCAGAAGAGGGCATCAAGATTCCCCTGGAACGGAGCAACTAAAGATGGTCGTAGTAGTGGCCATGTGGGTGCGGGGGGATTGAAACCTGGAGCTCTTAACCCCTAGGCCATCTCTCCATCCCCAAGCAATGCAGTTTTTTTGTTTTGTTTTGTTTGGTTTTTTTTTTTTTGTCTTTTTGAGACAGGGTCTCCCTGTAGCCCAGCTGTCCTGGAACTCACTCTGTAGACCAGGCTGGCCTTGAACTCACAAAGATCCGCCTGCCTCTGCCTCCCAGTGCTAGGATTAAAGGCGTGTGCCACCACGCCCGGTTTAGCAATGCAGTTTAAAAAAAATATTTTTATTTTAGGTGTTTGAGTGTATTGGCTACATGCATGTAAGTGCACCCATGTCATGCAGTGCCTACAGAGGTCAGAAGAGGTAGTTGAATCCCCTGGAACTGGAGTTACTGACAGTTGTTTGCTGCCATGTGGGTCCTGGGAATAGAACCTAGGTCCTCTGGAAGAAACAGCTGGTGCTCCTAACTACTGAGCCATCTCTCCAGACCTAGCAATGCAGTTTTTTGTTTGTTTGTTTGTTTTGTTTTGTTTTTTGTTTTTTGTTGTTGTTGTTTTTGATTTTTTCGAGACGGTCTCCCTGTAGCCCCAGCTGTCCTGAAATTTGCTCTGTAGACCAGGCTGGCCTTGAACTCACTAAGATCCACCTGCCTCTGCCTCCCAAGTGCTAGGATTAAAGGCGTGCGCCACCACACCTGGCCTGGCAATGCAGTTTTACAATGGATGTAGACCAAATTAATATGTAGGCCAAAGGGATTCAAGAACCAAGAGCAATCAGAATTAGGCAGGGTTAACCTACAACAGCTGTTCAGAGGTAGTTTTTGAAAAGCTCAACATTCAAGGGGGGGTTAAAATATTAATTTGCCTTTTATTCATGACGATATAATTCCTTGAGTTTCACAGAATCCATTTGTACAGCCATTCCCAGACCTGTAGTTATCTTAGTGTTGCAGTAACTGAGATTTTTAGACTAACCATAAAATTTCTGAAAAAGAAAAAAAGGGGGCTTAGTGGTTCCTGTGGCTGTGCTGGACCTGGTACAACCTGCTAAATTCTAGACCAGTGTGTGTCCATCTGTAGTAATTCTGACTTTGGGAAGTCTTAGAGTTGTGTACTCTGGCTAGCTCTGCGGTGGTGGCGCCTCAACTTTGGTTGGTGGGCCTGGATTACTTTCTTGGCAAAGTTGTCTTACTTTTCTTCTTGTTATTTATATCTGTGTGTGTATCTGTGAGTATTTTGGTGTTCAGGTGCCAGGAGAGAGTGAGACCCTTTGGGGCTGGATGCAGGTCTGTGTCTCAGTCATCCGAAGAACATCATTCCCTCCAATTTCTTAAAGCAAATTCGAAGTACCTATAGGGACTCTTCCACTGCTGTGATTTTTGAGGAGCCGGAGTGGTGCTCAAGCTCATTGCTTTAGACTTTACATTAAGGGTTAGTGGCTGGATAAGCCTGCACATAAGCAGTTTGCCCATCTGGTCATAGAAATGGCCTTTAATATTATTGTTGATTAGGTTGGTTGTGGCCAAGAAACTTGTAAATGCTGCAAACATGCTTACTCTTTATGGAGTCTCTGAAATGCAATGATTTTGATTTCTCATTACCTGGTAGACTAAGTGTATGGAACTGACACTTGTCAAGGACTATCATTGTGTGCTTGCTAGCTGACCATGAATGGGTGTCCACTGCAAAGCCACTACAAAGCTTCCTCCTGGAAGACAAGGACGTTACACTGCACCAGTAAGGAATTTTAAAAATTATTTTTCTTGGGGGCTGGAGAGATGGCCTAGTGGTTAAGAGCACTGACTGCCCTTGCAGAGGACCAGGTTCAATCCCCAGCACCCACATGGTGGCTGAGAACCATCTTTAACTCCAGTTCTAGGGGAATCCAACGCCCTCTTCTGACCTCCACGGCATCGCACGACATGGGTGCACAGACCTCATGCAGACAGTACATTCATACACATAAAAAATAAATATATATATATATTTTTTTTTTTTGAGTCTCCCTGTAGACCCAGCTGTCCTGGAACTCACATTGTAGACCAGGCTGGCCTCGAACTCACAAAGATCTGCCTACCTGCCTCCCAAGTGCTAGGACCAAAGGCGTGGCCCGGCTCGCAAAAAATAAATGAAATTAAAAAAAAAAAATTTTTTAAATTATTTTTCTTTCATGTGTATGGGTGTTTTGTCTGTATTATTTAAGTACACTGTGCATGCAACAGTGCCTGCTGAGGGCATCAAACCCCCTAGAACTGGAGTTGCATATGGTTATTAGTCACAGGGTAGGTGCTAAGAACCAAACCCAGTCCTCTGCAAGTCAGTGCTCTTACTCTAGGAGCAGTCTCTACAACCCCTGATATGGATCTCTCTCTCCCTCCCCTCCCCTTCTCTCTCCCTCCCCTCCCCCTCTCTCTCCCTTCCCTCCCTCCCCTCCCCCCTCTCTCCCTCTCTCTTTGGTCTTTTTGAGATAGGGTCTCCCTGTAGCTCCAGCTGTTCTGGAACTTACTATATAGACCAGGCTGGCCTTGAACTCACAGAGGTCAGCCTTCCTCTGTGATTAAAGGCTGGGATTAAAGGATGTGCCACCACACCCAGAAGGCATGAAGTTTGGAATTTAAAACTAATACATTAATGTTATTAGAGTGTGGGTATATTTGCCTCTGTCTTGGAATGTGGCTGTCAGAGGATAACTGTGGGGTTGGTTCTCAACTTCTACCTTTACATGGGTTCCAGGGATTGAACTCTATTTGACAGGTAGGTCTACAGGCAAGCACCTTTACCCACTGAGCCATCCCATCAGCCCTGAAAGTGTAGGTCTTGAATTAAGGTTCTGGTGTAGAAATCTCTTCAACTTCTGCCTTTTGCAGAAGTGTTTTTAGCAACCCAGAATTGGGCATTCTGGTTAGTGTGTCATTTGCAGTAGGTGTTTTTTTTTTTTTTTTGAAGTTTTTTTTTATTTTTTTTTTATTTTTTTTTTTAATTTTTATTTATTTTTGTATGTGTATGAATGTACTGTCTGCATGTAGGTTTGTGCACCCGTGTCGTGCAATGCCGCGGAGGTCAGAAGAGGGTCTCGGATTCCCCTGGAACTGGAGTTCTCCTGGAATTGGAGTTTCAGACGGTTCTCGGCCGCCATGTGGGTGCTGGGGATCGAACCCGGGTCCTCTGCAAGAGCAGTCGGTGCTCTTAACCGCTAGGCTATCTCTCCAGCCCCTGCAGTAGGTGTTGATGCGCTCCTTAACTCACATTTTAGAAGAATCTAAGTTAGGATGAACATTGACTTAATGGCTTTGACTCTTTATCTAAAGTGTTCCTCCTGTTTCAATGGGTGAAATTATTTTCTTTTTTTTAAATTTTATTTATTTATTTTTTTATTTCTGTATGTGTATGAATGCACTGTCTGCATGCAAGTCTGTGCACCCCTGTCGTGCAATGCCCCGGAGGTCAGAAGAGGGTGTCGGATTCCCCTGGAACTGGAGTTCTCCTGGAATTGGAGTTTCAGACGGTTCTCGGCTGCCATGTGGGTGCTGAGGATCGAACCCAGGTCCTCTGTAAGAGCGGTCGGTGCTCTTAACTGCTAGGCTATCTCTCCAACCCCGAAATTATTTTCTTATCGCACATGAAGAAGGACATCTGAGTGGCTTTCCATTAATTTTGTGGGTCCCTTGTACAATAGCTGGAAGATTGTCCTGGGACAGGTTGAGTGTTCCCATTGGCTTCTGTGTTGTTGTCTAAGGCTAGACTGGAATAGGAAGAAGCCCAATGCCAAGAATACATTCCAACATGCAGCAGAGTAGGAAATTTGATCCCTAAAATGTTGACTTAGTGTTGGTTATGGTACATATTAGAAATCACCCAGTAATTCAGGACAGATTTTTGTTGCCCTCCAGGAAGTTATGTCGATATTAAATAGTAAGGGGCTTTGGGTACTGGGGGGGACTGTCTACGTGCCAAGAGACAGAGTGGCTTGAATTGCCACTCCATGAAGAGGAAATGTCCCATGTGTCCTCTTACCCCTCGCCCCCTTTTTCATTTGCGCTTCCTTATGGCTTTGTTGCTTCTATGTTCCCAAGTCTGCCATACTAGGTATTAGATTTCTTTTTCCCTTTGAACTGGCACATTCATGATTTTCTGTGGATCATCATCAGCAGCCAAGATTTTTTTTGTATGCTTTTCACTTTTAAACTTGTTAGCTTTCAGCTTGCTTGTTTATCTCTGTTAAAAGGAGCCCCCCCTTCCAAGATCTTGCATGGGTGTGATGGCAGTGGGGAGTGTGGGGTCGGTTGTGGTGTCAGGTATTTAAAGATCCCATTTGCTGTGGGCTTGGTGTTTTTATTTGGCCTCCTGCTTTCCTTGAGTTCACAGTGTGCTTGCTGTGCTTGCTGGGCAAGAGTCATCTGGGCTTAGATGTTTACTCATAACCAGACCCGAGTCTGTTGTACTTTGACTTTAAGAACAGAATGAATTTGATCACATGGTAGAGTGTTAAAGGAGGAAATGGATTTGTCATTGGGTCTTCTGCCTAGTGATTTCTGCCCTCTGGAGTAGACCTTACTTACCACTACCACTACCACTTCCCCCTGTCCTTATCAAACAGATTGCCTGGGCAGAAATTCTGGGAAATTGGTTGTTGGTCTTCATTCCCTTGTCTTCTCTAGCAAGTACAGATGCCTGGATTTCTCTCTCTCTCTCTCTCTCTCTCTCCTTTCTTTAAAAATTTTATTTTTGTATGTGTATGAGCGTACTGTCTGCATGTAGGTTGGTGCACCTGTGTTGTGCAACGCTGCAGAGGTCAGAAGAGGGCGTCAGATTCCCCTGGAACTGGAGTTAAGGACGGTTCTTAGCCGCCATGTGAGTGCTGGGAATCGAACCCGGGTCCTCTGCAAGAGCAGCTGGCACTCTCAACAGCTGAGCCATCTCTCCAGCCTGCCCCTCCCTCCCTCCCTCTCTCTCTCTCTTTCTCTCTTTCTCTTCCTCCCTCCCTCCCTCCCCTTGGACAGCTTTCCATTCTGATCCTCAAGTTGTGCTTCTCATAGGCTGGTCTAGTATTAGCTTAGGATTCTGAAACTTCAAAGTACTCTTTAGATATTTCACTTTTTGTCTCCAGACATCTAACTTGTACCTGTTTGGGAATCAAGGCTACCAAAGAAAACTATATTATGGCTTAAGGGAACAGTTCGTCCAAAATATTGCTCCGGGCCTGAGATCTTGACTATGAAGCAGTCACATGCTGAGATTTATGTAAATGTTCACATTCCACATTCAAGATCACTCCTAGGCACTGGGAGCTAGGTTTGATTCTCTATGAATTTCTTCATTTCTACTTAAATCCTGGAACAAATGTGTTATCATTCCTCTTAATTTACAGTTATGGAAACGTAAATTATTTTTTTGGTCTTTTTGAGATAATGTGTCTCAGTAGCCCCAGCTAGGCTGGACTTGAACTCACAGAGATCTGGCTGCCTTTCTCTCCCCAGTGCTGGGATTAAAAGCGTGTGCCACCATGCCTGACTGGAAATAGAATTTTCTAATTATTATTTTTATTTTATGTGTACAGTATTACCTACATGCATGTTAGTGCTCCAGTGTTGTGCAGTCCTTCAGAGGTCAGAAGAGAGAATCATATCCCCTGGAACTGGAATTACAGATGCTTGTTAGCTATCATGTGGGTGCTAAGAACAGAACCTGGGTCCTCTGCAAGAGCAGCCAGTGCTCTTAACTGCTGAGCCATCCCTCCAGCCCCAAGTTATAAAAATAGAGGTTTTTTTTGTCTCTTTGATATGGGTTTTCTCTGTATCCCAGTTGGTCTGACTCACTAATGTAGACCAGGCTGGCCTTGAACTCCTGGAGATCCACTTGCCCCTGCCTCCCAAGCGCTGGCACTAAAGGCATGCTCTACCCCTGGCTGGCTTAGAAATATAATTTGATTTATTTTCGTATGTATATGAATGTACTGTCTGCATGTAGGTTTGTGTACCCATGTTATGCAATGCCGTGGAGGTCAGAAGAGGGCGTCAGACTCCCCTGGAACTGGAGTTAAAGACGGTTCTCAGCCACCATGTGGGTGCTGGGGATCCAACCCGGGTCCTCTGCAAGAGCAATCAGCACTCTTAACTGCTAGGCCATCTCTCCAGCCCAGAAATAGAATTTTAAAACATCCACTAGAGGTAGGAATTCATTTAAAGTAAAGATGGGATATGAATCAAGTTGTTTTGTTTTGTTTTGATGCTGGGGATTAAAAGCAGAGCTCCTGATGCAGGAGTAGACAGGTGCTCTACCACCAAACCTAAAATACTCATTTTGCTTCCCCCAAATGATTTAAGAACCAGGACTGCTTGGGACTTTTCATTTTTGTCTTTTTTGGGATAGGGTCTTCCAGTGGCCTTTGTTGGCCTGGAAATCACAGAAATCTACCTGCCTCTGCCTCCTAAGATCAAAGGCGTGGGTACGATAGCTGGCTTGGGATATTATATATTTTAATTGCCTAGAACTTTTTTTTTAAGGTTTGATTTATATGTGTATGTATGCCTGTGAATATGTGCCCCTGGAGGCCAGAAGAGGGCCTGAATCCCCTGGAATGAGTTGAGCCAACTGCTGGGAATTGAACTTGAGTCCTCTAGAAGAGCAAGAAGTTCTGTTAACCACTGAGCCATCTCTCCAGCCCCTGGCTAGAACTCTTAAATAATTAAAAGACAAAGTTAGAAGTTTGACACTGTGGGCTGGAGAGATGGCCTAGCGGTTAAGAGCGCCGACCGCTCTTACAGAGGACCCGGGTTCGATCCCCAGCACCCACATGGCGGCCGAGAACCGTCCGAAACTCCAATTCCAGGAGAACTCCAGTTCCAGGGGAATCCGATGCCCTCTTCTGACCTCCGCGGCATTGCACGACACGGGTGTACAAACCTGCATGCAGACAGTACATTCATACACATACAGAAATAAATAAAAAACAAAACAAAACAAAAAAAAAGTTTGACACTGTGCCCATTCTTGGATCCTGGTCCTGGCCATCCCTTCCATTTAAGGTTTTATTCTGGGATTCTCATGAATGGTCATAGCGCTTGTTTTATTGCTGTCTTGTGGTTCTTGGGAAGAGACTGTTAGTATTTGGTCCTTAGATCTCCCTCATCTGGAAAGGGCTTTGAGTTTGGACATGGAATTCAGGCTCTTAAGATACAATCACATTTATCTAAGTGAATAACATTATGAAAATATTTACAGAATATTTTACTTTTCAGAAACTTGAATCATTTACTGTAGAGGAAGGTATTGCTGTCTTAATTTGCCACTTGGGTAGACTGAACACATAATGTTAAATGCCACATACAAAGTTTTATAGGAGAGTCCATCTGAAATCCAGTTTTAAATTTCCCTTAGGCTATGTGACTTTAGACCAACCATTTTTCTTATTCTGTGTTCTCAACTACTCAATGAAGAAAAAAAATCTACCTAAGCTGTAATAAATACTAAATAAGATATAATAAAAGTACTAATAGATTATGAAATTGCCCCCTGCTCCCTTTTTGGTGTTTTTGAGACAGGGTCTCCTTGTAGTTCCAGCCAGCCTGGAACTCGGTACGTAGACCAGGTTGATCTTGAACTGAACAGAGATCTGCCTGCCTCTGGCTCCCTCGTGCTGGGATTAAAGGCATGCCTGGCTTTTTTTTTTTTTTTTGGGAACTGGAAGCCCCAGTTGTCCTGGAACTCACTATGTAGACTAGGCTGGCCTTGAACTCACAGAGATCCACCCGCCTCTGCCTCCCAAGGGCTGGGATTAAAGCGTTTGAGACAAGGTCTCACTTCAGTACTCCTGGCCTGGAACTCTGTATATAGACCTCAGACTCACAGAGATCCGCCTGTCTCTGCTGGGATTAAAGGTATGTGCCACTAGGCCCAGCTGAGAATTATTATAATTATTTTTGATGTGTATGAGTGCATATAAGTGCAACCATGTTGTACAGTGCCCACAGAGGTCAGAAGAGGGAGGGCATTGGCTCCCCTGCAGCTGGAGTTAGGATGGTTGTTAGACACCATGTGGGTACTGGGAACTGAACTTAGGTCTTCTGGAAGAGCAGCCTGTGTTCTTGACTCTTGAGCTATCTCTCTAAGTTCTAAAATTTATATTTAATTAAAAAATTATTACTCTCTATATAATGTGTGTAGGAGGGTGTACACATGAGAGGTCAGAGGATGACTTTGATATTGGTCCTTTCCCCTTTACATGGGTTCCAGGGATCAAACTGGTTGCCTCTCTTTTTCTTTTTGAGACAGGGTCTTACTGTTGTGTTGCCCAGCCTGGCCTTGACTTTGTAGTTGTCCATTGTCAGCCCCCTGAGTTCTGTGATTATAGCATGTGTCACTGTCTGAAAAAACCCACCATTTTGTCCTAGTTTGGGAGAAGATTGCCTGGGTCCTGAAATCCTGAGTCCAGAATTTCTGTAGTGTTTTAACAAGTTCTTTAGACTATCCTGATGGACACTTAAATTTCAGAACTATTGGATTATGCATTTACACTCAACTGGGCTGCAGGGCATGTCTGAGTTGCCTGAGGTTCTTCTAATTACACTGCAGAGATTGATGTTTCAGATATGTCTTCTTTTTTTTATCATTATTTTTATTAATTTTATTTATTTCTGTATGTGTATGAATGTACTGTCTGCAATGTAGGTTTGTGCACCCGTGTCGTGCAATGCCATGGTGGTCAGAAGAGGGTGTCGGATTCCCCTGGAACTGGAGTTCTCCTGGAACTGGAGTTACAGACGGTTCTCAGCCGCCATGTGGGTGCTGGGGATCGAACCCGGGTCCTCTTCAAGAGCATTCGGTGCTCTTAACCGCTAGGCTATCTCTCCAGCCCCAGATATGTCTTCTATGATGAAAGTGTAACTGGATAGAGAAAAGCTAAAAACACTCTTGGAGTTGTGTTAATCTGCAGGGGCTGCTGAAAAACAAAACACTGTAGATTGTGTGGCTTTAGCAACAGTCTGAATGTTCAGAAAGAAGTGCAGGGGTCAGATGTCAGCAGATTGGACTCTAGGTGAAGGCTCTTGTTTGTAGACAGTGGTCTTCTCTATGTGGCCTTCTGCCACCTTCAGAAGAGAGCCCTTTGTTGTCCTTGTTCTTTATAAAGATGCTAATCCTGACATTGAGGCCTACCCTTCTGACCTGATTTAAACCAAATTACTTCCAGAGGCCCCATTTCCTAATACCATTACATTAGGAGATAGAACTTCAACATAGGCATTTCAGGAATATCCAAACATTTAGCCCATGTCAGACAGAGAATAGAGAGATCTTCTATTATGCAGTGATGATAAATTCTAGTGTGTGAGGTACCCACATCTGTTTAGTTAAGAATTGGGGCTCCCTGCCTTGTGCTTTTCTTTCTCTGAGTTCCTTGGTGAGATGGAATGGCAGTAATCTGTATCTGTGGTGTTCTGGGAGCTTGATGAAGGTAGAAAAGAGTATTTTAGGATGATGTCTGATACTGATGATACTGGTCTCTGAGTGTGACCAATTCAGTGCACACCTAATCCTAGCATTTGGAAGGTAGAGACAGGAGAATCCGGCCAGGAGTTGGACTTTAGCCACAGGTACGTGAGACCCTGCCTCAAAAGGAGACCAGCATTGGAATACTAATTAAATGCCGTGATGTTCCTTCTGCCTGTGATGGCCAATTGATCTGAGAACAATGATTTGAGAACCTCTGTCCCTCGTGCCCAACTCTTTAGTGAGCAGCCTGAGTTTTGCTATGAATTCTTTTCCTTCTGTATGTTCTTTGTGAAATAAAGTATAATATTATGGAGTTACCCTTTATCTGAAGTGTGTGAGACCTTTCTGAGGAAGGTCTCAAGCCAATGCCTGACTCCAGTTGTATGAGTTAATGAAGATTGTGCTTGCAGTGTAATAAAAGTTACAGACGGCTGGGTGTGGTGGCACACACCTTTAATCCTAGCACTGGGGAGGCAGAGGCAGGCGGATCTTTGTGAGTTCAAGGCCAGCCTGGTCTACAGAGTGAGTTCCAGGACAGCTGGGGCTACAGGGAGACCCTGTTTCAAAAAAAGACACACACACACACACACACACACACACACACACACAAACACACAAACAAATGGAAAACCAATGTTCTAATTCACTTGAGCTTTCTGAAAATCTAATACAGTCTCTACCCTTTCCCCTACATATAAGTATACTACCAGCTTCTTTCCTTGCTGCCTCAGAAATGGAGCTGTGATCACGAAAACTCAACCTGGGTAGTGGTAAACCAGTAACCTTTTCAGTGGAGATTCCTACTCTCCTGCTAAAGGCCTGGCTAACTAGAGGCAGGAAGTACCTGGTAAACAGAAGGTCCTAAATGGTCCCCACCTCTTTTTTGTTTTTATTGCCTTTGGTCTGGAGGCCACAGTCTTAACCCTCTTTGGTCTAGAACAGCTTTGTAATGTTCTTGTTTTTCCTTCTAGTTCATGATTTGAATACTTTGCTCCCTTACCACAACTTGGAATTGACTTCTTTAAAACCCCAACATAAAACCTCAAATGACCAATAGTGGTTTCATTATGGAATTTTGGTTTAAGATAAAATGCGATTGAAGTATTTGGGCTTGCCCACCCAGATGCATGCACTAAAGGGAAATTCTTTGTGCCTTGAATGAAATAAGATAATCTCAGAAGTGTATGTGAGCCAAAATGGACTGAGGAGGCGATGGAGGAGGGTTAGATATTGGCATACTAAATAACCACGGAAATCTAGCCAAGTATCCATCCCAATGTGATTAGACTAGCCAGAGTGCAAATAAAGAAGAGGGACGATAAGCTGCTTCAAGGATGACTGGTGGTTAACTTGAGTCTGGTCTCATGTATTCCTGGTGTAAATCATGAAGCCAGAGCCTGTGCACATTCCTTGGGCAGTGCTTATAGGAGTTGGGTGACAATATACTTCTGATGTTCTGAAACGAGGTGGGGAATTTGCTGGACTGTGTGGTCTGAAGATTGAGCCATTCCTTTTTTTTTAATTTTTTTAAATTTTATTTATTTTTGTATGAGTCTGCATGTAGGTTTGTGCACCCGTGTCGTGCAATGCCACGGAGGTCAGAAGAGGGTCTCGGATTCCCCTGGAACTAGAGTTCTCCTGGAATTGGAGTTACAGATGGTTCTCAGCCACCATGTGGGTGCTGGGGATTGAACCTGGGTCCTCTGCAAGAGCAGTCGGTACTCCCAACCGCTAGGCTATCTCTCCAGCCCTGAGCCATTCCTTCTTAACTTCTGTAATTGTGCCTGCTGTAGTTTAGAGTAGACTTTGGGGGGTCCTAGTTGAAAGACTGATATTTTGGGGAAGAAGTCCAGGACACTTCTAAGAATTAGTGAGATAAATAGTGGCATTGCTGCTACATTTTGTTGTCAAAGTATACCACCATACTTGAATAGCTACAGAAGCATGATGACAGTTCCATGCTAGTATGTAAATTTAGTTCTACAGGTCAGTGATGTGCCACAGATACCCTTTTTAGTATAGAAGGAATTTGGCAAGAAGTACTGTGTGCTTAATATCTTTTACTACCTTTATTTTGTATGTAACAATATCCCTGTGTACCCACCAGTGAGTATGTGGAGAGTAGGAACTGGTTCTCTTCTGGTATGAGTCACTGGAATCCAGCTTGGGTTAGGTCATCAGGCTTGGTGACAGGCACCTTTATTTTTTAATTTTTATGTGTATGAGTGTTATGCCTGCATAATATGTAAGTCCACCCATGTCATGCAGTGTCCACAAAGGTCAGAGTTGGATCCCCTGAAACTGGAGTTACAGACAGTTGTTAGCCACCATGTGGGTGCTGGGAATTGAAATAGGGTCTCCCTGTAGCCCCAGCTGTCCTAGAACTCACTATGTAGACCAGGCTAGTCTTGAACTCAGAGATCTGCCTGCCTCTGCCTCTAACTTCTGAATGCTGGGATTAAAGGTGTGCACCACCATGCCCAGCCCAGGGAGAACTTTTTAAAGAGAAAGCAAATGAGGCCTTAAAGGTTTTCTAGGGCAGCTTTTTGCATTGTTTGTTTAGTTGGTTTTGAATGCTGTCTGCAAATCAAATAATGGCACAGGGAGAAGTGTTTTAGGAACTGATCTGAAGAACTTGACAATGCTATGTTTGCTGAAAAGTTGAGTTGTACTCTCAGGTGGTTACATGACCTGTATCTCTGTGTGTTACTTTATTTTTTAATATTTTTTATTTATTTTTTATGTGTATGAGTGCACTGTCTGCATGTAGGTTGGTTCACCCATGTCGTGCAATGCCGCGGTCAGAAGATGGCATCATATTCCCCTGAAACTGGAATTAAAGATGGTTCTTAGCTGCCATGTGGGTGCTGGGAATCAAACTGGGGTCCTCTGCAAGAGCAGTTGGTGCTCTTAACCGCTGAGCCATCTCTCCAGCGAAACCCTACTGTGTGTGTATGACTTTATACTCTTTTTTTTTTTTTTTTTTTTTTTTTTATGTGTATGAGTGTACTGTCTGCATTGTAGGTTGTGCATCCGTGTTGTGTCAATGCTGCGGAGGTCAGAAAAGGGTGCGATTCCAGGAACTGGAGTTAAAGACGTTCTTAGCTGCCATGTGGGCTTGGGAATGAACCAGGGTCCTCTGCAGAGCAGTCGGCACTCTTTCTTTTTAATTATTTTATTTATTTATTTATTATTTATTTATTTATTTATTTATCTTATTTATACGTTACTGTCTGCATGTAGGTTTGTGACCCGTGTCGTGCAATGCCCGGAGGTCAGAAGAGGGTGTCGGATTCCCTGGAACTGGAGTTCCCTGGAATTGGAGTTACAGACGGTTCTTAGCCGCCATGTGGGTGCTGGGGATAAACCCGGTCCTCTGCAAGAGCTTCGTGCTCTTAACTGATAGGCCATTTCTCCAGCCCCACATATTTATCTTTTTTTTTTTTTTTTTTTTTTTTTTTTGTTTTTTTTCAGGTTCCTTTTTTTGGTATTTTTGAGGCAGGGTCTCCCTTTTAGTACCAGCTGTTCTGGAGCTCGCTCTGTAGACCAGGCTGGCCTTGAACTCACAGAGATCCACCAACCTCTACCTCCCAGTGCTGGGATTAATAAAAGGTGTGCACCACCACACCCGGCTGCAGTCGGCACTCTTAACCAGAGTCATCTCTCCAGCCCCTACTTTAGTACTCTTATCACAGTGATAAATATGACAAGCAAGAAAGGCAGAAGACACCAAGAAAACTGCCCTACTCCACCAAGCTTGCGGATCTGATCACACTAAGGCTCCTTTTCCTAGTAAAGTAGAGGATGGCTGGTGAGAGGAAGTACCTTTTTCTGATGTCAAGTCATATTGCCTTGTGCAAGTACCTTTTTTTGGTATCAAGCTATATTTGTGTATCACAGTATATACTTAATACTTTAATTTGGGGGTCTGTACTTAATACTTTAATTTTTAGAGTATGGACTAGAATGTAGTATCCCAACCTACATTTTGTTCAGATACCATCAAGGTCTCCCAGACCTCTGGAGAACTTTTAGGATAAGAACTTTTTATTTATTTATTTATTTATTTATTTATTTATTTATTTATTTATTTATTTTATGTGTATGAATGTACTGTTTGCATGTAGGTCTGTGCACCCATGTCGTGCAATGCCGTAGAGGTCAGAAGAGGGTGTTGGATTCCCCTGGAACTGGAGTTCTCCTGGAATTGGAGTTACAGACGGTTCTCAGCCGCCATGTGGGTGCTGGGGATCCAACCTGGGTCCTCTGCAAGAGTAGTCGGTGCTCTTAACTGCTAGGCTATCTCTCCAGCCCTAGGATAAGAACTTTTAGAATCCCCAATTGTCCATTCTATTTGCTGAAATGATACCTAATTTAAGGCATGGAATAGTTGAGGTCTTGCCAGTGTAAAAAGTCTTATGGCAAAATCTTTGAATAACCCATGGGTACCTACTATATGCTAATTGCTTATTACATAAGCTTCCATTAATATAACAACTAATTCCTGAGCTTCTGCAATGCTGTCAAGTAGTGTTGTAAGCATAGGATTCATAATTCCTGCCTCTAGAGTATTTTCTGGTGGAGAAATCTGTAAGCAGATACTAATGGATAGCTATATAATTGCAATTATAATAGAGGAAAAGTATTGCTTTTGGTAAATTACATTCCAATAATTTTGTGTTTTGTTTTTTGAGATGGGGCTAATACTTTTGTCCAGGCAGGCCTGGGTCACAGCATTCCTCTTGCTGCCTTAGCCTTTCAGGTGCTGAGATTATAGGCATGAGCCACCAAGCTTGGGTCCAGCTGTTGCTTTAAATAAAATCTATGTTTGCCTTGGCCAGTAAGTATTTTGTACTATTTAACTCTTAGGGTGAGTACTGATCAGTTCTGACTTCCTTTCCCTTGGCTTCTCCAAAGATTAAATGTTTCCGATGTAGTGGGCGAGGGATTGTTTCTTTGTGTGGAGCTGCCTTGTAGGACATTTGGCAGGCATCTTGTTCACCAGATGCTAAGTGCTAGTAGCATTACAGAGATTTGGTGACAGCCAAAAAAAGGCGTTTCATACATTTAATTCCAAACACTTATCAGCGGCTGGTATTGCCCCATTGAAAACTATTGGCTGTACTGTCAGAATTCTTGGAAGGAGTTGCTGAACAAATTCCTCTGGGAAAACAAACTGGAAAGTGGGCGGTGCTCATTGAGACTTGGACTTGCTGGTGTCACTTGTGTGGATGTTTTTAAAGTAGTTATTTCTGAACTGTACGTTAAACCTCATTCTGCACCTTTTTCCTTTTGAGGGTGAAAAGAGAAGAAATGTCTGTTGTAGGTACTGTGTGTCGGCACACTGTCAAACATTTCACATGTCGTACTTTTGAACTGTCTCATCTTCATTGAATATAAATTTTAATACATTTGTGTGCATATATATGACATGCATGTGGCAGTCGGAGATACCTTGCAGGAATTGGTTATACACTACCGCTATGTGGGACCTAGGCATTGACACTTGGCAGCTTGAAGGCAAGCACCTTTACCTCTGAGTCATTTTGCCAGATAGATGTTTTTTGTTTTGTTTTGTTTTGGTCTTTTTTTGAGACAGGGTCTCTCTGTAGCCCCAGCTAGCCTGTAACTCACTATGTAGACCAGGCTGGCCTGGAACTCACAGAGATCTACCTGCCTCTGCCTCCCTGCTGTAGTCCTCTGTGTAGCTAGAATCACAGGTGTGGGCCACTGAGCCCAGCCAAACAAAAGGTTTAAGCTCTGTATTACAGATGTTCTAATGACAGCTGAGGAAGTGGCTTGCTGGAGTGGTGTCAAGCCCTATCTTATTGGTTTTGGTTTTTTTAAATATAACCTTAATTTGATTGCCAGCTAGCCTCTAGTTGATCAGTGTGGTCTTTTGGTCTTGAGTATAAGGTGTTAATTGTTCTGGTTTCTAAACTTTACTGCCAGAAATTTGGGGCTTGTATAGGATGATAATAGTTAAGGGTGTTAAGAGGAGGCAGTACTAAATTAAGAACACAGGTGCACTTACATTGTGTCTAGGATACACACAGTAAGCAAGCTCAGCAAGTCTGCCATGTTGTGTGCTAATAGCATGGTAGAAGAAACAGTTAATCAGTGACCATATATAGAACTGATTGTGCTTTGGGTTTTTAAATGCTTCTCAGGCTGCACTGAGAGCAGGTTCGCCTGCCTGCCTGCCTGCCTGCCTGCCTAGTTGGGTGTGTATGTGTTATGTGGTGAGAGAGGCTCAGAGAAAAAGAGAGACTCTTTTTTTTTTTTTTTTTTCTTAATCTTATTTATTTCTGTAGGTGTACGAATGTACTGTCTGCATGTAGGTCTGTGCAACCCAGTCGTCGCAATGCCGCGGAGTTCAGAAGAGGGTCTTCGGATTCCCGGAACTGGAGTTCTCCTGGAATTGGAGTTACAGACGGTTTTTTTCAGCCGACCATGTGGGTGCTTGCGGGGATCGAACCCCGGGGTCCTCCTGCAAGAGCGGTCGCGTGACTTAACCGCCGGCCATCCCTCCAGAACCCCTTTTTTTTTTTTTTTTTTTTTTCTTTTGGTCTTTCTGAGACAGGTCTACCCTGTACCCCAGCTGTCCTGGAACTTACTTTGATAGACCAGCTGGCCTTGAACTCAAAAATCCACCTGCCTCTAACCTCCCAAGATGCTAGGATTAAAGGCGTGCGCCACCACGCCCAGCTCTGGCTTAAACTCTTTTATAGCTAATTGAGCTCCTGATTCTCCTTCTTCCTGCCTTCACTTCCTGAGAGTTCTGGGATTACAGGTGTGTACCAACACACACAATTTTATGCCTTGCTTGGACTGAGCCTAAGGCCCTGTGTGTGCCACACAAGCATTCTACTAACTGAGCTACATCCCTAGCCCCGAAGAGATATTTGACACAAAAGATTGAGCTATACCTGGGCAGGATCAGTGAATATAGTCTCCTGAGTCTGAGCATGTTCAGCTGGATTGCAGTGGACTCTTCACTTAATTCATTCACTCCATTCAACCCTGAGGATGCTGTTACAGTAATTCTCCCTCCTCATCTATGGTTGCAATTCTTGAAGTTTCAGGTACCTGCAGTCAACTCCTATCTGAAAATACTGAATGGGAAACTCCATGTTTTGAGAGACAGACCACATTCACATAACTTAAGAGTTATTTTGTAGTTGTTTTATTTTGTTATTACTGTTATTAACTTTTTTTTTTTTTTTTTTGAGACAGGGTCTCCCTGGAGCTCTGGCTATCCTAGAACTCACTCTGTGGTCCAGGCTGGGCTTGAAATCACAGAGATCTGCTTGCCTGCCTCTGCCTCCTAAATGCTAGGATTAAAGGCATGTGCCAGGCCTAGAGAGATGGCCTAGCGGTTAAGAGTGCTGACTGCTCTTGCAGAGGACCCGGGTTCTGAATCCCCAGCACCCACATGGGGCTGGAGAACCGTCTGAAACTCAAATTCCAGGAGAACTCCAGTTCCAGGGGAATCTGAGCACCCTCTTGGACCTCCGAGACATGGCAGCACAGGAGGCACAGACCTACATGCAAGACAGACATTTCATCACACAGATGAAAAATAAAGAAATAAAGGCGTGTCCACCAACACCAGTGTTAACTTCTTACTGTGCCTAATAAATAAATTAAATTTCATCACAGCCATGTATGTATGGGGGAAAAACAGTTTATATACAGGGTTTGGTACTATGCAATTTCAGATAAGGAGGGACTGTCTTGCTTGAGAGATCTCATTTATTCCAGGCCGGCCTCAAACTCATGTAGCCAAGAAATACCTGGTTTACTCAATCTAGGATTCAAACTCAGTCCTTGTGCCTGCTAGGCAAATGCTCTACAACTGAGTTACATCCCTAACGTGCTCCCTACATGTGCATGTGCTTGTGGTCCGTGTTAGGCATTTTCACTCTCCATCTTAACTCTTATTGAACCCGAAGCTTGCCATTTTGGCTAAGCTGGCTAATAAGCCTCAGGATCCACCTCTCTGTTTCCCCAATGCCCAGTGTTGAAATTATACATACCTACTCTATGCCTAGCTTTTGTATGGGACAGGAGATCTGCACTCTCCTGCTTGCTACACAGCACTTGAGCCACACAGCCATATCCCTGGTCCTTTTAAAAAAAAAAATTAAGACAGTTTCTCATTTTGTAACCCAGCTTGCTTGGACTTCACTATAACCTAGGTTGGCCTCAAACAATTCTGCTTGCCTTGGCCTTCTGAGTGCTGGGGTGACAGGCATGAATGAAGCCTGACTAATTTGTAGTCTCTGGATGAGGAAACTCATCAAAAGTCTTTAGGGATGGCCGCCTTGGTGGCGCACGCCTTTAATCCTAGCACTTGGGAGGCGGAAGCAGGCAGATCTTTGTGAATTCAAGGCCAGCCTGGTCTCTACAGTGTGAGTTCCAGGACAGCTGGGGCTATAGGGAGACCCTGTCTCGAAAAGACCAAAAAAAAAAAAAAAAGTCTTTAGGGACAAAATTGAAAGCACTTTGTGGGCAGAGCACTTAATCCAGCCATCCAGGATGGCCATATAATATAGATCCCCAAGGCATGTCTTCTCCTGTTTGTTTTGGGGGGGGGGGGCTTTAATTTTTTTTTTGGTAGTCTTGTGGTTTAAGAAATAGCTGAAGAGGAATTTTTTCCTACTTTAAAGTAGGAACTTTTGCATACAGTTCTCTTCCTAGAATTTATATGTTAGTGTAGTAGAGTACAGACAATAAATAAGAGAAGTAAAACTGTCCTGAGATTGAAAGCCCAGTGAAAAACATGATTCCTGGGCCAGGTGTGGTGGCACATGCTTTTAATGCCGGCAGAGGTCTCAGGCAGAGAAGCAGGTAGGATTTCTGTGCGTTCAAGGCCAGCCTGGTTCACATAAGAGTTCTAAACCAGTCAGAGCTACATAGGAAGACCTTGTCTTTAAAAATATAAAAATAGGGGCTGGAGAGATGGCCTAGCGGTTAGGAGCGCTAACTGCTCTTGCAGAGGACCTGGGTTTGATTCCCAGCACCCATGTAGTGGCTAAGAACCATCTTTAACCCCAGTTCCAGGGGAATCCGATGCTCTCTTCTGACATCCACAGCATTGCACGACCTGGGTGCACAAACCTACATGCAGACAGTACACTCATACACATTTTTTTTAATTTAAAAAAAAAAAAATATATATATATATATTTGTAGCAACAGCTCAGTGGTTAATAGCACTGCCCACTTTTGTAGAGGACTCGGGTGTAATTCCCAGTGCTTACATAGGGTCTAGGTTAAGAACCGTCCTTAGCCGGGCATGGTGGTGCATGCCTTTAATCCTAGCACTTGGGAGGCAGAGGCAGGTGGATCTCTGTGAGTTCAAGGCCTGCCTGGTCTACAAAGTGAGTTCCAGGACAGCTGGTGCTACAGGGAGACCCTGTCTCAAAAAGAAAAAAAGAACCATCCTTAACTCTGGTTCCAGGGGATCCAGTGCCTTCTTCAGGCATTTCGAGACAGGGTGCACTTACACATATTCAGGCAATACACTCATACATAAAAATAATAAATATTTTAACCTGGCATGGTGGTGCATGCCTGTAATCCCAGCACTGGGGAGGCAGAGGTGGTGGAGTTCTGTGAGCTCAAGGGCAGCCTGGTCTATATAGTGAGTTCCAGGACAGATGGGGCTGCAGGAAGACCCTGTCTCCAAAAGACCAAAAAAAAAAAAACCTGGGATTGGAACTCACCGGTTTCGCCTCTCAGGGTAGTTTTCTCATTACATGTACTGTTTTTTTGTTTTTTTTTTTTTTATTTTTTTTTTAAATTTTATTTATTTCGTGTATGTATATGAATGTATTGTCTTGCAGTGCAAGTTGTTGCACCGCGGCGTGCAATGCCAGCGGAGGTCAGCAAGAGGCGTGTCGGATTTCCCCTGGAACTGGATCTCCTATGGAATTTGGAGTTTCAAGACGGCTCTGCAGCCGCCATGTGGGTGCTGGATCGAAACCCGGGTCCTCTGCAGAGCGGTCGCGCTCTCTAACCGCTAAGCCATCCTCCAGCACCTCTGTTTTATGAGAGTTGTAATTGGGAGGTGCTTGATTTTTTTTTTTTTTTTTTTTAGATTTACTTATATAGTGATTTGCCTGTATGTACCATGTTATGATTATGTTATGGGTATGTGGATCATGTGGGTGAGTGGTGCCCAGGGAGACTAGGAGAGGGCAACAGACCATCTTCCTCATTGTAGGATATAGAGAAGGAGGATTAATGAAAGTGCCATGAGTGAGGGAAGGACTTTTGTCACTTGTTGGGAAATTTCTTCATTGGTCTCTAGCTTGCTTTATNGGTTAAGAGCGCCGACCGCTCTTGCAGAGGACCCGGGTTCGATCCCCAGCACCCACATGGCGGCCGAGAGCCGTCTGAAACTCCAATTCCAGGAGAACTCCAGTTCCAGGGGAGTCCGACGCCCTCTTCTGACCTCCGCGGCATTGCACGTCACGGGTGCACAGACTTGCATGCAAACAATACATTCATACACATACGGAAATAAATAAAATTAAAAAAAAAAATTAAAAAAAAAAATAAAGAAATGGTGTCTTTGGGGGAGGCAGAGGCAGGCGGATCTTTGTGAGTTCAAGGCCAGCCTGGTCTACAGAGCTAGTTCCAGGACAGCTGGGGCTACCCTGTCTTGAAAAGACAAAAAAAAAAAAAAAAAGGTCTATTTGGAAACTCAGAGGAGTTTGAAAGAATTTAAAACAAAAGTGGCTTTTGGGGTTGATGGTTGCAAACAAGTAGTTGGTAATCTCTTTTATACAGGCAGGTGAATAATTTGTTCAGAACTTGAATGAACCGTTTTTCATCTCTTGTTAAGAATTGGTAGCCGGGCGTGGTGGCGCACGCCTTTAATTCTAGCACTTGGGAGGCAGAGGCAGGCGGATCTTTGTGAGTTCAAGGCCAGCCTGGTCTACAGAGTGAGTTCCAGGACAGCTGGGGCTACAGGGAGACCCTGTCTCGAAAAGACCAAAAAATAAATAAATAAATAAAAGAATTGGGGTTTGGTCCCAGATGATAAATGACGGGAAGCCTAGGCCAAGTGGGGTAGATTCCCTGATAAAATGTCCATATGTCTGAGATTTTCATTTTCCCTCCTCCTGTCTCTTGGTGAGATAAATGTCTCTGGTAAGGCTAAATATAGGTGAGGAGTGTATTCTTGACCTGTCACATAGCCCTGTCCTGTCTTAAGAGTAAAGCATATAGCTGGGCATGTATCACTAGCCTGTAGTCTTAGCACTCCTGAGGCTGAGGCAGGAGGATCATTTGAGCCCAGAGGTTAGAAAATAACCCTGGACACGATAGGAAGATCTAAGAACAAAACAGGATGAGCACACCCCCAGTGTAGTCTCTTACTTTAGGAGGCAGAGTCTGAGTATAGGACTGAATCAAGCAGATTTCTGAGCAGCTCCTCTTCAATAACAGTTAAGAACATTTGACCAGTTTTCAAAGTAATAAAGTGTGTGTGGGGGGGGGCAGGACATTAGACACTGGTGT
The DNA here is from genome assembly GCA_009823505.1 of Rhizomys pruinosus. NCBI lineage: Eukaryota > Metazoa > Chordata > Mammalia > Rodentia > Spalacidae > Rhizomys > Rhizomys pruinosus. The sequence continues at coordinate 2,059,147 of VZQC01010550.1, read as the reverse complement.
CTGTAGTGTCTGTGGCTAGAGAAGGGATAATGGGAGTGATTTGTGCTGTTACCAGGGTACAAAGGGTGTTCTTTCAGGGGGAAGGCTACCCCTCGGCCCCCAGAGATCTAAGAGATTTCTGTGAAGCTGGCAGGGAACGGGAAAGCGTGGTGGTTGGGGAGGCCTTAACTTTTACACTTACCTCTGCCTGGAATGCCCAAAACAGAGGAGGGTCCCCCACGGGAACTGGATCAACAGCTGCTCCCAGTCCCTGGAATCACAGGAAGCGGAGGCCTGGTGCCTTTGTATAGGAGCTCTGCAGCCAGACAATAGTTTGTGCTGGCGGGGCCATGTGGCGAGTCACGTGACCGGGGGCTGTTTTCTGCCGGGGTCCTTACCATCTGTTCTCTAGGCTCTTTCTGGGTTATCAGGCACCAGTCCAAGTCTTCCCAGGCAGCCGGCTTCATGGCCAGAGATTACGAGCACTAACCTTCCTGGCAGGGGTGGTGTGGCTTTGAGTTTATGCAGATTAGCCATGTATTTCTCACTTCTAGCCATTCCACAGGAAAAGACTTTTCCTGTGTTTGGCTCTCAGTGGGCGGTTCCCAGCTTACTGTACTAGGACTCGTAAGCAGCAGGCGTGCACGAGAGGGATCACAGTACACTGCCCCCCCCCAGTGCTACGTCACCACAACACAACCACTCGCGCTCTCATACTGTTGGTGTCATTCATTCAGTGCCAAGATTGCTTTAAAAAATTCCCTTGGCCCCAGTTCAAACAGGAGTACAGCTGGGATGTGTTAGATTTTAGGCAGTCTGCCCTCAATTTGAGTTGAGTTATAAATAGCAGTGCCGACTTCCTTAACTACCGCTCTCTGAGGTAAAATGCAGGTTAATTACTGTGGGAATCAATTAGGGGGTTCTTTCGGTTAAAGAGCCAGAGATGCATTTTTTTATTGTTATTATTAAAACTCATAAACAAATCTGGCCAGGAATAAATTGAAAGCACAAGGAATAATAAATAATATTTAAATGTCCAAAATCCAAGGAAATGGCTCTAGATTTATACTGGCATCGACTATTAGGGGTTTAGTGACAGGACAAGTAGTGGTCAGGGTTTCTTTCTGACGATGGCTACTTTTTTGGCAGTTCCTGGTTCCATTCTCATCTTCTCAGCTAATCCTTGGCTCTGAGCACTAAATCTGGACTTTGTTCCCTGCTCACGTCTTCTGTGTAACTTCAGCTTGGGACTTGGACTTTTCCTCTCTTGGCTCTTGATCTCAGATTTCTAAAGTTTCTTTTTCCGGGTGCCACTACAAAGTGGTGTGCTGAAGGTATCATCTCTTAGGCCCTGGAAGTTTGAGTGTTTGAGTCTGTCTTCTCTCTTTCTCCTCAGTCTTTCATTGTCAGAGAACTTGCAACTACTTTTAATCTTTGAGTGTCCCGAAAACTGGTTACTTTTGAATATCTGACAGAAGGTCCTTAAAATCGAGTCTGTTACTTTGAGCAACCTCCCAAGGTTGAGAATTTGTGAGGGAACCAGGTATCTATCCACCTGGTCTGGAAGGGGTTGGAACTTTGCAGGTATTTAGTCTGCAAGCTGCTTGTATTAAATGTATTCAGAAGGATAAGCTTGCTAGGCATCTTTGCCTTTGATGCCCCTAAACTGCATCTTTTGATTCATTTCATCTGTCAGGCAGTTTATAACATGGCCAGTGATCTGGAAGGAGAAAAGTGGTAAATGGAGATGAGGTTTTTTTTTTTTTTATGGCTCTTTCCCTCTTTTTTATTTTATTTTTTATGAATGCAGGAGAGTATAGAGCAGGGGGTCTGACTTCCCAGATCAAGGGCCAGCATTTTCCTCTCAATTATGTGTCTCCTTGGCACAGTCTTTGCTTTTGAAGTGTAATCACAGTAATCTATTCCTGTGGTTTCCCATTGAAGGGATTTCCTCTCTGTCTTTCCCAGAATGGAATCTCCGGCTCTTTGCAGCTACAATCCCTGTGTGTCCCAGCTCCTTCTTTGTAGCTAACTACTGATACTGGCTTTTCTTTTTTTTTGGTCTTTTTGAGACAGGGTCTCCCTGTAGCCCCAGCTGTCCTGGGATTCACTTTGTAGACCAGGCTGAACTCGCAAAGATCCACCTGCCTCTGCCTCCAAAGTGCTAGGATTAAAGGTGTGCGCCACCACGCCCCACTTGATATACTGGCTTTTCTAGTTTCTTGTAGTGGGATTTTTTTTTTTTTTTAATTTCAGTTTTCCAAATAAAATTTGGTTAGTGAAGGTGGAAAGCCTATTATTCTCTGAGAAATTAAAGTCTTTCCTTCTAAAACTGCAAATCACAAATCTTCCACAATTAGAAAATTATTTTACCTATATGTGTGTGCTTATCTGAGTTTATGTGCATCAGAAGAGGGTATTGGATTCCCTGGAACTGGAGTTACAGAAGGTTGTGAGCTTCCGTCTAGGTGCTGGGAACCAAACCCTGAGCCATCTCTCCAGCTCCTTGCAATGTTTTTAAATTTCAAAAGTGAAGCAGGGCATGGTGGCTCATGCCTTAAATCCCAGCACTGCAGAGGCAGAGACAAGCAGATTTCTGTGAGTTCAAGGCCAGCCTGGTCTACAGAGCAAGCTCCAGGCCAGCTGGGACTAAAGGGAGACCCTGTCTCAAAAATACAAAAAAAAAAAAATTTCAAAAGTGAATTAGGTTTCTGCCCACCTTCTAATGATTTAACTTTGGCTTGAGACCAGGGCAGTCTGGTTGGTTGAACTGAATGAATGAATATATTCTCATTTACCAGGTAAGCTGCATAGTAGGATGAGCCTTTGGTAAGGAGAAACAGTCTGATGACCAGAAAGTGTCTATTTTTAGAAAAAGAATTTCTTGGACTGTTATTTATTTAGGGGCTGCAAAGATTTCCTAAAGTTGAAATGGGAGATTCCTTGAGACCTTCCTTTATGGCTCTTGTAGAAGCAGCCATATTCAGCTGGGCACATAAGTCTTATGTGAGAGAACACTTGCCTTTAGCCTTTTTTTTTAAAGGGTCAGACTCTTAAGCCAGAAGGGCCTTGGAGACTCAGTCCTCCTTGCCTAGCCTCCCAATGCTAGGAAGGTATGTATCACCAATCCACTGTGACCTTTCTGGTTTTAAGCAGTGTGCTTAAGGGATGTCTTATCAGTTTTTAAATCCTCCTTGGTATGGGCTGGTTATTGTCAAAATCTTTTTGCTGTTCCTTGACTTGTTCTGTTTTGTTTTGAGACAAGGTCTTACTATGTAGCCCTGGCTGGTCTGGAACTTACTATGTAGACCAGGCTGACCAGGAACTCTGTGAGTTCCTGCCTGCCTCTGCCTCCCAAGTGCTGGGATTAAAGGCATGCTCCACCACACATTGCTTCCCCCCTCTTCTAATTTAGTCCAGTCCAATATTTTCCCCCTGGCCTTTACTGTTACAGCCTATCATGGTGTATGTTTCCTATCTTCTGGATGGATAGTTTGAGCTGGGTTTTGTCTCCGGAAATTGCCTATTTCTTATAGTAGGCAACAGCATAGTAGAATAGTTACTTACTGAGCCCTGTGCTTAGGGGATTTGAGGGAACTATGGAGACAAAATACTTGAGCCCTTGTTTCCCAGAACTTAGCCAGAGTAGTAGTGTGTACTTATAGTCCCAGCTATCCTAAAGGCTTGAGCCCAGGAATTCAAGGGCAAACTGGCCAATAGAGTAATCTCAAAACTAAATTAAATTTAAGAAATACAATCAGTTTATCAAAATAGTTAGCTATGACTTTTTTTTTTCCTTGAGACAGGATCCCTCTCTAGCCCAACTGGCCTGTAATTTTCTATGTAAGCCACACTTGGTCCAATCTCACAGAGATTGGTTGTCTCTGTCTCCCAAGTGCTGAGGTTAAGGCCATGCATCATCACATCTGCTAGATAAGCTTTATTTTCTTTTTTGAGGCCTCTCCCTAAAGGGAGACTCTTCTCCCTTTAGCCTTGGGTTGGAACTCACTATGTAGAACAGGCTGGCCTTGAACTTACAGATCTGCCTGCCTCTGCACCCAGAGTGCTGGAATCAAAGGCATGCACCACCGCACCCGGCTGGAAGATAGAACTTTTAAGCTTTATGATACTTAGTAAATTTATAGTAGGTTATTTAGAAATGTGAGAGATCCAAGTGTGCTAGAAGTGACTTCATGATGAAAGACCAAATTTCTCCGGGAATATAACTGGGAGAGCTCTTGCCTAGTACTCATAAGGCCTTGTGTTCAGTTGCTAGCACTGGGGGTGGTGCCATTATGGATATGAAGGCAGGATCAGAAACCATTCTATAAAGCAGGAAATGTATAATACTGGGGAACTGTGAAAAGATGGAAAAAATATAGATTGCAAAGCCAGTAGAAACAGTTTGTCATTATTATAACTATCAGTTACTGAACATTTAAATACCAAACACTAGCCAGGCGTGGTAGCGCACACCTTTAACCTAGCCCTCCGGAGGCAGAGGCAGGTGGATCTTTGTGAGTTCACAGCCAGCCTGGTCTACAGAGTGAGTTCCAGGACAGCTGGGGCTACAGGGAGACTCTGTCTCGAAAAAGACCAATAACTAACTAGTTAACTAACTAACTAAATGAATGAATAAATAAATAAATAAATACCAAACACTATAGGGAGATTTTTTTGGGGGGGTGTCTCATTCTGTAGCCTTGAACTCATGGTCATCCTCCTGCTTCAGCTTCCCAGGTGCTAAGATTATAGGAGTGAGCCACCACACCTGATGATAGAAAACATCATGTGCATTTTAGTTGAAGTACTAATATGTTCAAGGTCAGGCAGTAAAGATAGTTAGAATTTGAACCCAAGTCCATTAAATTGCTACACTTTTTGCTCTTTTGTTTTTAAAAATATTTTATTATATGTGTATAAACATATTGTCTGCATGTAGGTAGGTGCACCTGTGTTGTGCGATGCACACAGAGATCAGAAGAGGGCATTCAGTCCCCTGGAGCTGGATGGTTGTTAGCCACCATGTGGGTGCTGGGAATTGAATTTAGGTCCTCTGCAACAGCAACCAATGCTCTTAATCCCTGAGCCATCTCTCCAGCCCCTCTTTGCTCTTTCTATATGGTAATATGAAGGATTTAATAGGAAGTTTAGAGCAATTATTTAGCAGGAATTGGTCAAATTATATGGGAAAGTTGCTTTCAAACTACATTGTAGATGTAAAACCACATGTGATTTTGTGAATTTAAATTAAAAGTGAACTGAGGATGTAGCTTAGTTGGTAGAGTACTTTTCCTATTTGTTGGATCCCAAGTATATAATAAATGTGATGTGGTGGCACACATCTGTAAACCCAGCCATTCAAGGAGGTGGGGCCAGAGAATTAGCACTTCAGGTCTTCCTCAGCTATATAGCTTGTTTGAGGTCAGCCTAGGCTACTTGAGACCCTGGTTTAAAAGAAATAATAAAAATGTCAGGTTTACTGGTACTACCTCACTGGTTTGCAGTTAGTAGTATACATGAGAATCATTCAGTGACCTGAAGGTAGGAGCCAAGCCTTCCATACAGACAGAACTGGAAATTTTAGGGAGAGGCCCAGGCATTTGTAAGGACAACCCCCCATCCCCCACTGTAGCCTGCCTTTATAGTTGCAGCTGTAGAAGCTCCTTTTTAGCACTATAGTGATGGCTGTCTCTGGTGTGGGCAGACCTAGCCTGACAGCTATATAAAGTAGGCTGGTCTCTGCTCAGTAAATGTGGACTTGGGAGTGGGGTGGGGTGGGGGCACATAAATAGCAGCTGCAGTGCAAGAGGAGTAAGGGGTAATGTGTGACATGTGGAGCCCCCGAGGTCTTTTGGGGGAGGGAGTATTTTGGCTTCATTGCCAGAGTATTGGAGAAGATCATGTGGTTTTTCTCACTAGCGTAATTTATGTTAAATTTGAACTTCCTAAATAGTCCCAAAATAATCCACGTAGCTCCAAAATTATGATGGGGACCATTACTAGAGCTTCTGATATAGAAGCAGGACTTGGATAGACATTAAGATGATTGGAAATAGCCTTTTTTATTTTTATTTTTATTTTTATTAATTTTATTTATTTCTGTATGTGTATGAATGTACTGTCTGCCTGCAAGTCTGTGCACCCATGTCGTGCAACGCTGCGGAGTTCAGAAGAGGGTCTTGGATTCCCCTGGAATTCACAAAGATCCGCCTGCCTCTGCCTCACAAGTGCTGGGATTAAAGGCGTGCACCACCACACCCAGCTATATGGGCCCTGTTTTTTTTTTTTAATTATTTTTGTATGTGTATGAATGTACTGTCTGCATGTAGGTTTGTGCACTTGTGTCGTGCAATGCCACGGAGGTCAGAAGAGGGTGTCGGGTTCCCCTGGAACTGGAGTTAAAGACGGCTGTCAGCCGCCATGTGGGTGCTGGGGATCAAACCCAGGACTTCTGCAAGAGCTGTCAGCGCTATAGGCCCTATTTTTATTTTTATTTTTTTATTTTATTTTTTTTTTTTTTTGAGACAGGGTCTCCCTTTAGTTCCAGTAGACCAGGCTGGCCTTGAACCCACAGAGATCCACCTGCCTCTGCCTCCCAAGTACTAGGATTAAAGGCATTCACCACCATGCCCAACTTAAATTTATTTTTGTATGTGTATGAATGTACTGTCTGCATGTAGGTCTGTGTACCTGTGGTCAGAAGAGGGTGTCAGATTCCCCTGGAACTGGAGTCAAAGACAGTTTTCAGCCACCATGTGGGTGCTGGGGATCGAACCCGGGTCCTCTGCAAGAGCAGTCGGTGCTCTTAACTGCTAGGCCATCTCTCCAGCCCCTATAGGCCCTATTTTTTTTTTTTTTTCTTGGTCTTTTTTGAGACAGGGTCTCCCTGGAGCCCCAGCTGTACTGGAATTCGCTCTGTAGACCAGGCTGGCCTTGAACTCACAAAGATCCGCCTACCTCTGCCTCTCAAGTGCTAGGATTAAAGGCGTGCGCCACCACGTTCTTCAGATGATTTTGATATATGCTACTGTACCCCATTTGAGAGTAAATGGTATTTAAACTTGGAATATTAGTATCTACCCTCAATCCCAATTTAAAATTCTGTGTTTTTTTTTTTTTGGTCTTTTCGAGACAGGGTCTCCCCGTAGCCCCAGCTGTCCTGGAACTCACATTGTAGACCAGGCTGGCCTTGAACTCACAAAGATCCCCCTGCCTCTGCCTCCCAAGTGCTATGATTAAAGGCGTGCACCACCACGCCCGGCTAAAATTCTGTTTTAAGTGGTTTTTTGTTTTGTTTTGTTTTTTGGTTTTTTTTTTAGTATTTTTGAGACAGTCTCCCTTTACTCCCAACTGGCCTGGAGGTTACTCACAGAGATCCACCTGCCTCTGCCTCCTGAGTGCTGGGATTAAAGACTTGTGCCACTACGCTTGGCAAATTCTGTATGTTTTATGCCGGCCTTTGCCTACCTTGCAACTGAGTGAGTCAGGGTGATGTTTAGAGAAAATTTCCCCTCTTTTCCATACCACCACTAGTTACAAATAGGCATATCTGTACAGAGGAAAGTGTGCTGGTGCTCTGTCCTTTGCAGTGCCAATAGGAATAAGCTGACTGCATAAAAGACTGGAAAGCCTGGTTTTGTTGTTTGTTTTTGTTTTCTAGACAAGGTCTCCAGCTCAAGTTGGCCTGAAACTCATTGTACAACAGTCCTCCTGCCTTAACATCCGAGTGCTGGCTTTGCAGATGTGAACCACCATGCCCAGCTAGAAAGCCATATTTGTAGACAATTATCTATGGCTTGTACTTTGAGCTTTGTGTTGTTGGTGCTGTACCATATTCTTTCTGATTTATTTATTTATATGTTTGTGTGTATGCTGGTGTGATTATATGCCCTGTGTGTACTGGGTGCTTGCAGCGGTCAAAACAAGGCATTAGGTCCCCTGGAGCTGGAGGTACAGGAGGTTATGTGGCTATTTAGAATAGAATTCTAGCCAGGCGTGGTGGCGCACGCCTTTAATCCTAGCACTTGGGAGGCAGAGGCAGAGGCAGGCGGATCTTTGTGAGTTCAAGGCCAGCCTGGTCTAGAGTAAGTTCCAGGACAGCTGGGGCTATAGGGAGACCCTGTCTTGAAAAGACCAAAAAAAGAATTCTGATCATCAGGAAGAGCAGCAGCAAGTGGTCTTGGCCACGGATCCAGCTCTCCAGCCCCATAGCTTGTTCTGATTGATTGATTGATTGATTGATCGATCGATTGATTTTTATGTGTGCGAGTGTACTGCCTTCATGTGTGTATGTGTTCCCATGCTATGCAGTGCCCTTGGAGGTCAGAAGAGGGCTTCAGACCCCCTGGAACTGGAGTTATGAATGGCTTTTAGCTGCCATGTGGGTGCTAGGAATCTAATTGCAGTTCTCTGCAAGAACAACCAGTGCTCTTAACTTGAGCCATGTCTCAAGCCCCAATTTCTTACTCTTTAAAGAGACAAAAATTCTGTCCTTTTTATGGTTTAAACTCTTAAATTTTAAGTGAAATGAACTTTATACCTGATACATAAGCTAATTTTAATTTACTGTTCCTTTAGTAACTGTTCTTTAGTCTTGTTTTTGAAGAAACTAAATTTAACTGCTTTGTATCATCATGCTACAAATGTGCAAAGAAAAAAAGACTTTCCATTAATAGGAGAGTAGAATACCTGGGTCAATTCTCTTTTCCCTCCCTATGAGTTTTCTAGGACACTTGTGTATCTCAACTCATGGAGCAGTAAATAATCAGTTTTGATACTGAACAAGGTTCTAGCAATATTAACATTGTCCTGTCCAGCTGATTGCTTGCTATGTTTCTTGCTCTGAACCTGGCTTTTCCCTTAAATCTCTAGTAATATAATACTTACAAAGTAATTTTTAGCTTACAAGATGCTTTCACAAAACCAGTTGGCATTATCATTTTAAATGTAATAAAATCAAAGTCCTGAAGAGAGTTAAATGATTTGCTGGGTCTGTCCCATTACTTTTTCATAGTAACTAGTTTCCTATGTGGTACACGTAGACTTTGAAAGACCTGTATATGTTCATGAGAGCCAGAAGCCATCCAAACTTGAGGTTAATGAAAATGTTCTTTATTTTGTAGCCATCCAGTCCAATGGATCAGATGGGCAAGATGAGACCTCAGCCGTATGGTGGGACTAACCCATACTCACAACAACAGGGACCTCCTTCAGGACCCCAACAAGGCCATGGGTACTCAGGGCAGCCATATGGGTCCCAGACTCCACAGCGGTACCCGATGACCATGCAGGGCTGGGCTCAGAGTGCCATGGGCAGCATCTCTTATGCACAGCAGGTAGATGGTGACTAATTACCTTAACCTTCTTTGCCATCTAAGATTGATATGTGAGCTATAGACTCAGAATGTGTCCCCAGCTTACAAACCTCTTGATAGGGACATAAGTTATCTGGCTCAGTCACTAGTAAGACCAAGATAGCATGCACCATCCCATGCATGGTCTGTGTCTGGCTATCTTGTTCTCGGTCTATTTCTTAGCACATCCTGGGTTTGAACACAGTCTACACCAGACCCTGTCATTTTTCTCTTGACCTGGCTGGACTGCCTGAGAGAAAGGAAGGGCAGTGGCTGAGGGCTTTCATTGCTGCTGGAAGGAAGTTGTTTATGCCATTTGCCATGTGGATGAAGAGGCCCTTCATGTTTCTCAAGCCCTGGGTCAAAATGAGTATTTTAGAGGTCTGGGAATAGGAAAAAGGGGCAAAAGTTTTCCTCTCCTTTCTGCATGATTTTTCTATACCATTATGCTTTTGTTGTTGTTGTTTTTTCGGGGCTGAAAATGAAATCTAAGATCTTCAGCATGCTAGATAGGACTCTACCATTGAGCTACACCCCAGCCCCTGCACTGTCTTCATTTTAAAAATTACATTGTTTTGCTGGACATGGAGGTGCAGTCTTTAATCCTGGCAGAGGCAGGCAGATCTCTGAGTTCCAGGCCAGCCTGGTCTACATAGTGAGTTCCAGGCCAGCTGGGACTAAAAGGGAGACCCTGCCTCAAAAAGACAATAAATAAATACATACATAAATAAATATATAAATACATAAATAACATCAGTATTACTATTGTTTGTTTGTTTGTTTGTTTGTTTGGGCAGGATGTGCCTAGGCTCTGGTAGAGGTCAGAGAACAACTTGAGGGAGTGTTCTCTCCTTCAATCATTGTGGTCCCAGAAATTGAACTTGGGTCATCAGGCTTGGTTGGTACGTGCCTTTCTTTACCCACTGAGCCATATTGCTGGCCTCTAATATAACTTTTTTCATTTCTACCATTTTCATGTTGGCAGATTGCTTACTAGTTATGTTTGAGTGATAAACTGAAAATAGTGAGGCACAGACTATGAAGTCTAAAATTACTTTTAAGACTTTAAGCCAAAGAATGCCCTTAAATACAGAAAATGAAGTAGTATTGCCTGCTCTCTTTCTTCTGTCCCTTCTCCTTTTCCTCTTCCCTTATTCTCTTCTTTCCATGAGAGAATAGAGGAGAGATGAAAGGGAATTTTTTTTTTACTGGAGAAAGGATCTCATGTATCTTTTTTTTTTAATTTATTTTTTTTTATGTGTATAAATGTACTGTCCGCATGTAGGTTTGTGCACTCGTGTTGCGCAATGCCACGGAGGTCAGAAGAGGGTCTTGGATTCCCCTGGAACTGGAGTTCTCCTGGAATTGGAGTTACAGATGGTTCTCAGCCGCCATGTGGGTGCTGGAGATCGAACCCAGGTCCTCTGCAAGAGCAGTTGGCACTCTTAACCGCTAGGCCATCTCTCCAGCCCCTGGATCTCATGTATCTTGGGGTGATCTCTAATTTGCTATGTAGCCCAGGATGACCTTGAACTTCCTGATCCTCCATCATGTGCAATTTTTTGTGATTTGGAGACTATACCCAGGGCTTTGTGCATGCTATGCAAGCAATAAACAAGGTGTCTGTCTGTCTGTCCCTTGAATAGTCTTGAAATAAAATGAAGGCCTGTGACCCGGGTTAGCTTAGCAAATTTGCACACTATCTAGATTACTAAACACTTGCCTTTTGTTGTGGTTAGAATATGAATTCCTAGCATATAAAAACAGCCTACCTCATGATAAAAAGAAAAAGGCTCATCGGTAAAAATAACTGTTCTTGAACTCATGAGTTGCCCAAATAGTAAATTGTGTAAATTTTCAGTGGATGAATGCACTCTGTGTTTCAAACAGTAACAAAGTTTGGCCATGCTTCATGGCTCAGTTTAGACAGGGATAATAGAACTTTAGACCTTTTTAGTGGTAGGCATGCTTTGCCTGCTTTACATACCCATCTTCAAGACATAGCTTCTGAAGAATATACAGTATTTCACCTTTCTTAATCAAAGTGAGTCAGTGCTAAAAATATCTTTTCTTTTTTGACAGATTCCACCTTATGGACAGCAAGGCCCCAGTGGGTATGGTCAGCAGGGCCAGACTCCATATTATAACCAGCAAAGTCCTCATCCCCAGCAGCAGCAGCAGCCATCTTACTCCCAGCAACCACCATCCCAGACCCCTCATGCTCAACCTTCATATCAGCAGCAGACGCAGTCTCAGCAACCACAGCTTCAGTCCTCTCAGCCTCCATATTCCCAGCAGCCATCTCAGACTCCACATCAGCAGTCCCCAACTCCATATCCCTCCCAGCAGTCCACGACACAGCAGCATCCCCAGAGCCAGCCCCCCTACTCACAGCCGCAGGCACAATCTCCCTACCAGCAGCAGCAACCTCAGCAGCCAGCATCCTCGACACTCTCCCAGCAGGCTGCATATCCTCAGCCCCAGTCTCAGCAGCCCCAACAAACTGCCTATTCCCAGCAGCGCTTCCCTCCACCACAGGTAAGATATCTTACCTATGGCCCTTGGCTGTGCTCAACCACAGACAGCTTGAGGGTTGCTGTCATGACAACTTTGCCATGCATATTGGTTCTCTATTGTACGCATAAAAACCAATTAAACTCGGGCTGGAGAGATGGCCTAGCGGTAAGAGCGCCGACTGCTCTTGCAGAGGATCTGGGTTTGATCCTCAGCACCCACATGGCGGCCGAGAACCATCTGAAACTCCAGTTCCAGGAGAACTCCAGTTCCAGGGGAATCCGACACCCTCTTCTGACCTCCGCGGCATTGCACGACACGGGTGCACAAACTTGCATGCAGACAGTACATTCATACACATACAGAAATAAATAAAAAAATTAAAAAAATAAATAAAAAACAATTAAACTCTGGATAAACATGTTAACTGGATTGGTTGAACTAATATAGGTATAACCTTCGTAACTGCACAATGACCTGTAGCTGTTACCATGAAAAACAAGGGCACTGGAAAATTATATAAAGGTGATGATGGGGTTTCCCCTCTCCAAAACCAGCATATCAGAACTTGAACAATCCAAATGGCATTGGTCTCTTTAAAATAGTTGCTTTCGGGGCTGGAGAGATAGCCTAGTGGTTAAGAGCACCGACTGCTTTTGCAGAGGACCTGGGTTTGATCCTCAGCACCCACATGGCGGCCGAGAACCATCTGAAACTCCAGTTCCAGGAGAACTCCAGTTCCAGGGGAATCCGACACCCTCTTCTGACCTCCGCGGCATTGCACGACACGGGTGCACAAACTTGCATGCAGACAGTACATTCATCCACATACAAAAATAAATAAATAAATTAAATAAATAAATAAATAAATAAATAAATAAATATAAATTTAAAAAAATTACCTTAAAAAATAGTTGCTTTCTCTGGGTGTGGTGGCACTCACCTTTGATCTCAGCACTCAAGAGGCAAAGGCAGGCAGATCTCTGAGATCTCTGTGAGTTCAAGTCAGCCTGGTCTTAAGTTGCTTTGGAGCCTAGTGTGGTGGCGCACACCTTTAATCCTAGCATTAAGGAAGCAGAGGCAGTTGGATCTCTGAGTTCAAGGCCAGCTGGGGCTACAAGAGACCCTTTCTCAAAAAAGAAAATGAAAACTAGTTGCTTTTTAAATGTACTATGTGTAATTCAGTTTTGCTGCCCATGCTGTTTTACTGTTTTATCTATCTATCTATCTATCTATCTATCTATCTATCTATCTATCTATCTATCTATTTTGGTCTTTTTGAGACAGGGTCTCTCTGTAGCCCCAGCTGTCCTGGAACTCACTCTGTAAACCAGGCTGGCCTTGAACTCACAAAGATCCTCCTGCCTCTGCCTCCCAAGTGCTGGGATTAAAGGCGTGCGCCACCATGCCCGGCCCTTTATTTATTATTTTTTATGTGTATGAATGTACTGTCTGCATGTAGGTTTGTGCACCTGTGTCGTGCAATGCCGAGGAGGTCAGAAGAGGGTGTTGGACTCCCTTGAAACTGGAGTTAAAGCCACCATGTGGGTGCTGGGAATCGAACCCGGGCCCTCTGCAAGAGCACTAAGTGCTCTTAACCGCTAGGTCATCTAATGAAACTCAGAATATTCTGGATTTCTTCGTTAGTTTTTGAGGGTAGATTTGATTTTGAGAAATAGTAAAAAATTCATTTGGCTATAACTGAAGAATAAGACAGATAATGAAATCTAAAAATTTGGGATTAATTCTTTGTAGAGACATATGAGGAAAAATGACTAATGCTTTAATTTGATTCATTCCTTGATAGATGCTAACTTAGCTAGACTTCTGCCTTTAGCCCTAAGAAGTGACTCCTCCCTTCTGCCCTCTGATTTAGGGTTTTGTGTTTTGTTTTTGAGCCAGGGCTTTACTAAAGTAGCCAAGGCTAGCTTCAAACTTTCTGTGTAAACCAGGCTGACTGTTGATTTTCTTTTTTACTTTTGGCACTGGGAGTAGTGGTGCACTCAGGAGGCAGAGGCAGGAGCCTAGTGAGTTCTGGGTCAGTTGGGGCTCCAGGGAGTCTCTGTCTCCAAAAAAAGCCCCTGGTTGGGCTTGGTGGTGCACACCTTTAATCCCAGCACTTGAGAGACAGAGGCAGGCAGATCTTTGTGAGTTCAAGGCCAGCCTGGTTTACAGACCGAGTTCCAGGACAGCTGGGGCTACAGGGAGACCCTGTCTCGAAAAAAACCAAAAAAAAAAAAAAATAAATAAACAATAACATTTATTTTTATGTATATTAGTGTTAGCCTTCATGTGTGCATGTGCACACAGTGCCTGTGAAGGTCAGAAGAGGGTGTTGGATCCCCTTGAACTGAAGTCAGAGGTTGTTATGAGCCACCATTGGGGTGCTGGGAACCAAACCTGGGTCTTCTGTAAGAGTAGCCAGGGCTCTTAACCATTGAGCCATATCTCCAGCCTCACTGTTGATGATATTCTTATCTCAGGAGTCATTGCTTGGATCTCTCTGTAGTCAGAAAATAGGTGTGCAGTTAAGCTTCTCATGTTTAGTTCCCCTGTGTAAAGCACCATAGACCTTTCATCATGAAGCAAGCTGGCCTGGTGTCTTGGTATGAGACCCTCTCAGCTTTTGTTTTTCTTTTAGGAGCTTTCTCAAGATTCATTTGGGTCTCAGGCATCCTCAGCCCCCTCAATGACCTCCAGTAAAGGAGGGCAGGAAGATATGAACCTGAGCCTTCAGTCAAGACCCTCCAGCTTGCCTGTGAGTATTTTTGCTACCTGTAAAAGGTGATGGAGCAGAGAGGAAATGAAACCAGTTTCTAGTTGTTTTGTTGGTTTTGAACTGAGCTATACCTTGAATCCACATTCAGAATTCTAAATAAGAATTCACAGATTGACTTTGTAGAATACCTATTTTTTTTCTTTGCTTATCTAGGAAATGGGTTTTGTGGTCTGTTTATAGGGTTGCTTGTTTTTCTTTTCTTTTTTTTTAAATTCCCTTGGAACTGGAGTTATAGACAGTTGGTAGCCACCATCTGAGTGGTTGGGAAGACAGTTCTTAGCCACCATGTGGGTGCTGGGAATCGAACCCTGGTCCTCTGCAAGAGCAGTTGGTGCTCTTAACCGCTGAGCCATCACTCCAGCCCCAAGGGTTGCTTGTTTTTCAAACAGTCTCACATATCCCACATTGGCCTTTGAACTACCTGTACCTCCAAAAGTGCTCTTCATGCTTTTTATTTTTGAGGCTGAGTCTCATGTAGTCCTGGCTGGCCTAGAGCCTGCTATATAGACCAGGCTGGCCTTGAACTCAAGGATCTCTCTACCTCTATCTTCCAAGTACTGGGATTAAAGGCATGTTCCACCATGTTTTTTGTTTGTTTGTTTGTTTTTTTTTAAATCTTGAGGCTCTTAGGCATGGACTCATGAGAGCAGAGAAAATGAAGATGTTAAAAATGCTGTTTTCGGGGCTGGAGAGATAGCCTAGCGGTTAAGAGTGCCGACCGCTCTTGCAGACGACCCGGGTTCGATCCCCAGCACCCACATGGCGGCTGAGAACCGTCTGTAACTCCAATTCCAGGAGAACTCCAGTTCCAGGGGAATCCGATGCCCTCTTCTGACCTCCGCAGCATTGCATGACACGGGTGCACAAAACCTGCATGCAGACAGTACATTCATACACATAGAAAAATAAATAAGATAAATTGAAAAAAAATTTTTTTAAAAAAAATGCTGTCTGTTTCCATCATGGTTGAGAAAAGGCCGTTTGGTTTTGCTTTGGTTTGACCTCCCTTTTAAGGTCTTGGTTTTTAGGGGTTTGACTCAACATTAGGAAGTAGTATCCTGGGGTATGTTCA
Organism: Rhizomys pruinosus; assembly: GCA_009823505.1. Lineage (NCBI taxonomy): Eukaryota > Metazoa > Chordata > Mammalia > Rodentia > Spalacidae > Rhizomys > Rhizomys pruinosus. The sequence goes on along the minus strand of VZQC01010550.1, from coordinate 2,043,447 downwards.
AGCTTAACTTTGAGCATAAGTGGAGTAGAAGTGTTTTTTCTGGTAGTGGTTTTTGTATAGATAGGTGCTTTTATCTACTTTGGTAGATAAAAGATATTTGCTTATGGACTCATTGACCAGAGCCTGAGAAAGGACATATTGTCAAGAGTTTGGGCTCTGGATGGACTGGCAGATAACTGCTTCAGGTGGTGATAATTGATACTGTTGGTTAATAGAGAAAAATGCTTGCTATATGGTAGGCACTCCATAAATGTCTGCTATAATAGTTGTCTCAGAGGGCACAGGGACTGTGTGATACCTAAAAGGCAGTTAACGTGAAACATTCAATGTAGGATAGTTGAGGAATGTTTATTCATTGCTTTACCACTGCACTTGGGCAGTCTTCAGCCTCTAAAAATGAGTCTCTGGGGAAAATGGAAGTTAACCTCATGTGCCCAGAAATGTCTTTTTTTTTAATTATTTCTATTTTATGTATATGAATGTATTTCCTGCATGTCCCTCAGTGCTCTTAGAGGTCAGAAGAGGCCATTGGATTCTCCTTGGAACTGGAGTTATGGACAGTTGTTAGCTGCTATATGGGTGCTGGGAATTGAACCTGGGACCTCTGCAAGAACAGCTGGTGCTTGCTGTTTAACTGCTGAGCCATCTCTCCAGCCCCCCGCCCCTATATGTCTTTTTCTTTTTTTTTTTCTTTTATTTTTTATTTTTTTATGACTCTTAAGTTTGTAACCTATATGTCTTTTAAAATGTTAAATTGACAAGACATGGTGGCTTATGGCTGTTATTTGTGGAGCCCTAGGCATGAAGATTGCTATGAGTTCAGGGCCAGCCTAGGATAAAATGTAAGGCCTCTATGTCAAACAAATTCTTGAATCTACCTGGATTTGCAACCTGTCTCTTCAGTTATTCAGACTTAGGAGAAAATGGCTTTTGGACCATTTTGTTGTCATTGTTGTGTTTTGACATGGGATAGCAATGTGTAGCCCAGGCTGACCGTGAACTTGTAGCAGTTCTTTTGCCTCTGCTTCTCAAGTGCTGGTATTGTATCCATGAACTACCATACCCAACTGGCTTTTAGGTATTTAAGGAACAGGTAGAAGGCAGTAACTCTTCATCATGAAGCTTCCCTGGCTTCATAACCTTAGTAGGGGAAGGTCTGCGGAGGCTCTCTCAGTACAGACTACCGCCAAGATGAAGAGCTGCTGGCAGGAAGAGATTCATACTGTTGACTTTTTCAACTGAGGAGTTAGGCAGAGGAGTTGTCTGCATAAAATAAGCAACTTTTTAACCCTTCCCATTAGTATCTATTGCAATCCTTTTCTGGATCTCATTGAACTTCTTTAAACATTTTTAAATTTTAATCATTGTGTATGTGTTCACTTGTGTGCCCATGGGTGTACACATGTGCTTGAGTTTATATACTGCAGTACACATAGAAGTCAAGGAGACAACCTTCTTGAGTAGGCTCTCTCCTTCCAAACCTGTATGTGGGTTCTGAGGATCACACTCAGGTCCTGAGGCTTGCATCATCCTGTAGCCAGAACCTTTACTGCTTTACTGGCTGAGCCGTCTTGCTGGGCCCTGAACTTGACTCAAATGTGCCCTTTTTTTAAAAATCTTTTTGAGAAGGTCTCACTGTAGCCCCAGCTGGCTTAGAACTTGCTATGTAGACCAGGCTGGTCTTGACCTTGAAGAGATCCACCTGCCTCTGCCTCTGCCTCCTGAGTGCTAGGATTAAATGTGTATGCCACCTCGCCTAGCTTGAATGTTGCCTTTTAACTTTATTCAAATCAGAAATATTTAACTATTTCTTCATCTGTTGTTAAGTGACTAAATCTGGGTGATGTGCTTATTGTGACAAGAATTCAAATTAATGGGTTTCTGTCAGTGTTGTAAGTTGTCTGTCTTCAAAAAGTATGGTTTCCTCCAAATTGGTCTTGTGGCAGAAGCTCCATGTAGGTTTTTGGAGTCTTGTGGTTTTGTTCATGTACTGTTTCTGTTTTTCAAGCAAGGGGCTACTATGTGACTCAGAGTGGCCTAGAACTTGATTAGCCTTGGCTGGCCTTGAACTCATGGCAGTTCTGCCTCAGCTTCCCACGACCTGGGATTATGAACATGTGTTTAGCTGGTACCTTTTATTTTTTTATTTTTTTTTTTTTCTTTTTTGAGACAGGGTCTCTCTTTAGTCCTAGTAAGCCTGGAGCTCGCTATGTAGACCAGGCTGGCTTGAACTCATGGAGATCTGCCTGCCTCTGCCTGTTGAGATTAAAGGTGTGTGCCACCACACCCGGCTGCTATCTGGTCTTTTTTTTAAACTGCCCTTTTTTTTTAATGTGTATGAATGTACTGTCTGCATGCAGGTTTGTGCACCTGTGTCGTGCAATGCCTTGGAGGTCAGAAGAAGGTGTTGGATTCCTCTGGAACTGGAGTTGAAGACAATTCTCAGCCGCCATGTGGGTGCTGGGGATCGAGCCCAGGTCCTCTGCAAGAGCACTCAGTGCTCTTAACCACTAGGCCATCTCTCCCATCTCTCTGGCCTCTAAACTGCTTTTTATCTTTCTGCTGCCCAGACAGGAAAAAAAACAAAGCTAATTATTCTTTGGGATTTGTTTATTGGTTTTGTATCATATTTTCCTAACAGGGCTAGGAAACTATCACATCTGAAGAAATTAGAAGTTAAATTCCTTCCAAGGCTTTTTCCTTCTTCTTAGTTGTATGAAAGGATTTTTTGGGTTGGAAAGATAGCCTAGCGGTTAAGAGTGCCGACCGCTCTTGCAGAGGACCCGGGTTCGATCCCCAGCACCCACATGGTGGCCGAGAACCGTCTGAAACTCCAATTCCAGGAGAACTCCAGTTCCAGGGGAATCCAACACCCTCTTCTGACCTCTGCAGCATTGCACAACATGGGTGCACAAACCTGCATGCAGACAGTACATTGATACACATACAGAAATAAATTTTTAAAAAAAGATTTTTAGGTTTCCTAGTGCATTACTTCACTGAAAAGGTTTATGGCTCGTCTGCCTGCATCTGAGTCTGGCAGCGTCACAGATGCTGGCCTGGATGGACAGCTGCATGTCATTCCTCATCTATCCACCTTACTTGCTTAGCTTTAGAAGGTTTGTGAACTTTTAATTCTTCTGAGGAATTTTTGCTCAGTTATTAATGCCAAACAATCTAGCTGTTGCTACCCTGAATGTTACCACAGCATTTAATTAATTTTTCATTAAACTTAGAATATCAGAAACCTTAAATAAATGATAACCTAGGTTTCAGAAACACAAGTTGTTGTGCCCTCCCAGCACTGTGCACCATTTTTCTGGCTCAGTAAGTGTGGAGTAGGTCCTGAGAACCTTGCTGGTTCTACTCTGCAATCCTGGGTAGCACTTTGAGATGCGTCTTTCTCTCTGCCTGCCTTTCAGCTTCCCGAGGTCTCCTGTGTCTTCAGTTTTTAAGACCTTGATACCTATCTTTGTCAGCTCTAGGCTTCATCTTTTGTGTGTGTGTGTGTTCGTGTTCGTGTGTTCGCGTGTGTGTGTGTGTGTGTGTGTGTGTGTGTGCGCGCATTTTCCTTTTTTTTTTTTTTCTAGGCTTCATCTTAAAGATCATTTTCTCAGAACTTTCCTTCCTAATCAAGTGTCAGGACAACTTGAATAACTTGTGAAGACTTCAGTGACTAATGGTAGTTTTTAGTTTACCTAAGAAAACCCTGCAATATTTAATACATGAACAAGTATAAAGAATAATTCAGTGTCTGAATACTTATCTTTAGAAACCAACCCATGACAAAACAAGTAAAAACCTTAGTCTTCTGTGATCACTTTTCCAACTCTATACCCAGAAAATGATTAACCCTGTGAATGTGTCTTATTTATTTATTTATTCATTCATTCATTCGTTTATTTGTTTATTTGGTCTTTTTGAGACAGGGTCTCTCTGTAGCCCCAGTTGTCCTGGAACTCACTATATAGACCAGGCTGGCCTTGAACTCAAACTCACACAGATCCACCTACCTCTGCTTCCTGAATGCTGGGACTAAGGACGTGGGCCACCACCCTGGCTATATCTTACTTATTTAAATGGTAAGCTCCCAGAGAGCAGGGACTGTATTTACCTATCCTTTTTTTTTTTTTTTTGTCTTTTCGAGACGGGGTCTCCCTGTAGCCCCGGCTAGCCTGGAACTCTCTGTGAACCAGGCTGGCCTTGAACTCACAAAGATCTGCCTGCCTCTACTTCCCAAGTGCTAGGATTAAAGGCGTGTGCCACCACATCCAGCTGACCTATCCTTTTTTTTTTTTTTTTTGGTATGTGTATGAATGTACTTTCTGCATGCAGGTCTGTGCACCCGTGTCATGCAATGCCTCGGAGGTCAGAAGAGGGTCTCGGAGTTCTCCTAGAATTGGAGTTTCAGATGGTTCTCGTCCGCCATGTGGGTGCTGGGGATCGAACCCCGGTCCTCTGTAAGAGCGGTCGGCGCTCTTAACCGCTAGGCCATCTCTCTAGCCCTCAAGTTAACTTCTTAATGCAAGTTTAGTTCTGGCTGGTTTGGTGGGTCCTGTTTATTACAATATCATATTACCTGGCATACAGTAGATTCCCTCATTGACTAAATGAACCTGACCAATGGTCATAACACTACTCTGTGTCTGATTGGGACAGCTTCATGTTTTTACCAGATTTTTTTTTTTTTTGCTGCTAGGTCAAAGCAGACAACATCCCTATATGAGAAGACCCATACTCCATTTTAGAGGCGGTATTGTGAGTCCTTGGTGACAGTGACTTTAGAAAGAAAGGTTAGGGTTTGTCACCTACCACTTTTATGTTAAGAAGGTCTTTGTAAGAGACAGGTGAACGTATTTCTTAGGGTCTTTATTTTATTTCATCTGAAGGCAAAATCTAAGAGACTGGTTCTGAAAATTGATGTGTAACTTATAATTTGGAAAATGAGTTGGAGATTTTTTTGTTACGTTTTGTTCAATTTGAAACAGAGGGTCTCCCTTTTAGCCCCACCTGTCCTAGAACTTGCTCTGTTGACCAGGCTGGCCTTGAACTCAAGAGATCTGCCTGCCTCTGTCTCCCAAGTGCTGGGACTAAAGGAGTGTGCCACCACATCTCGCATGGAGTTTTATTTTTTAAGGTTTTCTATTTAGTTGAACATGGTGGTATATACTTAGGATTTCAGCACTGTGGAGACTGAGTAAGATCATGTATTGAGGCCAACTTGTGAGACCTTATCTCAAAAAAAACCCAAAAAACTTCTTTTTAAACAGTTTATTCAAGTGTATGTTGTTTCCCACAATATCACATACTTCTGAATTTTCTTAGTAAGACACATTTATAATTTGATTATTTGGTCTTGAAACTGTACCTATAATAAATAGAATTATGAATATGGATACAAGATCAAAAGTCCTGATCTAAAGAGGCTAACTTCCAAATTTTTAGAATGCTTTAAGAATTGCTTGTAGATTAGTGAAAACAGGTTACTGAGCCTCTGATTCACTCTGTGGAGTGACACTTCAAAGTTTTTATTTTTCATTTGGTATGGATGCTTCCAGCTCATAAGACCAATTATGGTGCTGGGAGTGGTGATCTAGGAGTTCCAGGCCAGCCAGGGCTACATAGTGAGAGCCATAAACACATACACACAATTAATTACACAATTGAATAACAGTACACTAGATAAACATTTAAAAAAGGTACTAGGGCTGGAGAGATAGCCTAGCGGTTAAGAGCACCGACGCTCTTGCAGAGGACCCGGGTTCGATCCCCAGCACCCACATGGCGGCTAAGAACCGTCTGTAACTCCAATTCCAGGAGAACTCCAGTTCCAGGGGAATCCGAGACCCTCTTCTGACCTCCGCGGCATTGCACGACA
>VZQC01010550.1:2026486-2036856 GCA_009823505.1 Rhizomys pruinosus | reverse complement strand
TTATTTATTTCTGTATGTGTATGAATGTACTGTCTGCATGCAAGTCTGTGCACCCGTGTCGTGCAATGCCGCGGAGGTCAGAAGAGGGTGTCAGATTCCCCTGGAACTGGAGTTCTCCTGGAATTGGAGTTTCAGATGGTTCTTGGCCGCCATGTGGGTGCTGGGGATCAAACCCGGGTCGTCTGCAAGAGCGGTCGGCGCTCTTAACCGCTAGGCTATCTCTCCAGCCCGCTTGTACTTATAATTCCAGTGCTGAGAGGTTGGAAGGATCCCTGGGGTCTGTCTCCTGGTCATAGCCTGGTCCACAAGGTGGGGGCTCCTGAGTTTGTTCTCTGGCCTCTACATACTCGTATTATGTGCCACATGGCTTGTACATCCAAGAGTTGCAGAGAGACAAGACTATCTTATAGCTGTGACCTCAGAGCTGTTTATTCCCTGGTCAGGGCAACTCTTGCACTGCTGCCATCTTGGGAGCTCTCTTCTGTTCCAAGGTACATTATTGGGTCTCTTCTACTACCTTCAATTAGTAGGGCTGCCCTGAGTTAGTCACTAAATCCTAGTCAACCTCAGAAAAGGCTATTAAGGAGCAGGAAGATGGCTTAGTAAATGCTCTATTAAGAGCATTTACTGCTCAAGCTTGAATCCATTTCTCTCAGTACCTGTGCAGAGAGAGAATGAACTCCACAGAGGCACCTGTATACCCATGCTTAAATAGCACAAACACAACAAAATAAATAAAAATGTTTACAAAGGCCTTTGAATCTGTTTCCCTTGTTCTTCCTATTTTTTTTTTTTCTTCCAGGTTCCTGTATCTCTCACTTGGTGTCTTGATAAAAGTTCTTGACTGTTCTTTCTTTTCTTCCCCTTTCCCTTTGAAGATTTTTCCTCAATATAATCTACGAGAGGATAGGGAAGGGAACCCGAATAAGTTACTGCCTGCTTTCATTACTAACTCTTAACTACTTATTGTCTATAGGTTTACATTCAGACATTATAACATAAAATATCCTTTGTGCTCAAAATGATAAGGATGGCATTGTGTACATATGTCATCTGGTATGCTCGCATATTTGCACATAGTTGTGTGTGTTTGTGTTTGTGTAGACAAAGCCTCACAGGCTTACCCTTGTCTCATGATCTTCCTTCGCTTAGACTCTCAAATGCTAGTACTGTAGATACATGTCAGCATGGCTTTTGTTTTGTTTCTAAATTTTGTGTTTATGTGTTTTCCCTGCATATATGTAATTGCACCATATGCATGCACTGCCCACAGAGACTAGAAGTTGGATCCCCCTGAAACTAGAGTCATTATTACCTGCTATGTGGATGCTGGGAACCCAGCCGGGTCCTATACAAGAGCAGCCAGTGCTCGTAACCACAGAACCATCTCTCTAGCCCCTTGTTTTATTTTAAGACAGGGTCTCCCTCTAGTTCCAACTGGCCTGGAACTCACTAGACCAGGCTGGCCTCAATCTCACAGAGATCAGCCTTCCTCTGCCTCCCTCCCCAAGTGCTAGGATTAAACGCATCACCATGCCTATATTATTTGGTTTTTAATGTAGGTAAGTTCTCTGTGTGTAGAATAAAACCTGGCACATATTTTATTATGGATATGATAGAAAGCAATGGGCTTTAAAGGTTAGACTTGTGTGACTTAGATGGATGCATGAGTCTGACCTGGCTTGTCTTCAGGGATATGTTCTGTATATCATTAGTAAGAGAGAACATGTTCCTGAATATCCCAGTGAGTGGCATCAAAGTCTGGTAAAGTCAGTGATCATTTGTGTCAAAATAAATGAGCTTTGCCACAGGTGTATATAATCTCAGTTATTTGGGAAGCTGAGGTGGAAGGATACCAAGTTTAAGATTTGCCTAAGTAATTTAATGAGACCCTATCTCAAAAAAATAAAAAAGTTAAAAGGCTGGATAAATGGCTCAGATGTCAAAGGCATTGGCCCCTGTTGCAGAGAATCTGGGTTTGCTTCCCAGCATCCACGTGGTAACTTAACAAACCATCATTAACTCCAGTTCCAGGGGATCCAAGTCCCTCTTCTTTTTTCATTTTTTTTTATTATATTTTATTTATTTCTGTATGTGTATGAATGTACTGTCTGCATGCAGGTTTGTGCACCCATGTCGTGCAATGCCGCAGAGGTCAGAAGAGGGTGTCAGATTCCTCTGGAACTGGAGTTCTCCTGGAATTGGAATTTCGGACAGTTCTCGGCTGCCATGTGGGTGCTGGGGATCGAACCCGGGTCCTCTGTAAGAGCGCGCTCTTACCGTTAGGCCATCTCTCCAGCCCCCAAGTCCCTCTTCTGACCTCCTCAGGTGTTGCATGACATTAGTGCACTTACATACATGCAGGCAATATACTCTTTTTTTTTTTTTTTTTTTACCCCATGTTTCTGTAGGAGGCAATACACTCTTATACTTAAGTAAAAAAATATATTTTTTAAAGGCTGGAGATGTAGCTCACTGGAATACTTGCCTAGATCCAATTCCTTGTATGTACCACATATGTATACATATAATAGAGAGCTACATATGGGATGTGTTTATATATAATTTATATAAACATTTTATTTACATATAAATTATATGTATTATATATAATATATATATATATAATATTTATAGTTGAGGAAAACGTCATGAAAGAAGTTGCACATCACCAGGCATGATGTTGTGTGCCTTTAATTAATTCTCAGCCCTCAGGAGGTGGAGGCAGCCAGATTTCTGTGAGATCAAGGCCAGCCTGGTCCACATAGTGAGTTCTAGGCAGACTGGGGACCCTGTCAAAAAAAAAAAAAGCAGAGTGAACTAAATGTTGTTGTTGTTGCTCTTTCCAATATGCGTCACTCCCAAATACTTGGACAAAAGCTCAAGGAGCCCTGCACAAGAAATACTTATAACTAGGTAATTGGTGCTAGCATCCACAGATGAGGGATACTACTCGTCGTTTGTTTTTCTGGGACTGTGTTACTTCACTTAACATAGTATCTTCTAGTTCAATCCATTTACCTGCAATGTTCATGATGTCATCTTTCTTTCTCACTCCATTGTGTAGATGTACCACATTTTTCTCTATCCACTTGTCAGTTGAGGGGCACTGGGGTTGGTTCCAGCTTTTTTGCTGTGCTTCAGGTGGTCCTGGGAAGTCCCTCAGACTTTTTTTTTTAAGTATACTCTAACACTGCATGCTGTCACAGGCCTTCAAGGCCAGCCTGGGTCTACATAGGGAGCTCTAGACCAGTGAGGACTAAAGGGAGTCCCTGTCTCAAAAAGACAAAAAAAATTATATTCTATTTCATGGCCAGTTTAAAGGTATTAGTTTACTAGTTAGGTCTGGGGAAGTGAGGAAAGGAGGGGAAAAACAATCCCATTGTCAGAAAAGTTAACAGAGAAAACTTGTTTTTGAGTAGAAGTGCCATTTTTATGTTATATATATAACATAAATTATATATATATAATTGATTTAGTAAGATAAAAAATGCATTAGTAGTCAGAGATAAAAATCTAAAACTTGGATAGGTAGGACTGAATCTGGATGGAGTTGGAGAGCTGTCTTGTGTTGTGTGGTAGTTAATAGTTAAAGCCATGAAATGAAGTAGACCTCAGAGGCTGTGATTAGAGAAAGGAGCCAGATGGGACCCTGAACAATGCCTGCGGTCACTGGTGGATGAAGCCAACAGAGAGCTGGAGAGATCGGCAGAGAACCAGAACTAAGATATTTCTGGAAGCCAAGGAAAAATGGTCCAGTATCAAATTTATATTTTAAGGAAAACAGTTGGATTTTTGTCACAAAACATTTTTATTGGGATTTGGGATCCTTTTTACATACAAAAAGAAAATGAACAAGAGAATGGTAAAAGATACTGTTATCCATATACTCATATATTTCTCTCTCTCTCTCTCTCTCTCTCTCTCTCTCTCTCTCTCTCTCTCTCTCTCTCTCTCTCTCTCTCTCTCTCTGATAGGGTCTTAAGTAGTAGCCCAGGCTGACCTGGAACCTATTTACTGATCATCCTGTTTCTGCCTCCAGAGTGCTGGTGTTACAGCAGGTATACATCACCATATCCAATAAAGAGATTTTTTTTTTTGAGACAGGGTCTCCCTTTAGTCCAAGCTGGCCTGGAGCTTTCTGTAGACCAGGCTGGCCTTGAACTCACAGAGATCCTTCTTGCCTCTGCCTCCCAAGTGCTGGGATTAAAGGTGCGCACCACCATGCCCAGGGAAGAGAATTCTTAAAGGCATTGAACAAGAGAGGTGGCTGAATCAGCCCAAATTCCAGCCCAAATTCCCCAGCTTCATATATATATATAAGACAAAAGAGGACAGGGTAAAGATGCTAGCAGAGTGGAGAAAATAAACACTTTTCCTCCCTCTGGAGTTAGGGAAGAAAAGAAAGCAAAGATGGCTCCTACCATCATACCATTAACTGAAAACTTAAGTTAAGAAAGGCTGCTTTTTTTTTTTTTTAATTTTTTGTCTTTTTTTTAATTTTTAATTTTTATTTATTTCTGTATGTGTATGAATGTACTGTCTGCATGCAGGTCTGTGCACCCGTGTTGTGCAATGCCGCGGAGGTCAGAAGAGGGTCTCGGATTCCCCTGGAACTGGAGTTCTCCTGGAATTGGAGTTTCAGACGGTTCTCGGCCGCCATGTGGGTGCTGGGGATCGAACCCGGGTCCTCTGTAAGAGCGGTCGGCGCTCTTAACTGCTAGGCCATCTCTCCAGCCCAAGAAAGGCTGCTTTTGCCTGATGTGGTGGCACCCACTTGTAATCCTAGCACTCAGGAGGCAGAGGCAGGTAGATTTCTGTGAGTTCAAGGCCAGCCTGGTCTACAGAGTGAGTTCCAGGACAGCTGAGGCTATAGAGAGACCCTGTCTCAAAAAACAAAAACAAAAAAAAAGGAAGGAAGGCAGGCTGCTGTCCCTGTATCCCTAGCTGGCCTGGAACTTGCTCTGTAGAAAACGTTGTCCTTGAACTCACAGAGATCTGCCTGCCCGACCCTGCATCCCAAGTGCTAGGTTTAAAGCATGTGCCACCACACCCAGCTCATTTATTCTATTTTTATATATATAGATAGGGTCTCCCTATCTATATGTAGCCCCACCTGGCCAGAAACTCACTATGTAGACCAGACTGGCCTCCATCTCACAGATATCCACCTCCCTCCCAAGTGTGGGGACTAAATGTGTAGGCTCCAGCTCCTAGGTATTCCTTTTTGGGGGGGAGGGGGGGACGTGTATGAATGTACTGTCTGCATGTAGGTCTGTGCACCCGTGTCGTGCAATGCCTTGGAGGTCAGAAGAGGGCGTCGGATTCCTCTGGCACTGGAGTCAAAGACAGTTCTCAGCCGCCATGTGGGTGCTGGGGATTGAACCCAGGTCCTCTGCAAGAGCAGTCAACCACCAGGCCATTCCTCCAGCCCCCTAGGTATTCTTTTATCTCTTGGGTGTCAAAGCCTGTCTTTAGATTTCACTTAAGAACATAGTAACTACTACACTACTGCTTTCATTCTGAGATGTTCTCTGAGAAGTTGATCTGGAGAGAGGAAATGGGAAGAAGCTATGCTGTTCCTGTGGAATCTGAGTCTTAGAGAACAGGAGCAAGGCCAGGCAACAGCCATAGTCAACATCAGTGGTCCAGGAAAGGCAGGCTTTGAAATGTGTAGGCACCCATGCTTATCTTACATAAGAAATACAGAAGGGTCGAAATCAGGATCTGAATACAGCTCTGATTTTTTTTTTTTTTTGGGGGGGGGTCTTTTCAAGATAGGGTCTCCCTGTAGCCCCAGCTGTCCTGGAACTCACTCTGTAGACCAGGCTGGCCTTGAACTCACAAAGATCCGCCTGCCTCTNTCTGTAGACCAGGCTGGCCTTGAACTCACAAAGATCCGCCTGCCTCTGCCTCCCAAGTGCTAGGATTAAAGGCGTGCACCACCACGCCCGGCACAGCTCTGATATTTCAAATGAACTGTATCTATTAGCATGTTACCCAGTATAATAAAACCATAGATGATGTGTTTGTTGAGACAGAATCTTTCTGTGTATCACAGGCTTATCTTAAACCCCAGCTGCTTCTGCTCCGGTTCTGGAGTGCTGGGATTACAGGCGTGTGCCACAACAGCCTGCTCTTCCATCACATTCTGTCATAAGACTAGACTTGACCTAAAAGAATGGATTTCCATCTTACTTTTTTTAAAGTCACATCTGTTTGCTTGTTCATTATGTGTGTGCTTGTTCTTCCAGTGTGTCCTTGCATGCAAATGGGCACAAGCCACAGTGTTCCTGTGGAGGTCAGAGGACTTTTGGGAGTTCTCTGCTGCTGTCATATGGGTCTGTAAGATCAAACTCAGGTCATCAGGCTTACGCCTTTTCCTACTGAGCCATATTGCCAGCCACATTTCACTTCTTTTCCCTCAGGCCTTCTGATGGAAGTGCAAATGATATAAAAGGGCAGCTGTATGGGAGCCATCCCCCAGGGACACAAGCCCAGAGGATTTGCTTGGAAGAGCCAACTAGGAACGCTTCAGAGTAGACTGTGGACTGGAGTTTGGTTCTTTGGTTCCCCTACATTGGATGGTTGCAAGTGCAGTTTTATAGAAACTTCTAAACTTGTTTAGAAAAAAAGTATTCTGGATAATGTTAAGTCAATACCTTACTACTACTTAATTAGCCCAGCAATGTGGAAACTGCCTGGGAGTTGGCTGGAAATGCAGATTCTGAGGCCTCATTTTTTGATCTCTTGGTCTTACTCCCCTAAGTGATTCCTGTCTAGTTTAGAAACATGGAGTTAGTTCCAGAGCTTAGAGTAAGAGCCCCCAGCTATACCCCAACAATACCTTAAGCTTCTTTCTAATTCCAGATCTTTCTGCCACTCTCCTTCTAAGCCCAGGCTGTCTTTATCTGTCTCTCTTTTTTGTTTTTGTTTTGTTTTGTTTTGTGTACCTGTACTGGATCTCACTGTATAGCCCAGGCTGTTTTAGGACTTCTGACACAGTCTCTTGACTGGGATTATAGGGGTATAGCAACATGCCCAACTGTCTTTGTTTTTTGTTTGTTTGTTTTTGTTTATGTCTTTTTTGAGACAGGGTCTCCCTGTAGCCCTAGCTGGCCAGGAACTTCCTATGTAGACCAGGCTGGCATTGAACTCACAGAGATTCGCCTGTCTCTGCCTCCTGAGTACTCATTAATCTTTGTTTTTTTTTTTTTTGGTTTTTTTTTGTCTTTTTTTGGTCTTTTCGAGACAGGGTCTCCCTGTAGCCCCAGCTGTCCTGGAACTCATTCTGTAGACCAGGCTGGCCTTGAACTCACAAAGATCCGCCTGTCTGCTTCCCTAGTGCTAGGATTAAAGGCGTGCGCCACCACGCCCGGCATCTTTGTTCTTAATGACCAAACAGATTGCTACTTCTGCTTGAAAACCCAGCTGAAATACCTTCTCTGGAATTTTGGGGGGTTTTGTGTTGGCAAGGGGTACCTGCTTTGAACTGTCTGACCTCCGTTTGAGCTTAAACATATATGTTCAGTAAGCCTTTGTAGAATAATCCCTAGATTGGTACTTGACTGAATTTAGGGGCCAGCTTTTTGCTGTTGAGGTCTATTGGGAGGAATGATAAATCCCGAATGCTTAAAAAATTGGAAATTTTGAAGGATTTTACTCTTAGACTGTTCTTGGTCCCTTTTGTTTATTTCATAGTAGGAGAAAGAGCAAGCTAGCAGTCCTTGTCTGGGGTTCTGCTGGCCTATCTTCTAAGGGTAATAGAATGCCAGTAGCAATTTGGTAAACAAAGAAGCTAGGTATTCTGAGTTAGTGACCTGTTATCTTTATATCTGACAGTGTTTGTGATTGCTCCCCTGGAATTGAAGCCCTGTTATTCTTACAGCCTTGAAAAGGAATTCCCACCCCCACCTCCCAGCTGCCTGATCTGCTGCAGAGCAGGGTGTACTGGGTGCCCATAGCCCTCTTTTTCTAGAAGGCTTGTTCTCTGACAGAGCCAGCCAATCCGATTCTCAGTTTTAGTCTCACTGCTGTAGCTCTGATACGGCCTGATGTCTGCTGGAGCCTGGGCTGCTTGCAACAGAATCCTGCATGCTTGTTCCTGGGCCCATTTCCTGTTTCTATTCTAGTCACTGGTTGCTCAGCTCTGCTTCCTGCCTGTGTGTCTCACATAGATTCCTCTTACTAAAACCTTTTGTTTTTCATCAGAACAACCTCTGTCTGAAAAGCAGCAGAACCTTACTTCTAATATGATGGCTCCTAAGTCAAGACCTGGGGAAGACTGATGGGAAGTACCCCTTCTCCCACTAAGCACACTACTTGACTTTTGAGTTTGTCCCCTGTTGGAAGCTACAGATCAGAAATTGGTTTAAGAAGATAAACTGAGCCCGGCGTGGTGGCGCATGCCTTTAATCCTAGGCTGAGAAATCCCAGCACCCCCACATGGCAGCTAATAACCATCCATAACTCCAGTTCCAAGGGATTGACACCCTCTTTTGTCCTCCATAGGCACTACACAACACAGGTGGACTTAACATACATGCAAGCATATTCCTACTGATAAAATAAAAATTGGGGGCTGGAGCTGGGCGTGGTGGCGCACGCCTTTAATCCTAGCACTTGGGAGGCAGAGGCAGGCGGATCTTTGTGAGTTCAAAGCCAGCCTGGTCTACAGAGTGAGTTCCAGGACAGCTGGGGCTACAGGGAGACCCTGTCTCGAAAAGACCAAAAAAAAAAAAAAAATTGGGGGCTGGAGAGATGGCTCAGCGGTTAAGAATGCCAACTACTCTTGCAGAAGACCTGGGTTCGATTCCTAGCACCCACATGGCGACTAAGAACCATCTTTAATTCCAGTTCCAGGGGAATCTGATGCCCTCTTCTGACCTCTGCAGCATTGCATGACACGGGTGTACCAACCTACATGCAGACAGTACACTCATATGCATTAAAAAAAAATATATATATATATATATATAATATATAATATGTAACATATAAAAAAATTAATTAAAGATCACTTGGGAGACAGAGGCAGGCGGATCTCTGTGAGTTCAAGGCCAGCCTGGTCTACAGAGTGAGTTCCAGGCCAGCTGGAATTAAAAGGGACCCTGTCTCAAAAAGACAAAAAAAAAATTTTTTTTTTTTTTAAAGATCAGTTGGGCCAAACCTACCTTTACTCATTAAACCTTTACTCATTAGATGCACAAGGTTGTCAGTACTGGTCTGCCCTGATTTCTTTGCACCTGGTACTTGAGGAAGATGTTTGGTATCCTATAGAATCCATGCCTCTCTCAAATTTAGATTGTATTTATAATTAAGGTAGGAGGGGCAGTGCTATCTTCAGAATAAGAGCCTATAGGAAACATGGGAATAAAAAAGGAGAAAAAAAAAAACTTGTACTGACTCAAACTTCCATCTTGTATGAGCAATTCAATTTTTTTTTTTTTTTTGGTCTTTTTGAGACAGGGTCTCCCTGTAGCCCCAGATGTCCTGCAGCTCACTCTGTAGACCAGGCTGGCCTTGAACTCATAGAAATCCACCTGTCTCTGCCTCCTGAGTGCTGGGATTAAGGCATGCCCAGCCTAAGCAATTCAATTCTTTTTTTTTTTTTTTTTTTTTTTTTTCTTTTTTTTAATGTGTATGAATGTACTGTCTGCACATAGATAAAAGATTGGCAGTGAAGGGTCATTGAGTAAATGAACACATTAGCTTCTCTGACTTTCAGTACATTGTTTTACTATTAAGGCAGTTCCTTCAAAGGAATGGCAGAAAGATCCTAGGGGTTGGAGAGATGGCTCAGTGGTTAAGAGCACTGCCCTTTCAGAATTCAGTTTGTATTGTGCGCATCAGATGGCTTACAACTGCCTATAACTCCAACTCCAAGGAAATCTGAGGCCTCTGGCCTCTAGGGCACCTGCACTCATGTGTACAAACATGTCAATAGAAACATGTGCATATATATAAGTAAATGTAATAATTTTTTCCAAAAGCAGTATATGGTAGTGTGTGTTTAACATAGATGGCCGTAGGTGGGACTCCTAGTATCTCAAAAAAGAGTTCAAAGGAAGGAGAAAGAAAAAGCTTAATACCATGTTCTAAAAACTGTTCCAAAAAAGAGTGGAGGACACTGCGGCTGCGATTTCTCAGCAGAGTTAACTTCTGGATTTTGATGTGTTCTCCAGGAGCATATAAGAAACATTTGCTCTGGAAGGAGTGAGTCCTCCAAACCTAGAATCTTCTCAAGTTCTGGAGTCAGCATGTTGATAAACTCAGGTCCTTAGTGTGAGAATGGCTTACCTTCACTCATTTTCTCCTCCCCTCTCTTTCCCATTCGGTGCTTCTTTTTTTTTTTTTTTTTTTTTTTTTTT
>VZQC01010550.1:1979311-2025647 GCA_009823505.1 Rhizomys pruinosus | reverse complement strand
TTTTTTTGGTCTTTTCAAGACAGGGTCTCCCTGTAGCCCCAGCTGTCCTGGACTCACTATGTAGACCAGGCTGGCCTTGAACTCACAAAGATCTGCCTGCCTCTGCCTCCCAAAGTGCGCCACCACACCCGGCTTGCTTCCTTCCTGTTTAACATTCCCTTCTTCCTAAGGTCGCTAAGAAGCCATGTCTTATCTAAGGTAGGAACCTAGGCATTGAAGAGGCTTGAGCTTGAGAATCAGCAGACCTATCACTTAAGGTCATCCTTGGTGTGGAAGGGAGAATTAGTGAATATTGTTTATCAAGATGGGTGAAAGTAACATTTTGCACAAAGTAGGAGAGAAACTTAGTTTCAAATAAACGATCAGTGTTCAGAAGTATTAATAAGAATGTTTGGATTTTTCCTGAACATCACCTTCTAGAATTCTACAAAGCCTTCCCTGTGTTGAGTTCTTCTTCTGGTTTCAAAGGCCTTTGAGGTTCGTGGCTGTCTTTTCTGCTTTTAGAGTCTACCCATTCCCCATTATCAGATTTATTTTACCCAAGAATTTGGTATTTTGTCTAGATTGTAGTAAAGAAGACCTATAGCTGTTATGAATTTAGAACTTTACAGAAGTGAGGCTACTGTCAGTCCCCCAATTCTAAGTCCTGTTTACCATAGCACTCACTTTGCCTTCTCTATTTCTCAGTTGACCTTACTTGGTTTCTGGTTGCTGTAGTTCTGAGGAAAGAGTGATGATGTGCAATCCTATAGCAACACCACCCTCTCCCTGTTACACATCTCCTACCCAGAACTTTGCTTGCTTTCTGAATTATTTTCTTAGTCCCTTTTTTCCTGCTTTGGTTACTCAAGTTGTAGACACATAGCTGATGATGATCTTCATGAAAGAGGCTTTAGGTAATTTGGCCTTCCTAACAGGGAATACTTAACTTTGAAAAAATAGTAATTCCTGTTTCTTTGCCTTCCCTAATTTATTTTTCTTTTTCTTTTTTTTTAAATTTTTTTTTAAATTTCTGTATGTGTATGAATGTACTGTCTGCATGCAGGTCTGTGCACCCGTGTCGTGCAATGCCACAGAGGTCAGAAGAGGGTGTTGGATTTCCCTGGAATTGGAGTTTCAGATGGTTGTCGGCCGCCATGTGGGTGCTAGGGATCGAACCCGGGTCCTCTGTAAGAGCAGTTGGCACTCTTAACCGCTAGGCCATCTCTCCAGCCCTGCCTTCCCTAATTTAACAGTGCTCTTGTTTCCTATTGGGATTAGAACAGCCCTATTCCATAAATATGCGCTGTCTGGATCTGACCCAGTTCTGGGCTTTGCCCTCATAGATTTTTTTTTCCCCTCATAGATTTAAGTGATTAACTAGTGATTAAATGACTCTTAAAACAGTGTACATTTTTTGCCCAAGAGGTAGTTACTAACCAGATAAGACTCAGATGAGAAGAGGACACATGTGTGGCGAGGGTCAGGTGGTCAAGTAACATTAGGACTATGATAAACTGGAGAGTTAGATCTCAGCAAGTTAGCCCCCCATGGGAGTTTAAAAAAAAAACCACCCACCTTTTAGGTAGTGCATATAGGAATATTGGGCAACAAGTTAATGAACTGCCCCATGTGGCTTTGGCTCCTTTGTGTTTGCTGCCTTTGAGCCGATGCCTAGAATTTTTGTGACCAGCATCCTCTCACCTCCTTTTTGCCAGCTCTCGTGCATTCAGTGTTTTATTGGTGGGGGGAGGAAGGGAACATAGAGGAGATGGTGAGCAAGAGCCTTCGATGTGATTAAACCTCCAACTGAGAAGATCTGTGGGAGCAAGATATCGACCTCTGGAAAAATCAATGGCTGCTGCAGTAGGTAGGCTGCTGTGCGCAGGACTCCACCACAGGAATGTAAGCAGCCCAGCAGTCTTCCTTCTTTCCCCTTCTCACTTCAGCAACACCCTCAGCCTTTCTCAAGAGGTTTTGCTGAGGTGAGTTAGAACAGCAGATTCTTGGGTGGCTCTTTTGGTTTTTGTGTTTTGTTTTCCTGTTAAATTGAAATTTCTTCCGTGACACACCCCTGCCTCCCTAGCCCCCTTTCCAGACATTCCTTCCTTGCAGTGCTAGAGCTTCTACCAGCCTTACCTAAGTTGCCAAAGACCATTCAGAGTTGTCCTTCTCATCTTCAGTTAGAGAGGCAGCGCTCAAGGCTCTTCCTCACTGAGGAAATCCCCAGTTTAGGGGGCAGGTGGCTATAACGAGGAGAAAACTGATAAGAAGTTAGACCCAACAAGCACGATTTTGAGATAGAGCAACATTTACCAAGCATCTTGTCTTTTGTTTAATGGGCATTTTTCTGGTCACTAGTAGCCTGATACTGTTCAATCTCCCAGTCTCATGGGGGAAAATGGCTTGATACAGTACAATATAATCAGGAATTTAGGGGCCCCACCTTTAGATGAGGCTGATGGACCAGGGAAGTCCTGTGGTCTTGATTTAGAGTCAGTGTTCCTCTTTTTACTTTTATATGTATGAGTTTATTACCTGCATATATGTAAGTGCACCCATGTCTGCAGTGCTCACAGAGGTCAGAAGGAGGCATCAGATTCCCCTGGAACTAGAGTTACGGACAGTTGTTAGCCACCATGTAAGTGCTGGGAATCAAACCTGGGTCCTCTGCAAGAGCAGAGGTCTTGTTCTTAACCAGTTCTTAACCAGCATAAGTCAATGTTCTTAACCACTGAGCCAACTCTCCAGCCCCATAGATGTTCCTCTTGATTTAAGGTAGCTGTTTCCAAGCCGGGCGTGGTGGCGCACACCTTTAATCCTAGCACTTGGGAGGCAGAGGCAGGCGGATCTTTGTGAGTTCAAGGCCAGCCTGGTCTACAGAGTGAGTTCCAGGACAGCTGGGGCTACAGGGAGACCCTGTCTCAAAAAAAGACCAAAAAAAAAAAGGTAGCTGTTTCCAAAGCCAAGTGTTGTGTGCCATGCACCCATGATCTCTCATTTGAGAAGCTGAGGCAGGAGGATCATAAGGCCAGCCTGGGCTGCAATAGTGAAACCGTGTCTCAAAAAAAGTAGGGGACGGGAGAGGGCTCAGCAGTTAAGAGAACTGGCTGCTCTTGGAGAGGACCTGGGTCAATTCCTATCAGCCAACTGGTGGGTAACAACTGTCTATAACTTCAGTTCTGGGGGATCTGATACCTTTTCTTACCTGAAGCACTGCACCACTTGGGTGAGCCTACCTCATACAGGCAATGCACTCATGCTCATAAAATAATTAAAAAATTTGTTAAGAATAGCAAAATAATAAAGTTCAACAGAGCAACTAGCTGATCTTACATGTATAAAGGTGAGCTTTTTAAAAATTTTTTGAAATGGGGGCTTTTTTATATTGAGACTGGCCTTGAACTTGGCCTCTTTAGCCTCCAGGGTAGCTGAGACTAAAGGTGCACACCACTAAATATAGCATGCTTCTCATCTTTGAAGTTTCCAAGGCAAAAAATTGGACTTTTAATCTAGAGTTGTTGCACCTATAGTACATTATAAAGCAATTTATCTGCCTTCCTAGTTCTACAGTTTGGTGATTGCGAGATCATCCTGTATAATTTTTGTTAAAAAATTGGGTTACCCTATTGTTGGAGCATGTATGTGGCCTAGAGGTTGAAGTTTGTTGGGCTTTTTCCTTTTGAGAGCTTGTTTGGAGGTTCTAGCAGGGGAGTGCAACTACTCGTATACCCTTGACCGAAGACTGGTCCTCCTCTATCAGGGAAGGTCGTCCTCTTCCACCGAGCGCGCAGCTTCGGGAGGGACGCACATGGGGCATTGAGGGAACAAGGGGACACCCGCCTGGGGCCAGATCAGCCGAAGCAACCCTGGCGATCAATGGGGTGACAGGTGTCGCAGCCAGATCGCCCTCACATCCAGCTTTTTCCTTTTGAAAATAGTCTTCCTATTTTGTAGCTTGGGAATTAGATCCCTAAACAAGACCTAGTTTTCCTGTAGTTTGAAAGAATCCCTGCTCTGCTGAGTGAGGAGGAGAGGATTGAAGGTTTGCAGTCACCTAAGAGCAAGGATCTAGAGGACAGGAGTAGCTGGGCTCCCCCTACCCCCAGTCACTCCACCCAAAGTCTCCCTTCTTATTTCACTAGATTCCAAGTCGTCTTCTTTCCTATTCCCTTTTCCATTAAGTAACTTTTTTTTTTTTTTTTTAATCTTTTTGAGACAGGGTCTCCCTTTAGTCACAGCTGGCCTGGAGCTCACTGTGTAGACCAGGCTGGCCTTGAACTCAGAGAGATCCACCTGCCTCTGCCTCCCAAGTGCTAGGATTAAAGGGGGGTGTGCCACCATACCCAGCAATTTGCTTTTACTTCTATAAAGGAAACAACAGAGGCCTACCTAGTTAGATTAGCCTGTTGAGAAAGTGCAAAGCTAATTGTTGCTTACCTTAGTTGCAGTTGGAGCTTATACAAGAATACAGGGCGAGGGGCTGGAGAGATGGCCTAGCGGTTAAGAGCGCCGACTGCTCTTACAGAGGACCCAGGTTCGATCCCCAGCACCCACATGGCGGCTGAGAACCGTCTGAAGCTCTAATTCCAGGAGAACTCCAGTTCCAGGGGAATCCGAGACCCTCTTCTGACCTCTGCGGCGTCGCACGACACGGGTGCACAGACTTGCATGCAGACAGTACATTCATACACATACAGAAATAAATAAAATTAATTAAAAAAATTAAAAATAATAAAATAAAAAGTGTAAGTGCTTAAACCACTGCAATAAACAACTTAAAAAAATAAAGAATACAGGGCGATAGGTGTTTGAACCACAATTATTTAATCTTTCTCTTTCCTTGAGGAAACCATTTAACTTATCAACCTATGTCTTTGTTAAAATGAGGGGTAGTGCTAAGCAGGGTAGCACATGCCTGTTACCCTAGCACCTGGGGGACTACTGCACGAGGCTCATAAGTTCAGTGATCAAACAGTGAGACCGTCTCAGATAAAAAATGAAAAATAGATGTGTGGACGCCTACATCAGAAGATAGTGTGAGTCCAGTACTGTCACCTTAAAATTAAACACACAGTAATCACCTTTGTGTCGATTCTACTTCCTCATAAAAGAGATTTTTGTTTTATTAACTTGTTTTCAGCATCCTTTGAATTTGCAGGTTTGGTCTCTTAGATGTAAAGGATTTCTTTCAGTGTTTTTAGAGGTAGGCTCCTGAAAAGCATACTGGAGACAAAACATGGCTGACCCTTCTCTGCTATTGTTCCCTGCCAGGCAACCAGAAGGTACCAGGAAGAATGAATCATTGTCCCTAGAACAAGAACCCACTGTAGAAAAAGAGAAGAGGGCATTTAGTGGCGTTGGTGTTGGTGGGTTTCATCTTATGTGGTGTTTCTAGGATACAAACCAAGTTTTGGGGGGACTGGTGGTGGGTCAAGTAGAAAACAGAGGTCTCTGAGGCCTTTCTTAGAGCAGTTTCTAGAAACTGCAGTGTTTAACACACTCTGGGTTTTTTTGTTTATTTCTTTGGGTTTTTTTGTCTTTTTGAGACAGGGTCTCCTTGTATCTCCGGCTGTCCTGGAACTCACAAAGATCCGCCTGCCTCTGCCTCCCAAGTGCTAGGATTAAAGGTGTGCGCCACCATGCCCAGCCCAGCACAATCTGTTCTAAGCATTCAAAAGATTGTCACCCAGGAAGGAGATGGTGTTTGGTGTCCTACACTATAAAAGGATGGTGCCACCTTCTCCTTACCCTTTCTCCACTTCTGACCAGCATGTACATAAGGGGTATGAGGCAGCCTGTGCTTCATTTCAGTTCATTCTTGGCACTTCTTCCAATCCCAGCTAGCCTGCTCTTTTACTTTTTTACAACTGTTTGGTAGAAGTAATATCTTTACCTTGTAAGCTTGATGCTTAAGAAAGGCTTTTGTGGGGCTGGAGAGATGGCCTAGCGGTTAAGAGTACCAACTGCTCTTGCAGAGGATCCAGGTTCAATCCCCAGCACCCACATGGTGGCTGAGAACCAGCTTTGACTCCAGTTCCAGGGGAATCTGACACCCTCTTCTGACCTCCATGGCACTGCACGACACAGGTGCACAAACCTAAGTGCAGACAGTACATTCCTCCCCCCCCCCCCCCGTGGCACACGCCTTTATTTATTTATTTATTTTTTATTTATTTTTACATACAAAAATAAATAAATTAAAAAAAAAAAGGCTTTTCTGCTGGGGGCGGTGGCACACGCCTTTAATCCCAGCACTCAGGAAGCAGAGGCAGGTGAATATCTGTGAGTTCAAGGCTAGCCTGGTATACATAGTGAGCTCCAGGCCAGCTGTGACTAAAGGGAGACCCTGCATCAAAAAGACCAAAATAAAAAAAAGCTTTTCGATGAAAAACCCTGTGTCAAAAAAGGGGGGCAGGGGTTTGGAGAGGAGACTCAAAGGTTAAGAGCACTGGCTGCTCTTGCAAAGGACCTGGGTTCCATTCCCAATAACCACATGGAGGTTAACAGCCTTAAGTAGCTCCAGTTCCAGAGAAATCCAACCTCATCTGATGCCTCAGCCATTGCAGGCACAGGTGCACCTACCCACATACAGGCAAAACACTCATACATATAAAATATTTTTTTAAAAGGGACAAGTATACAGTAAACAAAAAAAAAACTTAAAAAAAATACTTTTATTTTATGTGTATGAATGTTTTACATGTACCAATGTCATACAGTGCCCCTGAAGGTCAGAAGAAGGTGTCAGAGTCCCTTCTTTTTGAGACAGGGTTTCACTTTATATCTTAGATTGGCCTTGAACTCTCAATCCCCCTTCTACCACTTCTCAAGTGATGGGTTTATTTATGAACAAACACCACCACACCTAACCCCCCAAGTTAATTTGCTTTAAGTAATCTTCTTAGTCCTTTTTCCTCAGTTCGTTGAGTTTATTGCCTCCTTTTCTACTTTCTGCCCTTTGAAGGTTATGTTTCCTACATTTCTTTTGTGTCCTTCAGGATTTCTTCCCATTCTCCAACATGGGAGCAGCTTCCTGTTATGTCTCTGGATTTATGAGACTAAGCAGGGGTAGGAGAACTTGGCAAATTTCCAGTATACATTTGGTTGTTTTCAAGCTATACATTTACATTTTTCTTGTCTAAGGATCATTTAAGTGGGCGTGGCTGTAGACAACCCCTTCTCCCCACACAATGTAGGATTTACCTGGAACTCTTTCTACCCCTCCTTTATATTTAGATCAAATCCAGGGCCTTGAACATGCAAGTTCTTTTTATTTATTTATTTTTTAATTTTTATTTATATGAATGTTTTGCCTGTATGTATGTAAGTATACCCATGTCTTGCAGTGTCTAAGGAAGCTAGAAAGCAGTGTCAGATCCTCCAGAACTGGAGTTATGGACAGTTGCTAGCCACCATGTGGGTGCTGGGAATCAAACCTGGGTCCTCTGCACAAGGAGCCAGTGCTCTTAACCACTGAGCCATCACTCCAGCCCTGAACTTACAACTTCTATACTGCTGTGCAGTATTCTCACCCCTTACATGCTCCTCTTACGCATTTTACCTGCCAGTAACAGCATAAGCCAAAAGTTCTTCACCACTGAGTAAAAAGAACAGCTCTGTGAATATAAGCTGCCATGAACCCACACTTTAAAACTTGCTTATTCATCCGGGCGTGGCGGCACACACCTTTAGTTCCAGCAGTAGAGGAAGGTGGATCTCTGAGTTCCAGGCCAGCTGGAGCTACAGAGAGACCCTGTCTCAAAAAGAGCCCCCAAAATTTGCTTATTGATGTTTCATCTGCTCATCAGAGGGAGATGTCATCCTTGTGTGGTTCTGTTGGGAGATCATCCCCACGCTGTTTAACCCCGACTTGAAAATGTACTTCATGCCAGGCGTGGTGGCGCACGCCTTTAATCCTAGCACTTGGGAGGCAGAGGCAGAGACAGGTGGATCTTTGTGAGTTCAAGGCCAGCCTGGTCTACAGAGTGAGTTCCAGGACAGCTGGGGCTACAGGGAGACCCTGTTTCGAAAAGACAAAAAAAAAAAATGTACTTCACCAAGCAGCTAGTTTATGTTCATTCTTGTCAATTTTTTTCTATGAGAGCACAGTGTACTATGTCCATGTTCACCCATCCCCCCTCCGCCCCATTGGGGTATGACTATGATTTCAGGCACGGTTTTGTTGTGGTGTGAAGAAAAGGTGTTAGCTGCTGAAATTTGTTTGTCAGCAGAGCCTGACAAACCCAGGCTGGGACACTCTGGAGCTGGGCAACCAATCACAGCTGGAGCAGTCATCATCATGGCGTCCCTATGGGCTGCTTCTATCAGGTCACATCCCAAAATAGCAGTGGGCAGTATTTCAAGTGAAGAAATGAAGGCTTTCAGGGCTGTAGCCAGCCTGGAGTGTGAGAGTCTGTGTGAAATAGTTGGACTTGCTCCAGCGCTTTTGATCTGCATGGTAGATGAGCAATAAAATGCATGAAGCACGTTGGAAACACGTGAGGAAATTCTCCTGGCCCTGCTGCTTCCTTGGAACTGGCAGGGCACTGAGTGGGCTCATCTCGCCTCCCATCTCTGAGCAGGATTATACTTGGAGAAGAGCAAGCCCAGGAAATGAGAGCTTTCTACTAAAGAGGGCTCTCTACAATTCTCTAGGCACTCCCCTCCTCCCCTAAGTGATACCTGTTAAACAGGCCCTTCTGGTAGAGCTTTCAGAACATGGGGCTCAGAATTGCTAAAGACAGTCCCTACCTTGGAAAATGGTTGGTTTGTTGCTTTTTAATTTTTTTTTATTTATGTGTATGAATGTACTGTCTGCATGTAGGTCTGTGCACAGGTGTCGTGCAATGCCGAGGAGGTCAGAAGAGGGCGTCAGATTCCCCGGAACTGGCGTTCTCCTGGAGTTGTAGTTACAGATGGTTCTCAGCCGCCATGTGGGTGCTGGGGATCGAACCTGGGTGCTGGGGATTGAACCCGGGTCCTCTGCAAGAGCGGTCGGCGCTCTTAACCACCAGGCCATCTCTCCAGCCTCGGAAAATGGGGGTTTAAACTAAACTGTTTTTCATGAGTGCATTGAAAACCGTATTTGTTAGGTCCACTAAAGTCTGACTCAACCACCAGCTCATAGTTTTTTGGAAAGCAAAAGACCTGAAAATTTTGACTTTTTGTAGAGGAAGAAAGCAGAGGTGTGTCCTATACAATAAAAGGACATGGAGTTCAGGGTGATTGGACAGAGGTAGGCTAGGTAGCATCTTTTGGGGACTTCTACCCTTATCATTCCCTGTTATTTTCCAATAAAAATACTTACCATGTTATTAGCCCCTGGGACAGATGGATGTGTCTCCTTATATCCCTGGCCAGCCTTGAACTCCAGAGACCTGCCTGCCTTTGCCTCTGAGTTCTAGGATTAAAGGTGTACATGACCACACCCAGCACTTTAAAAATACTTTAGGGGATGGGGAGAGGCTTAGTGGTTAAGAGCACTGGCTGCTTTTGCAGAGGGCCTGGGTTTGGTTACCAGCACCCGCAAGGCTGCTAACAGCTATCTGTAACTCCAGTTTCAGGGGATCCGACTTGTCTCACCTCCACAGGCACGAGTGAGCTTACATGCAACTAAAACACTCATAAAATAAATTTAAACAGTTTTTAAATTTAGCTTATTTTGCGGATAGGGTGTGGTTGTCTGTCTATCTGTCTTTCCCTCCAGTGCTGGGGTTAACAGGTATGCAATCTAGGCCATGCCCAGCTTTTCTATGGGTACCAGAGATCCAAACTCAAGTCCCATTGAGCCATCTCCCCAGCCTCCTTATACTTCCTAGTCCAGATTATTCTAGCTAGTCTTTTTGGCTCCACAAGTGTCACAAACTCAGCTTTGTCTGGCCCTCTCATTATACAAGCAAGAAAACTGGACCCCAGCTTCTTGCTAGCTTTCCCAAGGTCACAATAATCACCTAAAGCTGGGCCTTGCTCTGTCTCATGGATGCAGCTTATTTTTCCTCAGTTCATGTACTATCAGAACATAATGGAGAAAAAGAATGAATTAGATTCAGCTTAATGTCCAGCAGCATTGTATTCAAGCCACCACTCATTTGCTAGATGATGTGGGCATGTAACCCAATCTCTCTCTAGGCCTCAGCTTTGTTTTTTTGTGGTTGGTTGGTTGGTTGGTCTTTTTGAGACAGGGTCTCTCTTTAGTCCCAGCTGGCCTGGAGCTTGCTATGTAGACCAGGCTGGCCTTAAACTCACAGAGATCTACCTGCCTCTGCCTCCCAAGTGCTGGGATTAAAGGGGTGCACCACCATACCCGGCAGCTTCCTTGTTTTTTAAATTATTTTTATTTTATTCCTATGAACATTATGTCTATGTTTACATAAGTGCAACAGTGTTGTTCAAAGCCTGCAGAGAGATCAGAAGAGGGCATCCCCTAGAACTGAAGTTGTTAGCCCCTGTGTGGTGCTAGGATACAAACCTGGGTCCTCAGGCTGGGCGTTGTGGCCTTAATCCCAGCACTTGGGAGGCAGAGGCAGGCAGATCTCTGTGAGTTCATGGCCAGCTGGGGCTACAAGAGGACCGTGTCTCAGAGAGAGAAAGGGGGGAGGGGTGCTGGAGAGATGGCTCAGGAGGCAAGAGCACTGACTATTCTTGAAGGATACCCAGGTGTGAATTCTAGAACCCACGTGGTGGCTAACAGTCATCCATAACTCCAGTTCCACAGGCCTCATTCCCTCTTCTGACCTCCGTAGTCACTGCAGGACATAGGTGTACTTACCTACATGCAGATAAAACTCTCATACACAAAATTATTTCAAATCAACATTCCAGTGCTGACCAGTTACCAGCTGACAAAAATGTCACAGTTTGTTAAATTAGTGTCTCTCTCTCTCTCTCTCTCTCTCTCTCTCTCTCTTTTTTTTTTTTTTTAAGTTTCTTTTTTGGTCTTTTTGAGACAGGGTCTTCCTGTAGCCTCAGCTGTTCTGGGACTCACTATGTAGACCAGGCTCTGCTTCCCAAGTGCTGGGATTAAAGATGTGCACTACCACACCTGGCTAAATTAATCTCAAACCAATCAAAAAAGAGATCTGATTAATATTGCTTCATTCCCTGGTCCATTTGCACCCTTGAATCCCAGCCTACATGGGGCTATTGTTGACAATGCTTATTTAACACTTTTTCTCCAAGGAATTTAGGGCATTTTACCAAAGCTGACAGTTCTCTTCAGAGTGCCTTTATCAAGGAAGTCACCTCTTTGCCATTCATAGATCCAGAGGCCTCAGTTCCGTGGCTACTCCTGGGCTCCCTCAACCAAGCCTATGAGAATTTACTTCCTGCATCTATGGTGATCTCTGCTCTGAGAGAAATGCAAGAGAAACAAACTCCTTAGACCTGACCCTATAGCAGTTGTTGGTGCTTTGGGTATCTATTTTCTCACCTCTTCAGAAAGTCTCTGAGGACATGGACCAAATTGGACAGGAGTCCTACTTTTGAGGGCAGCAAAAGATATCCAAGAGAGATTTCAGCTTTACCTGATTTAATCTAAAACATGCTTACTCAGACACTATTTATATTTTACTTGTATAAATATAAATAGTCCAAAACAGAAAGTAGAAATTTTCAAAGTCATTGGAGCAGAGCCAGGTTCTTGTCTTAAGAATGAGTCTTTGGAGGCTAGAGAGAGAGCTCAACATGAGGATCTGTGTTGGAACCACAGAACCCGTGTCAAGAAAAGCCAGGCATGGTAGCACATGCTTGAAATACCAGCATGAGGGAAGCAGAGACAGACCAATCCATTAACCTTGCTGATCAGCCAGCATAGCCTTCTTGGCATGTTTCAGGGCCACAAAAGACCCTATCTCCAAAAAACAAGGTGGATGACACACCTGAGGAGTAACACCCAAGGTTTGTCTACCAGTTTCCGTGTGAGCCCGCATATTGGTGAGCACGCCTTCATACAACACTTTGGTCTTTTTGAGACACAGAAGTCTTTGAAGCCAAGTGTGATGGCTCAGAGCTATAATCAATCCTAGGATGTGGGAGGTGGAATTCAAGGTCATCCTTAGCTATATAGTGAATTTAAGGCCAACCTGGGCTATACGGGAACCTGCCTCAAAAAATAAAAATAGGTACTCACTTTTTCTGTTCCTGGAAGCTTTATAAGGAGCAAGGACTGTGGGAAGGAGGGCCTAAAACATGACATTGGGCCTTGGGGTGTGTTACAAAGTCCAAGTCCTAGTGCATAACATTCAGAACATTTTTGGCCTATACAATTGGCTCCTCTTCTCATCCTACCATCTTTGAGTGTGTTCTCCTTGACTCAGAAGACAGGTATTCCTAGTGTGTTACTTAGCCCTTAGAATGAGGATGTAATAATACCCTTCTTTCGGGATGAATACAGGGCTCTTTCATAACTCCCAAGTGATTGAGAGCAGCTAAGGCCTTTGGTGTCACCTGGAGACTAACTTTTGAGATCTGTAACTATTTGTGTGCCAGATCTGTTGCTTATCAGCAAGAAAGCTAGCATTTTCTGATTCCTCAGCTAACATTGAGAGTTGGCACAGGCACAGGCACAGATGCACACCTACCTACCTGTCTTGCTTTCTGAGCAAGTTTTGTTCCCCAAAACTCAGCAGAAATATTCCCAACCTAGTTAAGTCACCAGATGGTTTATGGAAGGTCTGACCATCTTAGAATTTGAGGGACAAAGTAAGAGGCACTCAGGCCTCTAGTGCTACTGTCAGACTCACTTTGATCTTTTCAAGGTGAGCTCATGTGTGTGAGAGCAGGTATAAACTCAAATCAAGCTAATTTGGATCTCTCTCTCTCTCTCTCTCTCTCTCTCTCTCTCTCTCTCTCTCTCTCTCTCTCTCTCTCTTTGAGACAGGGTCTCACTGTAGCCCCAGCTGTCCTGGAACTTGTTATGTAGACCAGGCTGGCCTTGAACTCACAGAGATCCATCTGTTTCTGCCTCCTAAGCACTAGATTAAAGACTTGTGACATCCACTTGAGAATTCTTTTTTTTTTTTCCGAGACAGGGTCTCCCTGTAGCCCCAGCTGTCCTGGAACTCACTCCATAGACCAGGCTGGCCTTGAACTCACAAAGATCCACCTGCCTCTGCCTCCCGAGTGCTAGGATTAAAGGCATGCACCACCACACCCGGCTAAGAGAATTCTTAACCATTTAAAATATGAGGATTTTCATCCTTTCTTCTGTGTACTGAGTTCCTGATTGCTAATCTTGGGAGTTCACTGACCCAGAGCAAACTTCTTTGTTGATTTAATTTAAGACAAAGCTATCAAATACCTCCTTCTGATTAGAATGTCTTAAAACTGGGGGCTGGAGAGATGGCTCAATTTTTTTTTTTTTTTATTTCTGTATGTGTATGAATGTACTGTCTGCATGCAGGTCTGTGCACCCGTGTCGTGCAATGCCGTGGAGGTCAGAAGAGGGTCTCAGATTCCCCTGGAACTGGAGTTCTCCTGGAATTGGGGTTTCAGACGGTTCTCAGCCGCCATGTGGGTGCTGGGGATCGAACCTGGGTCCTCTGTAAGAGCGGTCGGCGCTCTTAACCGCTAGGCCATCTCTCCAGCCCCCGTGATTGCTCAATTTTTAAGAGCACTGGCTATTCTTGCAGAGGATCTGGGTTCAAATCCCAGCATCCACACGGCAGCTAGCAACCCTCTATATCTCCAGTTCCAGGGAATCCAAAACTCTCTCTGACCTCCACAACATTACATGTCATGCAGGCAGTACACTCATACACATAAAATAAAATAATAGAAAATTAGCTGGGTGTGGTGGCACATGCCTTTAATCTTGGCGCTTGGCAGGCAGAGGTAGGCGGATCTCTGTGAGCTCAAGGCCAGCCTGGTCTATGTTACATAGAGAGTTCCAGGCCAGCTAGGCCTACAGGGAGACCCCGTCTCAAAGGCAAAAAATAAAATAAAATAAAATAAAATAAAATAAATTGTCTTAAAACTGGGGTGGACTCTGAACTTGTTTTACAAACTTTTATTCATTCCTGTTGTAGATGAGGTATTAGGAATTTAGTCTCAGACCTTCTTGGCATTTAAGAAATGCCTTTAATCCTAGAACTCGGGAGGTAGAGGCAGGCGGATTCTTTGTGAGTTCAAGGCCAGCCTGGTCTACAAAGTGAGTTCCAGGACAGCTGGTGCTACAGGGAGACCCTGTCTCGAGAAGACCAAAAAAAAAAAAAGAAATGTCTTTCTCATGTACTGTGTCCCTTTCTTACCTCCTACCCCATATATTGCAAATATTTAAAGGGAAAGAACCCTTGATAAATAGAGGTTGCAGTAATGTGTGGGAGAAGGGAATTTATAAATCCTGCTCATTATTTTTTATTTTTTTGGTCTTTTTGAGACAGGGTCTCCCTGTAGCTCCGGCTGTCCTGGAACTGGCTATGTAGACCAGGCTGGTCTTGAACTCACAAAGATCCACCTGCCTCTGCCTCCGAGTGCTAGGATTAAAGATGTGGGCCACCACTCCTGGCTTGCTCTTTTCTTTTTTTTTGTCTTTTCAAGACAGGGTCTCCCTGTAGTCCCAGCTGTTCTGGGAACAAACTCTTAAATTTGTAGTCCAGCTACTGGTTTTTATAAATAAAGGTTTATTGGTATGCACATTTTTAATATTTGTGACTCCTTTTACAGTACAGTGGCAGAATTGAGTTATTTTAATTGGTTCTCTAGCTTGCTTGTGGGTTTTGTTTGTTTTTTTTTTTTTTTTTTTTTGGTCTTTTTCGAGACAGGGTCTCCCTGTAACCCCAGTTATCCTGGAACTCACTCTGTAGACCAGGCTGGCTTTGAACTCACTAAGATCTACCTGCCTCTGCTTCCCAAGTGCTAGGATTAAAGGTGTGTGCCAGGACGCCTGGCTTTGTTTTGTTTTTAAGACAGAGTCTCGGGCTGGAGAGATGGCCTAGTGGTTAAGAGCGCCGACCGTTCTTGCAGAGGACCCAGGTTCGATCCCAGCACCCACATGGCGGCCGAGAACCGTCCGAAACTCCAATTCCAGGAGAACTCCAGTTCCAGGGGAATCCGAGACCCTCTTCTGACCTCCGCGGCATTGCACGACACGGGTGCACAGATCTACATGCAGACAGTACATTCATACACATACAGAAATAAATAAAATAAAATAAAATAAAAATAAATTAAAAAAAAAAAACTTTAAAAAAAAAAGACAGAGTCTCACTATGTGGTCCTGGCTGGCCTGGAACTCACTATCTATGTAGATGAGGCCACTCACTCAAACTTGGAATGATCCTCCTCCTGTGTCCCAAGTAGGAGTTCCACTACACTTGGACTTGTGGTTTTTGGTTTGGTTTCTGTTTAATATTTTTTAATTTTTATTTATTTCTGTATGTGTATGAATGTACTGTCTGCATGCAAGTGTATGTACCCGTGTCGTGCAATGCCGCGGAGGTCAGAAGAGGGTGTTGGATTCCCCTGGAACTAGAGTTCTCCTGGAATTGGAGTTTCAGACGGTTCTCAGCCACCATGTAGGTGCTGGGGATCGAACCTGGGTCCTCTGTAAGAGCGGTCGGCGCTCTTAACTGCTAGGCCATCTCTCCAGCCCTGGTTTGGTTTCTGACAGTGTCTTAACTATTTTAACTATGTAGTACAGGCTGGCTTTAAACTCATGATTCTACTGCCTCTCTGTCTTAAAAGGACTACAAAGTCGGGGCTGGAGAGATAGCCTAGCGGTTAAAAGCGCTGACTGCTCTTGCAGAGGACCCGGGTTGGATCCCCAGCACCCACATGGCGGCTAAGAGCTGTCTGTAACTCCAATTCCAGGAGAACTCCAGTTCTAGGGGAATCCGAGACCCTCTTCTGACCTCTGCAGCATTGCACGGCACGACACGACACAGACCTACATGCAGACAGTACACTCACACACATACAAAAAATAAATAAAATTTTTAAAAACTTTTTTTAAAAAAAGGACTACAAAGTCAAAAATATACTCTTCATGGTCCTTAATGAAGTTTGCTGTATTCAAGCTATGGTATCATGACCAAACATTGTGTGGTGTGTTTGTGATTGGTTATTGAGTGAAATTTTTAAGCAAGTAGTAAGATTTATGAGTCTTTGCCTCCCATTGTTAATTTATATCCTTGTATGTTTCAGGATCTGTCTGGTTCAATAGATGATCTCCCCATGGGGACAGAAGGAGCTCTGAGTCCTGGCGTGAGCACATCAGGGATTTCCAGCAGCCAAGGAGAGCAGAGTAATCCAGCTCAGTCTCCTTTTTCTCCTCATACCTCTCCTCACCTGCCTGGCATCCGAGGCCCCTCCCCATCCCCTGTTGGCTCTCCTGCCAGTGTCGCTCAGTCTCGCTCAGGACCACTCTCGCCTGCTGCAGTGCCAGGTACCCTTATGTACTAGTCTTTGGGAATAGGGAAAGGTAACTGGTCTTGGTGATTTTGGAAAAGGCTTGTGTATGCAAGCATTTTTCTTCTTAGTATTTGAAAGACAGTAGGAACCCCTTGGGTGAATAACTATATATAATATAGGAGATGTTTGGCCTTTCTAAGAGCCATTTCCAGGTCCAAGTTGAGGTTCTAGCTAGAATTCTCAAGGCTGAGCCATGATTTCCTTACTTTCTTTGTCCGGAGCAGGCAACCAGATGCCACCTCGGCCACCCAGTGGCCAGTCGGACAGCATCATGCATCCTTCCATGAACCAATCAAGCATTGCCCAAGATAGAGGTGAGAATTTGGGCTTTGGGATAGGGGAAAAGGCTAGCAAGGTTATCCAACCACTTGATATTGTATTGTGACATCATGTCATCTACAAATTTGTCGAGCCAAATTCATAGCTATTGTGCCTAGTGCTGAAGCATTCATTTGAGTGTTCTGTGTAGTAATTCTTGGAGAATTGTATGGGCAGGTAGCTTAGACTAACCTCAGCAGCAGACTGTGAACTTAAGAGTGGACCTGACTCTGGTAACACCGCTAACACTCATTCTTCATTTCTTGGTGTTTACAATATTTTGGTAGATGGCCCCTTTCATTGTGCCCAATTTAGTCAGCATTTCTATTTCATATGAAAGTTGGCATGTCCTGTATAAATGGCATACCACTTTCAAAGTATCTAAACAGGGAAATGACTATGTAGCAAAGCAGATAGCTTCCATGGTGAGGAGGGAAAAAGTCCTACCATAGTGAGCAGAGCATTTATTCCCATTGTACAGAGCAGATAACTGTCTGGACACTGTCCACAAATAGGTTATATGCAGAGGAACCCCCAGATGCCCCAGTACAGTTCCCCTCAGCCCGGATCGGCCTTATCTCCACGTCAGCCTTCTGGAGGACAGATGCACACAGGCATGGGCTCCTACCAGCAGAACTCCATGGGGACCTATGGCCCCCAGGGGGGTCAGTATGGCCCACAAGGTGAGTGTACTACCCAATTAAGAGTAGATAGCGCCAAGAGGAGAAAACAGTTGATTTATGCTTAATGCCTGGATTATAAGAATAGGGCTGTCAGTTGGGTGTGGTGGCACAGTTTTAATCCCAGCAATCAGAAGGCAGAGCCAAGCAGATGTCTGTGAGTTCAGGGACAGCTGGGGCTACAGGGAGACCCTGTCTCAAAAAAGACAATCAATCAATAAAATAAGTAAATAAGACTGTCCTTTGCATAAGTCTACCCAGCCCAGGCCCTGAAGTAGAGCATGTCAAGGTTTCATCTGTGTTTGCTTAATTCTCTCACCATGAGAAAGTTCTTGGAGGAAAAAAACCACACACGGGTTGTCCTCTGACCTTGGCGCGCTCCCCCAGTACACACAAATATAATCAAATAAATAAGGAAAATAATTGTTGGGGGGGGACCAAGATGAATATGTAGAAAGGAAAGAATTTTACTGAAAACTGAAGTTGAAGGGCCCAGGTAATAACAGAGCCAGCCTTTCTTTGTTTTTGTTGTTTTGTTGTTTTGTTTTTTTCTTAAAATAGAGCTTATGCTGAAACCTGGCTCAGTGGTATAGCACTTACCTACTACTCTACCCTAGGCCTACCTTCACACTCCTAGCCTCTGACTACTGCTTGTGTTTTAAAATATTAGCATAAATATTAGCATAAAGGCTACCATGAAGTTGTTTGCTTTCTTGATCAAAATATTGATTCTCATTGTTTGAAGTTTTAGAGTTGAGATATTAGGAGTCACTAACCAAGACTTGTATCCTCTCTCCCACCCCTCTCAGGAGGCTACCCTAGGCAGCCAAACTATAATGCCTTGCCCAATGCCAACTACCCCAATGCAGGCATGGCTGGAAGCATGAACCCTATGGGTGCTGGAGGTCAGATGCACGGGCAGCCTGGAATCCCACCTTATGGCACACTTCCTCCAGGGAGAATGAGTCATGCCTCCATGGGCAACAGGCCTTATGGCCCTAATATGGCCAATATGCCACCTCAGGTTGGGTCAGGGATGTGTCCCCCACCAGGGGGTATGAACCGGAAAACTCAAGAATCTGCTGTTGCCATGCATGTTGCTGCCAACTCTATCCAAAACAGGTAAGGCCTGGGAAGTGAAGTGATGTCCATGCGCGGTTCTGGTCCTAAACCACAGTGTTGTATCTGTATGCATTGATGATGTGTGTACATAGAATTTTTATTGAGTTCTTTGGAGCATTCGGTTTTCTTATAGTTTAAAAATAAGAAAACGAGGCCAGGTGTGGTCGCATACTCCTTAAATTCCAGCACTCAGGAGGCTGAGGCAGGTGGGTCTCTGAGATGAAGGTCCACCTGGTCTGCATGTAAAGTTCCAGGCCAGCTGAAGTTACAGGAAGATCTTATTTCAAAAACTATCCCCCCAAAAAAATAAGTTAAAATGCCCACAAAAGTGCTGATTCTTAAGAATCTTAGATTAATAATTCACATGACCAAGTATAATATATAAAGAACGTAAGCCAAGTGGTATGGGCCTGTCCTGCTCCTTGGGAGGTAAGGGAGGGAGAGAGAATACTGGTGTCCAACTGGTTGGTGTTTGACAAGGCAGACAAAAAGGTATTAAAATTGAGCATGTCTTTTAGTCCTTTTGCCTTAGAGTGAACCTTTAAATGGAAGCAGAGCAACTTTTACAGGTGGCTTAGAGGAAGATGGTATTCATGTAACATAGTAGAGCTTTATTCTTCAAGGAGTATACCCCTTAAAGTTGAGCTGGTGTTTGCTATTAGAGCTCAAACCTTCCTTGAACCTTTTGTAGGAAGTAAAAGATGAGAATGTGTAAATGTTGCTCAGTTCTAATTTGAAAGACTCAGACTTCCTGCTTATCTCTAACTAGAGTCACACAACCTTGTCTGGCTCATGTCCAAAACTAAAAGCTCAGTATATCTCTAACCCTTTCTTCTCTTTCATTTCCATCTTTTTACTTAGGCCACCAGGTTACCCCAATATGAATCAAGGGGGCATGATGGGAACTGGACCTCCCTATGGACAAGGGATTAATAGTATGGCTGGCATGATCAACCCTCAGGGACCCCCATATCCTATGGGTGGAACCATGGCCAACAATTCAGCAGGTAAGGATAAGTCATTGCTCACCCCTGGGATTGCTTCAGGGGTGAGCTTCAGATTGCAGCAAAACCTATTGTACTTGAATTTTTTTCTTTTTTACAGGGATGGCAGCCAGCCCAGAGATGATGGGCCTTGGGGATGTTAAGTTAACTCCAGCCACAAAAATGAACAACAAGGCAGATGGGACACCCAAGACAGAATCCAAATCCAAGGTAATATTTTTTTTGTCTTGATTCTTCTCAGCTTTGTATCCTGTCTCCTTCCGTGAATGATAGGAAGGAAAAATCAAAAATGACAGATTTTAGCATTTTTATGACACATGTGAAAAAACTTCTATTGCCTCTCATCATAATCCTAGGGCTAGAAGGATGGCTCAGCGTTTAAGAGCACTGACTACTTACTCCCAGAACCCACATGGCAGCTAACAACCATCTGTAAGTCTAGTTCCAGGGGATCCAGCACCCTCTTCTGACCTCCGTGGGGTCACCTACATCCATGCAGGCAATACACTCTCATATGCATAAAATTAATAAATAGAATTTTGAATGATAGCTGATGGAATTGAGTTAACTTACAGGATCTTAATGTATGCGATTGTATTGTCACTACCACATCTTATTTAATAACACCTGACCTAAAACAGAATTCTGAGGGTGAGCCTCCTATACTGAAGATGGTATGTGCTGTGGGTAATTAGCTACTCTTTTCTTCCTAAAACTGACCAGAGCAGCAAAAGGGTTTAGTACCATTATTCTATAATGGAACAGTGACATAGATGAGATTGAGTCCTTAACCTCCAAGAAAGTCACTAGACTGGGTACAGTGTTAAATAAATATTTTGAGCAGGGCTGAAGGTTGAATTATGATAGTAGAAATAGAAATCTATCTAGAGAAGCACACAAAAGTTTTTGTTTTGTTTGTTTTGTTTTAAGGCAAGGTTTCACTGTATGGCCCTAGCTAGCCTGCCCATTGAACTCACAGAAATCCCCTGACTCTACCTCCTAAGTTAAAAGCATGAACCACCACATCTTTATTTTTACACTTGATCTTAGCCAAAAGGCCAAGAAGCAATCACATCTTTATTTTTTAAGATTTTATTATTTATGTATGTATGTGTATGCAGATGCTCATGGAGAGTAGAGGAGGATGTCAGATTCCTGGAGCTGGAGTTATATGCAGTTCCGAGACACCATTATAGTTTCTGGGAACCAAATTCCAGTCCTCTGGAAGCAGCAGGCACTCTTACCTGCTAAGCCAGCTCTTTAACCCCTGGTTTGCTCCCTTTACGTCAGGGAGACCTTTTAGCTCTCAGCTTTATAAAGGCAGGGCTTGTATTAGTGACCACCCCAGAGCAAGAAGCTTTGCCAATGCCCTTCTCGGGAGGTTTCTGATCAGGCATTGTCACTTACGCCTGTAATCCTGACCACACAGAAGGAGGTTCACAACAAAGTCAAGGTCAGCCAGAGAACTACTTGCTGCTCCAGAAGACCAAAATTCAGTTCCTAGCACCCATGTCAGGCAGCTCACAACTGCCCATAGCTTCAGCTCCAGGGATCTAATGCCAAAATTCAGTTCCTAGCACCTATGTCAGGCACCTCACAACTGCCCATAACTCAGCTCCAGGACTCTAATGCCCTCTTCTGGCCTCTGCAGGCACCCATCCATACATCACACATACACTTTTTTTTTTTTAATTTATTTTTGTCTTCTTGAGGCAGGGTCTCCCTTTAGTCCCAGCTGGCCTGAAGTTCCTTATGTAGACCAGGCTGGCCTTGAACTCACAGAGATTTTCCTGCCTCTGCCTACCAAGTGCTGGGATTAAAGTTGTGAGCCACTACAGCTGGCTACACCTATTTTTTTTTTTTGGTCTTTTCAAGACAGGGTCTCCCTGTAGCCCCAGCTGTCCTGGAACTCACTCTGTAAACCAGGCTGGCCTTGAACTCACAAAGATCTGCCTGCCTCTGCCTCCCTAGTGCTAGGATTAAAGGTGTGCGCCACCACGCCCAGCTAAGCCAGTAATTTCTAAGTTATGATCCTAGCACCTGGGAGACCAAAACAGGAGAATTTCAAGGCTGGCTTAGGCTACATAGCAAGACTTTCCACTCAATGGAGAGGAATAAAAAAAGAGAAGACAGAAAAGAAAGAGAGATGTAAAAGATTTTTCCTTAGTATAGACTTTGAATTTGATATATTCTATGAATTTTGACCAACCCCTTCCAGAAATCCAGTTCTTCTACTACAACCAATGAAAAGATCACCAAGTTATATGAACTGGGTGGAGAGCCTGAGAGGAAGATGTGGGTGGACCGTTATTTGGCCTTCACAGAGGAGAAGGCCATGGGCATGACAAATCTGCCTGCCGTGGGTAGGAAACCTCTGGACCTCTATCGTCTCTATGTGTCAGTGAAGGAGATTGGTGGATTGACTCAGGTAAGTACTGACAGTTGGTTTCCCATGGTACGTACCCTGCACCCCATGGGGATAGTGATCTTCTGTCTTAGACACTTAAAACATTTGTGACCTTAACCAAGGTCTGGGCTTTAATTTCCTTGTTGCTCAAATGTATCGTTTTCTGTCAAAAGTTAGAAATAATAAATGTAAAATTTCAGCAAGGTTCTTACCATAGAACTTGATCTCTAAGATGGTACAAAGCAGCTAGTCATTGCTCTTTGAATCCAGGAAGCTTCCCAGGAGACAAGGGGTTTCAGGGACTACTTAATAGAAAGTTTATGAAAGAAGTGAAATTGTGAGGAAATTCTATGTTCTTTTATATGGTGACTTAACAGAGTGGGTTAATCCCTTGCTGAAAATGTCCTTGCCTCCCCCTATGCTTCACAGTTTTGTTTTGCACTCCAAGAGGCTAACTGGTGAGGCCACATGGACTGGTAGCCTACTTTGCCTACACATTTTGCTTCTTTGGTGTATTCTGTATTGTGCAGACAACCCTGCTCTTGAGTGGGGGTGGGGAACCTGACAGGAGAGACTTACTCCAAACTGTCTGAATCAGAAAAGGAAAACAGCTGTCACCCACAGAAAAGAAAGCGATTGGAATGAAGCCAACTAACAGTCAGTTATAAATTCCTTCTCCTTTCAGGCTTTATTCCCCTCCCCCACAAAGGAAAACAAAACAAACAGGGCACGTGTGAACTGCCATATAATTGGCATGGGAAGCAAAACCACATTAGGCTGCCGAGGTGACCCTGGTACACTCCTACTTTTCCCTTCATAATTTGTTCTTGCACTGCTTGTAGGGAAAGGGGGTTTGGTTGGTTAGTCACTGGCTTACTTTCTGATTGTTGGGCCTCTGGACTCATTGAACCTAAGATGAGGAACAGAAGGAATCCCTAAGACCAAGTCTGACTTCATTTGCAAAAGGATGCAAACCTTTCAGTTGCTGTGATGGACCTGAATTCTAAAAGCAATGAGAATTCATAGGAGAGTGCAGTTATAAATTAGTGAAGGTTCTCAGGAGACAAGAGTCCTGTTGTTCTAGTAGATTGGGCCAGGTAGCATTAGAGAAAGCCTAGCTGTTAAGAACTCAGTGTATGCCTTTAATCCTAGCATTTGAGAGGCACAGGCAGGCGGATCTTTTTGAGTTCAAGGCCAGCCTGGTCTACAGAGTGAGTTCCCGGACAGCTGGGGCTACAGGGAGACCCTGTCTCGAAAAGACCAAAAAAAAGAAGACAGTAAGAAGGATCCATCCCCAGCTAGCACAGAAGGGCTAATTATAAGGAACATTTGTGAAATGGTCTTGGTCAGTATGCCCTGGGGCTGAGGAAAGGAGACAGAACTGTGGACCAGCTGCTGAGAATGGTGTTCAAAGCAGTTATACTGGGTGTGGTGCCACATGTCTTTAATCCCAGCACTTGGGAAGCAGATGCAGACAGATGTCTGTGAGTTCAAGACCAGCCTGGTTTACAAACTGAGTTCCAGGCCAGCTGGGGCTACAGGGGAGACCCTGTCTCAAAAAAAAAAAAAGTAAGCAATCGTGAGGCCCTCCTAAACATTTGATTATCTGGACAGTGACTGTTGAGGGAAAAGGACCTGGCAGCTCAGGGGATCAGTAAGACAAGACTTAAATTATTAGGTAGCTCCATACGGAAGGGGGGAAATCATGCAAAACCTCCTAAGCATTCAGGAGGCACTAATGTGACATTCGCCATCTTGAGTAAGCACTGATAGATGCCGTCACCTAGAACTGTTCTGCAAGAGGTGAGCTCCTTGCAGTAAGCAGAGAGCTTGTGAGCTGAGTGGCCAGGTGGAAGGCATCTTGACTCTTCTGGTTGGTCATACAGGTCAACAAGAACAAAAAATGGCGGGAACTTGCAACCAACCTCAATGTAGGCACATCAAGCAGTGCTGCTAGCTCCTTGAAAAAGCAGTATATCCAATGTCTTTATGCCTTTGAGTGCAAGATTGAACGGGGAGAAGACCCTCCCCCAGACATCTTTGCAGCTGCTGATTCCAAGAAGTCTCAGCCCAAGATCCAACCTCCTTCTCCTGGTAAGAATGGGGCAAGTGGTGCCTGCCTTCAGGGGAGCAGAGCAGATTTGGGGATGTGTGCGATGTTTTCTACCCAACCATACAGTGTACCAGGTTGGCAAACTAAAGCGCGAGCAGTGGCGACTCCCTTGGGAGGTACTGTGCAGTAGCCCTTAAGTTTTAATTTTCTAATTTTCCTGTTGTACACCTGGCATCCTGCCAACTGTTTGTAAACTAGTGAGTGGGAGGGACACCAGAGGAGTGAGGGAAAGCTGACAAATAACAGTGTGTCTGGGCCATCTGGGAGCTTTGGCCTGCTGATGTCAGCGGCTTAGAATGTAGCTCAGACTAGAGCCCTGAATTCCCCAGAGAGCTAAGATGGTAATGAATGGGAAGGAGAGGGCAGAAAAGAAATATGAATGAAACTTTGTAAGGGAGTGCCTCTGCCCACCCTCCTTTCTGAGAGAGGCTGGGGCCTAGGCTAGCATGGGAAGAAGGCCAGGGCCCTGGAAGGTGGGTGTAAACATTGTGCCCTGGCATTGACCTCTGAGGGTGTAATGAGTGCCTAAGATGACTGACTCATCAATCAGCTGGGGGAGGCCTCAGTAGTGAGGTGTTTGCTGCTGGGAATGGCAACTGATGGAAATACTCATTACTGAAAGTTCTACCCTGATCAGTTCTGAGGATACACCCTGGATTTCAGGGGCACTAACTGGGAGTTTGTGCACCATCAGCCTTATGGTGATAAGTTCTTTGGAGAAGTTAAGTGAGGCAGTCAAGTAAGCTGACAGTAACTCAAGAAATGACTTGCATATGATGTCATTGCCACATCACCCAGGCATGTCCAAGCCATGGGCCACATATGACCCAAGATGACTGTGAATGCAACCCAACATGGAATTATAAACTTATTTTACTTAAAGTATTAAGATAGTTTTTTTTTGTTGTTTTTGTTTTTCTTAAGTCTTTTTTGAGACAGAGTCTGTCTGTAGCCCCAGAAGGCCTGAACTCACTATGTAGACCAGGCTGGCCTAGAATTCACAAAGATCCTCCTGCCTCTGCCTCCTGAGTACTGGGATTAAAGGCGTGTGCTACCATGCCCTATTTAAAGTTTTTATTCTTATTCTTTTTTTTTTTTTGGACATGGGATCTCCCTGTAGCCCTAGCTGGCCTGGAACTCACAGAGATCCGCCTTCCTCTGCCTCCTGAGTGCTAGGATTAAAGGCGTGCACCGCCATGCCCAGCTTAAAGATGGTGCTTAGCAACCATGTGGGTGCTGGGAATCAAACTTGGGTCCTCTGCAAGAGCAGTCGGTGCTCTTAACTGATGAGCTATCTCTCCAGCCCCAGGTTTGTACAGCTCTCATGTGAAGTGCATTTGTGCGTGCGTGCGTGCGTGCGTGCGTGCGTGCGTGTGTGTGTGTGTGTGTGTATGTGTGTGTTTGAGTGTTTGAGTGTTTGAAATAGGGTCTGTGTAGCCCTGCCTATCCTGGAACTTGCTGGGTAGACCAGGCTGCCCTCAAACTAACAGGGATCCACCTGCATCTGCCTCCTGGGTGCTGGGATTATGGGATTAAAGGCCTGCACTATGTTGCCTGGCCACATGTAAACTTTGAGACAACAATGAATGTTGTGTTGCACTGTCAAGGTTGGACATGCCTGCAGGGGTGACAGAACCCATTCCCCTCTTTATGACCTGGCCTCACGGAACACCTGCTGTCAGAGGGCTGCTCAAGGATTTGCTGTCTTTAGGAAAATCCAAAGAGATCCAGGGAAGGCAGGCACAGTATCATAGGCCTATAATCCTAGCACTCTGGAGGCTGAGAACATAGATTCTAACACATTTGTCTGTTTCTATGAGAATTGAGCACTTGTCTGACAAGTAAGCTGCTCACCCACATCTCTCTCCACAGCAGGATCAGGGTCTATGCAGGGGCCACAAACTCCTCAGTCAACCAGCAGTTCTATGGCAGAAGGAGGAGACCTGAAGCCACCAACTCCAGCCTCCACACCCCACAGTCAAATCCCCCCCTTACCAGGCATGAGGTAAGACCCATGAGCAGGAATAGGAGTTTGAGGGTCCCTGGGGACAGCTCCTGAGTAGCCCAGTGGTGGTCCCTATCTCTGTCTGCCAAACTAGTGACTCTCCTGTGGATCTTGGCCTAGATTAGAGGAATTTGTCTCTTTGGGGATTCATTAATTTTCTTTACTCTGTCTGGAGCAGGAGCAACTCAGTAGGAATCCAGGATGCCTTTCCTGATGGAAGTGACCCCACATTCCAGAAGCGGAATTCCATGACTCCAAACCCTGGGTACCAGCCCAGTATGAATACCTCTGACATGATGGGGCGCATGTCCTATGAGCCAAATAAGGATCCTTATGGCAGCATGAGGAAAGGTGACCAGTGACTGTTGTTGAACTTGTACATTCTTAAGTATACAATGCCAGGGCAGGGGGAGCATCGTGAGTTCTTTCTTGTAGTCCCAACTGTCCTGGAACTCACTATGTAGACCAGGCTGGCCTTGAATTCACAAAGATCCACCTGCCTCTGCCTCCTGAGTGCTGGAATTAAAGGCCTGTGCCACCATGCTCAGCATGAGGTGGGTTTTTTGTTGCTTTTTGTTTCTGTCTTTTTGAGACAGGGTCTCCCTGTAGCCCCAGCTGTCCTGTAACTCACTCTGTAGCAGAGGCTGGCCTTGAACTTACAGATCCCCCTGCCTCTGCCCCACCCCCACCCCCCACACATGAGTTCTTAATGATATGTCTGACCCTCAGACCTTGCCACTACCACCTTTCTTCCCTATCACTTCTCTCTCTCTCTCTCTCTCTCTCTCTCTCTCTCTCTCTCTCTCTCTCTGTCTAAGTGCTCTCTCAAATGACACATCATCAACCACCTTTTTACCTCCCTCTTACCTCCTGGCCTTTAACAAATACATGATTTCTGTATTTGGGGCCTATTTAGAGCCCTTTTATTTAAGCCTGTCAGGAAAGCAACAGGAGCGACCTATGTTCTGTAGAGATCCTGGGCATGGAGTAAGCAAGGTATAGGCTGCCTCACCTACCATCCGCCAGTCTTCTCATTGCCTTCTTTTCTGAACTCAGCTCCAGGGAGTGATCCCTTCATGTCCTCAGGGCAGGGCCCCAACGGCGGGATGGGTGACCCCTACAGCCGTGCTACTGGCCCTGGGCTGGGAAATGTGGCTATGGGACCACGACAGCACTATCCCTATGGAGGTCCTTATGACAGAGTGAGGTAAGTACGGCTCCTGCACTTGTCCTACCCTGGTACCTTGCAACTATAGTGTTCTCAGTTCCATTCTCTAATGTTGTTTAGGACGGAGCCTGGAATTGGGCCCGAAGGAAATATGGGCACTGGGGCCCCCCAGCCAAATCTCATGCCTTCCACTCCAGACTCGGGGATGTATTCTCCTAGCCGCTACCCCCCGCAGCCTCAGCAGCAGCAGCAGCAGCAGCGGTAAGTGACACTTGGTCCCACTGCCACTGTGCCTTCTGGCTTTGTTGTTCTCTACTCTAACCCTCTTTTCTCTTCTGCAGACATGATTCCTATGGCAATCAGTTCTCTACCCAAGGCACCCCTTCCAGCAGCCCCTTCCCCAGCCAGCAGACCACAATGTATCAGCAGCAGCAGCAGCAGGTGAGAAAAGCTGTGAATGGACTGTCCCACAAGTCCCCCTAAAACCAATAAATAGCCAACTCTGTAATCT
Source organism: Rhizomys pruinosus (assembly GCA_009823505.1). NCBI lineage: Eukaryota > Metazoa > Chordata > Mammalia > Rodentia > Spalacidae > Rhizomys > Rhizomys pruinosus. The sequence goes on along the minus strand of VZQC01010550.1, from coordinate 1,997,930 downwards.
GTAGAAATCTGAAATCTACTTTGGGTACTTTGGTATTCCTCTCACCCAAATCGCCAATTCTGAGTGGAGATCTGAGTGGAGAGTTAGTCCTCAGTCAGGTTCCCCGTGTAGAGTCCACTCAAATCTCCTTGTTCTTTTTTTTTTTTTTGGCTTTTCGAGACAGGGTCTCCCTGTACCCCCAGCTGTCCTGGAACTCACTGTGTAGACCAGTCTGGCCTTGAACTCACAGAGATCCACCTGCCTCTGCCTCCCGAGTTCTAGGATTAAAGGCGTGAGCCACCACGCCCGGTGTCTCCTTGTTCTTTAAAAGGGCTTCTGGGGCTGGAGACATAGCCTAGCGGTTAAGAGCGCCGACCGCTCTTACAGAGGACCCGGGTTCGATCCCCAGCACCCACATGGTGGCTGAGAACCGTCTGAAGCTCCAATTCCAGGAGAACTCCAGTTCCAGGGGAATCCGAGACCCTCTTCTGACCTCCGCGGCGTTGCACGACACGGGTGCACAGACTTGCATGCAGACAGTACATTCATACACATACAAAAATAAAGAAAATTAATAAAAAAAAAAAATAATAATAAAAGGGCTTCTAGAAACAGACCTTATTTTGATTTCTGGGGTTTTGAATATTTTTCTACTTGGAGAACCCCAGAAGAAAAAATAGTGGTTGCTCTCAAAAACAACTCTAAAAGGTAATTTGCACAGGTGGTCCTTTGTTCTCTTGGATTCTGGTCCTCAGAGAGGCAAAATGAAGTGAGGAAGGGTCCGATGATAACCAGCCTAGCACTGTGAATCTCGTGTGACTGAATGATCGATGTTAATTTCCCCTCTGCTTTCTCTGCCCTAGAATTATAAGCGGCCAATGGATGGCACATATGGTCCTCCTGCCAAGCGCCATGAAGGGGAAATGTACAGTGTGCCGTATAGCGCCGGGCAGGGGCAGCCTCAGCAACAGCAGTTGCCTGCAGCTCAATCCCAGTCTGCCAGTCAACAGCAAACTGCCCAGCCTTCCCCTCAGCAAGATGTGTACAACCAGTATGGCAATGCCTACCCTGCTGCTGCCACTGCTGCTGCTGAACGCCGACCAGCAGGCGGTCCCCAGAACCAGTTTCCATTCCAGTTTGGCCGAGACCGTGTCTCTGCACCCCCTGGTTCCAATGCCCAGCAGAACATACCACCACAAATGATGGGCGGCCCCATACAGGCATCAGCTGAGGTTACTCAGCAAGGCACTATGTGGCAGGGGCGCAATGACATGACCTACAATTATGCCAACAGGCAGAGCACAGGCTCTGCCCCCCAGGGTCCTGCATATCATGGCGTGAACCGAACAGATGAAATGTTGCACACGGATCAGAGGGCCAACCACGAAGGCCCATGGCCTTCCCATGGCACACGCCAGCCTCCATATGGTCCCTCAGCCCCTGTGCCTCCTATGACAAGACCCCCTCCATCTAACTACCAGCCCCCACCAAGCATGCAGAATCACATTCCTCAGGTATCCAGCCCCGCTCCCCTGCCCCGGCCAATGGAGAACCGCACCTCTCCTAGCAAAACTCCATTCCTGCACTCTGGGATGAAAATGCAGAAGGCAGGTCCACCAGTACCCGCCTCACATATAGCACCTGCCCCTGTGCAGCCTCCTATGATTCGGCGGGATATTACCTTCCCACCTGGCTCTGTTGAAGCCACACAGCCAGTGTTGAAGCAGAGAAGGCGGCTCACAATGAAAGATATTGGTAAGAGATCTCCCTGATTGGGTAGCTGCTTCTACCCCTTTCCGTCTGGTGCATTGTTCCCATCATCCTAATATTCTAGCTAAATCTGATAGAAGCCAAAGAATTTGGGAGAAGGAAGGAATAAGCTGGTTTCAGGTTTTTCTTTAAGGCATTGCCCTATGTTGATGTCATAAGGCACTTAGATGCAGTGAAGGGCAGGCATGTGTCCAGATAGGAACTCCTGTTATCTCAGAGTAGCCTAATGGGGCAGCCCTGGGGACACTTCTAGCCAACCTAGGCTCGGTGGATAGACAACACAGAGGTTTATTTCAGGAACACCGGAGGCATGGCGGGTAATGATGTCCCTCAAGTCTGGGCTCCTGGCAGAGAGCACATGGGCGTTAGACACCATTAACATCCTACTATATGATGACAACAGCATTATGACCTTCAACCTCAGTCAGGTGAGTACGTATTTCAGGGGAAGATGTGGAAGGGCTGGGAAATTCTTGACGTAGATTATCCCAAGTGACAGCAGGAGTCAGGCCATCAGCCAGCACAGTTCTTTCGGTTTCCTGGATGTCTTCTGTGCTGACACTTTGCTCTCCTTAACACTGGACCCAGGGCCAGGATATTGAGAACAATGGTCATTTACATGAACTATCATGTTGGTGGGTGCATTAATGAAGGACTGAGTTCAAAAGTAGTTTTTATTAAAATTATTTATTTGGGGGTTTTTTGGTAGGGTGGTGGGACAGTCTCATTAAGTCAACCATTCTGGCCTCAAATTTAGATGCTGGGATTACAGGTGTAAGCCACCATGCTGTGCTGAGAGAAACTTTTTGTTATTGGTAAGAAATATAAGACGTGGGGCCTGGAGAGATGGCCTAGCAGTTAAGAGCGCCCACTGCTCTTGCAGAGGACCCAGGTTCGATCCCCAGTACCCACATGGCAGTCAAGAACCGTCTTTAACTCCAGTTCCAGGGGAATCCAACACCCTCTTCTGACCTCCGTGGTGTTGCACGACATGGGTGCACAAACCTACATGCAGACTGTACATTCATACACATAACAAATAAATTAAAAAAAAAAAAAAAAGACTTAAGGTTGGAGAGATGGCTCAGCAGTTAAAAGCACTGGCTGCTCTTGCAGAAGACCTAGGTTTGATTCCCACACCCATATGGCAGCTAACAACTGTCCACAATTCCAGTTCCAGGGGATCCACTGCCCATTTCTGTCCTTCATGGTCATTGCACAACACGGGTGCATTTAAACACATATAGACAATATACTCATACACATTACAAAAGAGAAGGAAAGAATATAAAACTTGGGGCTGGTGAGATGGCCAGTACCGTAGCTTGCCATTTAGCCATCAGATTAATTCCCAGAACCCACAAAAAAGTGGAAGGAGATAAATGACTCAAGTTGTCCTTGGACCTCCACATGGATCTTGTGTCCCTCATGCCCACCTGACCCCAACCCCCCAGTATTTTTTTTTTTTTAATGCAAGACTAGGGGCCGGAGTTATGGCTCGGTTGGTAAAGTTCTTCCCCATCATGCACAAGGCCCTAGGGTCCAGTCCTCTAGTACTGCATAAACCGGGTATGATGGTACATGCATAAACATAGGGGTAAAGGCAGATCAGGAAGGAAGGACATATATTCTAGTCTTGTACAGAAAATCCTATGGTATTTGAATCAGTGAACAAAGCAGTTGTTTTCCCTTTTTTTTGCTACTTCTGGAGTCAGAGACCATTGTTAATCTCTGTTTTCTTAGGTATAAAGTAGGTGGGGGTTTTCTTATCTTTTTTGTCCTGCTATTGGGATCCTACTTCTGGTTCATGCCATTCTATCCAGTTCATCTTTAACCCTTTTTTTAAACGTCCTTGAGGGGCATTGTTATGACTTAATATATTTTTGCTTTTCTTTATTTAATATTTTCTTCATGTCATACTTAGAACAACCCTCCAAACGTAGCCATTTAGAGTTGAGTAAATAGGCTCAAGAATATATCCTTCCCAAGGTTCACATGGCTGTCAACAGAATCTTTCTGAACTCGAGGCTGGCTTTGTTTATATAATTTAATTTTTGTGTGTGTGCAAGGTCTCATACTGTCGCTCAGATTGGTCTAGAGTTCATTATGTATCATACTACCCCCCCCCCCCCCCGCTGGCCTTGAACTAAAGCAGTCCTCCTGCCTCAGTCTCCCAAAGACTGGGATTATGTTTGTGATTCACCATATGTGGCCAAACAAAGCCTGACTTTTTCCATTGCTTAATGTTTCTGTCCATAAAAAAGTAAAGGAGCAAATTTAGATTATTTTCCATGTTGTAGGAACAGCCTTAAAAAGTTAAGGAATTTTCATGATTGATTGTTATCGGTAGTCATTTTGCTATATGTTCAGCCAAAGATTATTATAAGTGGAAATTTGTAGAGAGTAGATGAGCACTGTTAACAGTGCATTCCCCATTTTTCTTCTTGGGTTGTCTGGCCCCCTGCTCCCCCGACTCCTTGTTTTTTTGAGGTAGGATCTCCCTGTTAGCCCCAGTGAGGATGGACCTCAGTGATCCACCTGCCTCTGCCTGCACAGAGTGCTGGGGTTGAAGGTGTGTGCTTCCATACCCTACATATTCCCTTCTTAGCTTGTGTTGGAAAGGGTCATCCCTCCATGCTTAGAGCTTAGCTTCATACAGCCATGGGATATAGGAAATATCCTAGTGGGGTGAGAGCAGTGACCAGCAGGTGGGAAACCAGCCTGATGAAAAGCAGAATGCCCATTCAGAAAGGAGGTTAGTGATGGCTGAAGTGGAGAGCAGTGGCTTACATTTTCGTCCTGCTGAAGGCAGGCTTGTTTGGCCAAAAGAAAGCTTTGAGCTCGCTCTTTGCAAAGGAAAAGGATTAGAAGAGAACATCAAGTTTCCTCTGAATCCTTAAGGGAAGGGGCAACTCTGAGTGAGCAGAATGTCTAGCTTGAGGGAAAGGGGAAATGGAATAGAACTTGGGGACTCTCAAGTCAAGGGTTCTTCCCTTCATTTACTTCCTTTTATCTTTCAGCTCCCAGGGTTGCTAGAGCTCCTTGTGGAATACTTCCGTCGATGCTTGATTGAGATCTTTGGCATTTTAAAGGAGTATGAGGTGGGTGACCCAGGACAGAGAACACTACTAGACCCTGGGAGATTCAGCAAGGTGTCTAGCCCAGCCCCTACGGAAGATGAGGAGGAGGAAGAACTTCTAGGTCCTAAACTAGAGGAGGAGGAAGAAGAGGAGGTAGTTGAAAATGATGAGGAGATGGCCTTTTTGGGCAAGGACAAGGCAGCTTCAGAGAATAGTGAAGAGAAACTAGTCAGTAAGTTTGACAAGCTTCCAGTAAAGATCATACAGAAGAATGACCCGTTTGTGGTGGACTGCTCAGATAAGCTTGGGCGTGTTCAGGAGTTTGACAGTGGCTTGCTGCACTGGCGAATTGGCGGTGGGGACACCACCGAGCATATCCAGACCCACTTTGAGAGCAAGATAGAGCTGCTGCCTTCCAGGCCTCGTGTGCCCTGCCCAACACCCACCCGGAAACATATCTTAACAGCAGAGGGCACACCAGGGACAACAGAGCAGGAGGGCCCCCCACTTGATGGCCTTCCAGAAAAACGGATTACAGCCACCATGGATGACATGCTGTCCACTCGGTCTAGCACGTTGGCTGAGGAGGGAGCAAAGAGCGCGGAGGCCGCCAGGGAAAGCAGCAAGTTTCCATTTGGCATTAGCCCGGCACAGAGTCACCGGAACATTAAGATCCTAGAGGATGAACCCCACAGTAAGGATGAGACCCCACTGTGTACCCTTCTTGACTGGCAGGATTCCCTTGCTAAGCGCTGTGTCTGTGTCTCCAATACCATCCGAAGCCTGTCATTTGTGCCAGGCAACGACTTTGAGATGTCCAAACACCCAGGGCTGCTGCTTATCCTGGGCAAGCTGATCCTCCTGCACCATAAGCACCCAGAGCGGAAGCAGGCACCACTAACTTACGAGAAAGAGGAGGAACAGGACCAAGGGGTGAGCTGTAACAAGGTAGAGTGGTGGTGGGACTGCCTGGAGATGCTCCGGGAAAACACCTTGGTTACCCTTGCCAATATCTCGGGGCAGTTGGACCTATCCCCGTATCCCGAGAGCATTTGCCTGCCTGTCCTGGATGGACTCCTACACTGGGCAGTTTGCCCTTCAGCTGAAGCCCAGGACCCCTTCTCCACCCTAGGCCCCAACGCTGTCCTCTCCCCCCAGAGGTTGGTCTTGGAGACCCTCAGCAAACTCAGCATCCAGGATAACAATGTGGACCTGATCCTGGCCACACCCCCCTTCAGCCGCCTGGAGAAGTTGTATAGTACCATGGTGCGCTTCCTCAGTGACCGAAAGAACCCAGTGTGCCGGGAGATGGCTGTGGTACTGCTAGCCAATCTGGCGCAGGGGGACAGCCTAGCAGCCCGGGCCATTGCAGTGCAGAAGGGCAGCATCGGCAACCTCCTGGGCTTCCTTGAGGACAGCCTTGCTGCCACACAGTTCCAGCAGAGCCAAGCCAGCCTCCTCCACATGCAAAACCCACCCTTTGAGCCAACTAGTGTGGACATGATGCGGCGGGCTGCCCGTGCGCTGCTTGCCCTGGCCAAGGTGGACGAGAACCACTCAGAGTTCACTCTGTACGAGTCACGGCTGTTGGACATCTCAGTATCACCATTGATGAACTCATTGGTTTCACAAGTCATTTGTGATGTACTGTTTTTGATTGGCCAGTCATGACAGCTGTGGGACACCTCCCCTTCCCGTGTGTGTGTGAGTGTGTGGAGAACTTAGAAACTGACTGTTGCCCTTTATTTATGCAAAACCACCTCAGAATCCAGTTTACCCTGTGCTGTCCAGCTTCTCCCTTGGGAAAAAGTCTCTCCTATTTCTCTTTCCTCTCCCACCCGCTCCCTCACACCTTTCTGTTCCTCATCCTCACCTGGCTTCCCTCAGGACCCCACCCTATTTGAAAAGACAAAGCTCTGCCTACATAGAAGACTTTTTTTATTTTAACCAAAGTTACTGTTTACAGTGAGTTTGGGGAAAAAAAAATGGCTTTCCCGGTCCTCGCATCAACGGGATGCCACATTTCATAACTGTTTTTAATGGTTAAAAAAAAAAAAAAAGAAAAAAAAAGAAAAAAAAATACAAAAAAAAACCCTGAAGGACAAAAAGGTGACTGCTGAACTGTGTGTGGTTTTTGTCGTACATTCACAATCTCGCAGGAGCCGAGAAGTTCGCAGTTGTGAGCAGACTCTGTTCACTGGAGAGGCCTGTGCAGTAGAGTGTAGACCCTTTCATGTACTGTACTGTACCCCTGATACTGTAAACATACTGTAATAATAATGTCTCACATGGAAATGAGAGAGGACGCTGGGTCAGCAGCAAGCTGTAGTTTTTAAAAATGTTTTTAGTTAAATGTTGAGGAGAAAAAAAAAAAGGCTTTTCCCCCAAAGTATCATGTGTGAACCTACAACACCCTGACCTCTTTCGCTCCTCCTTGATTGTATGAATAACCCTGAGATCACCTCTTAGAACTGGTTTTAACCTTTAGCTGCAGCGGCTGCGCTGCCACGTGTGTATATATGACGTTGTACATTGCACATACCCTGAATCCCCACAGTTTGCCCCCCCCAGCTACCCCTTTATAGTATGACGAGTTAACAAGTTGGTGACCTGCACAAAGCGAGACACAGCTATTTAATCTCTTGCCAGACATCGTCCCTCTTGGTGCGATGCTGTACAGGTCTCTGTAAAAAGTCCTTGCTGTCTCAGCAGCCAATCAACTTATAGTTTATTTTTTCTGGGTTTTTGTTTTGTTTTGTTTTCTTTCTAATCGAGGTGTGAAAAAGTTCTAGGTTCAGTTGAAGTTCCTGATGAAGAAACACAATTGAGATTTTTCAGTGATAAAATCTGCATATTTGTATTTCAACAATGTAGCTAAAAACTTGATGTAAATTCCTCCTTTTTTTTCCTTTTTTGGCTTAATGAATATCATTTATTCAGTATGAAATCTTTATACTATATGTTCCACGTGTTAAGAATAAATGTACATTAAATCTTGGTAAGACTTTTGTGAGGCTTTTTTTATTTCCAAATTATTTAAAAGCTTGACCCTCAGCTAGAGAGATGGCTCATGGATAAGAGCACATACTGCTCTTGGAGAGGCTTGAGATTAGTTTCCTGCACTCAGATTGGGCAGCTCACAACCACCTGCAACTCCAGTTCCAGGGAATCAAAAGCATCTAGTCTCTGTGGGCATCTACACAGACACACATACAAATAGTTAAAAATAGGGGATGGAGGCTGGAAAGATGCCTCAGGTTAAGAGCACTGGCTGCTCTGACCTGGGTTTGCTTCCCAGCACCCATATGGCAGCTGTCATAACTCTGGTTCCAGGAGATCCAACTTCCGACAAAGGTACACTAACATGCATACAGCTAGTACACTCACACAGTAGAAATGGTATTTTTTAAAAGCAAAAATAATTTTCGGGACTGGAAAGGTGGCTGAGCAGTTTAGAGCACTGGCTGCTCTTGCAGAGAATTCACATGACTGCTAACAACCTTCTGTAGCTCCAGTTCCAGGGCAGCCTCCATCACCTGTATCTCCAGACTGGCTCTTTCTTGTGACTCCAGGCTATTCAGTCTTAAGTGCAAATTTAAGTTGAGAATATACGGGCTAGCCGGGCGTGGTGGCGCACGCCTTTAATCCTAGCACTTGGGAGGCAGAGGCAGGCGGATCTTTGTGAGTTCAAGGCCAGCCTGGTCTACAGAGTGAGTTCCAGGACAGCTGGGGCTACAGGGAGACCCTGTCTCGAAAAGACCAAAAAAAAAAAAAAAAAGTACACAGGCTAAAGTGCTCTGGCTTCCCTAAGTAGACTGCTCTCAGTTCTGTCAGTAAATGGCAAGTCCAACCTTGTGTTGTTTGGCTAAGGAAAAATCTTTGACTAATTTCTACATCCAGTTTGTTATCACTCCAGAAAACTATTCTCAGTCCTACTACTGCTGTTCAGAACTCTGTCACATCTTTCCTCAATTCTTAATGCCTTCCCTGCTGAATAGTATGTAGTGCACCCCTTTTGTCCGGAACTGCAGAGCCAGGCAGATCTGTGACCTTGAGGCCAGCCTGGTCTACGTAGTTCCAGACCACCTGTAGCTACAGGGAGACACTGTCTCAAAAAAAAAAAAAAAAAGGTTCCTTCTAATTCAGGAGGCATAGACAGACTGATTCTCTCTGAAACGAGGCCAGCCTGATCTATATAGTGAATTCCAGTCCAGCTGGGGCTACAGGGAAACCCTCTCAAAAATAAGTAAAAATCCAGGAACCTGCGGGGTGTGGTGGTAACATGCCTTTAATCCCAGCACTCCCGTCTCAAAAAGACACCCCCCCCCCAAAAAAAAAAATCCAGGAACCTTTCAATGGTGTATGAAGCCTTTGGTTTTAGTCTAGTTGGCTGCTACCTTATTGGTACTATCTCTGATTGCCAATACTCCACTGTACAAGAAGTTTCCATCTTGAGCTGTTAGGTCCAGAAACCATTGTACTTTTTCCCTCTACACAGAATTCTCTAAAGAGCTTCCTCTGATCTTTGTTCAAATGTCCTGGGGGGCTCTGGGTGTAGCTGGTGGTAGAGTACGTGCTTAGCATGCTCAAAGACTTAAATTAGGACTCAACTCCCAAAGAAAGGGGTGAGGACTGTCAAGATGGCTCAGCACATAAAGGTGCTTACCACTGAGCCTAAATGACCTAAGTTTGATTCCTCACCTCCACATGCAGATACAATGTGGGTTTTTTTTTGTTGTTGTTTTTTAAATCCTGGCTACCTCATTTTTTATTTTGAGACAAGATCTCATGTAGCCCAGGCTGACCTCAAATTTATGTAACCTGACCTTGACCAACCTTATTTAAATGGCAAATGGATATTGAAGAGATGGCTCAAGGTTTGAGTGCATGAGGCTCTTACAGAGGACTCAAGTTGAGTTCCCAGACCCAAGGTTGTGTGACTTACAACTGCCTGTCACCAGCCCTGCTCTCTGCAAGCACCTGTGCTCGCATGCATATACCCACACCACACCACCATCCACACACATGTAGTCACATAATTTTAAAAAAAATTTTATTTAATCCTACCACTTGGGAGGCAGAGGCAGGTGGATCTTTGTGAGTTCAAGGCCAGCCTGGTCTACAGAGTGAGTTCCAGGCCAGCTGGGGCTATAGGGAGACCCTGTCTCAAAAAGACCAAAAATAATAATAAAATAAAATTTAAGGGTTGGGGATTTAGCTCTAGTGGTATAGCATTAGCCTACCAAGCACAAGTCCCTGGGTTCATTTCCTCAGCTCAGAACCAAAAACAGAATTTTATTTTATTTTTGTCTTTTCGAGACAGGGTCTCCCTGTAGCCCCTGCTGTCCTGGAACTCGCTCTATAGACCAGGCTGGCCTTGAACTCACAAAGATCCGCCTGCCTCTGCCTCTGCCTCCCAAGTGCTAGGATTAAAGGCATGCACCACTACACCCGGCCAAAAACAGAATTTTAAAGTAAATTGAAAACTGAAATCTCAGGGTTAGAGAGATGGCTGAGGTTAAGAGCACCATGGTCCAATTCCCAGTACCCACATGGCAGCTAATGACCATCCTTAACTGCAGTTCCAGGAGAATCTGATGCCCTCTTCTGACCACCTCAGGCATTGCATGATATGCGTGCATTTACACATATGCAGGCAAGACACATACACATAAAATATTTTTAAAAATTGTACTCTCAGCCAGGCATGGTGGCGCACACCTTTAATCCTAGCACTCGGGAGGCAGAGGCAGGCAGATCTCTGTGAGTTCAAGGCCAGCCTGATCTACAGAGTTCCAGGACAGCTGGGATTACAGGGAGACCCTGTCTTGAAAAGACCCCCCCAAAAAAAAAAATTGTACTGTCAGCCAGATATGGTGGTGCATGCCGTTAATCCTAGCACTTGGAAGGCAGAGACAGGCAGATCTCTGTGAGTTCAAGGCCAGCCTTGGTCTACAGAGTGAGTTCCAGGCCAGCTGGGGCTACATGGAGACCCTGTCTCAAAAAGACCAAAAAATAAAAAAATTGTATTCTCAAGCTGGGCGTGGTGGCGCACACCTTTAATCTTGGCACTCAGGAAGCAGAGAGAAATGATGGATCTCTGAGAGGTCAAGGCCAGCATTCTCAAGAAATAAAAAATCCATTCACTGGCTCCCTGGCCTTTTTCCCTACTCCGCCTTACTTTCCTATGTCATCTGTTAGCCTCTGGACCTCTGTGTTTTATATTACCTGTCATCTGGAACACAAGCTCTATGAATAGGAGAGTTGATGTTATTCACTGCTACATCCCTTTTCTAACATACATCCTGGCACACAGTACCTTCTTAATAACTACTTGAGTGAAATTCTAGATGGGAGCAGATGGAGTTGCTTTTAGGTCAGTCAGTCTCAGTACATACCCTCTCTGTTCATCCCTTCCCTTAGAACAGAGAAAATCCATGTTCATTATGTTTCTGAAATAAATCAGAAGTTGGCCAGGCAAGGTGGCACACACCTTTAATCCCAGCATTCAGGAGACAGGCAGGCTGATCTCTGTGGATTGAGGATAGCCTGGTCTACACAGTTCCAGGCCAACCAAAGCTACATAGTGAGACCCTGTCTAAAAAAAAGAGGGGGGCTGGAGAAATAGCTCAGCAGTTAACACTGGCTGTTCTTCCAGACGACCTGGGTTTGATTCCCAGCACCCACATGGCAGCTAACAACTGTAACTCTAGTTCCAGGTTCTCTGATGCCCTCTTCTGGCCTCAACAGGCATTGCACAACACAGGTGCACTTACATACATGGAGGCAATACACATACACATACACATAAGATAAATAAAATATTTCAAAATAAAAAAGTCAGAAAAATCAGAAATACTGGCAAGACTTGATTGTAGATACAGTGAAGATGCTTTTTTTAATTTTAAAATAAATTATTTTTTTTATGTGTATGAGTATCTGCATGAAGGTTTGTGCACCCCTGTCGTGCAATGCCGCAGAAGTCAGAAGAGGGTGTTGGATTCCCCTGGAACTGGAGCTAAAGATGGTTCTCTTTTTTTATGTTATTTTTGTTTTTAGATGTATGAGTGCATTGCCTGCAGATATGTAAGCACACTAGCATGAAGGTAGAAAAGAGTATCAGATTTCCCTGAAAGTAGAGTTATAGATGGTTGTTAGCTGCCATGTGTGTGCTGAGAAACAAACTCAGGTCCTCAGCATAAGCACCATTTCTTGACTGCTGAGCTATCTCCCCAAACCCCAGGTTTGTTTGTTCGTTTGTTTCTTTGTTTGTTTTTCCAGAGATGCAGGGATGTTTTTCTTTCTTTTTATATATATTTTTTTTATCAAATCTAGACCCGTGTCCCCCCATCCCCCCACCCCACCAGAGCTCATGCATTCTGCCAAACATGCTTTTCATCTCTTTCTCAGTCTTTCTCAATATTCTCCATGTGGAAGTTGACTGTTTTGAGAAGTTCACTGTTTCAGTCAGTTCTTTGATGCAGTCCTTTCTGTTGTTTTGTTGTTGTTGTTGTTGTTTCCAATATGCATCACTCCCAACTGCTTTGGACAAAAGCTCAAAGGGCCATGCACAAGAAATAGTTACAACTGGGGCTGGAGAGATAGCCTAGCGGTTAAGAGCACCGACTGCTCTTGCAGAGGATCTGGGTTCGATCCCCAGCACCCACATGGCGGCTGAGAACCGTCTGTATCTCCAATTCCAGGAGAACTCCAGTTCCAGGGGAATCCAACGCCCTCTTCTGACCTCTGCGGCATTGCATGACACGGGTGCACAGACCTACATGCAGACAGTACATTCATACACATAAATAAATAAATTAAAAAAAAAAAAAAAGAAAGAAATAGTTACAACTAGGTAATTGGCACTAGCATCCACAGATGAGGGATACCATTCTTCGTTTGTTTTTCTGGGACTGTGTTACTTCACTCAGCATGATGTCCTCTAGCTCCAGCCATTATCCTGCAAAGCTCATGATGTCATCTTTCTTTACTGCTGCATAGAACTCCATTGTGTAGATGTACCACATTTTCTCTATCCACTCATCAGTTGAGGGGCATTTGGGTTGGTTCGAGCTCCTTGCTATTGTGAAGAGAGCTGAAATAAACATGGCCATGCATGTACCTCTGCAGTGGGGTGAGTCTTGAGGGTGAATCTTGAGTAATATAGCTGGGTCGGGTGGCAAGTTCATTCCAAGTCTTCCAAGGGTTCTCCACACTGCTTTCCATAGTGGCTGTATGAGTTTACATTCCCACCAGCAGTGGATGAGTGTTCCCCTTTCCCCACAACCTCTCCAGCACTTGGTATCATTTGTTTTCTTGATCCTAGCCAGTCTTATTGGAGTAAGATGATATCTTAAAGTGGTTTTTATTTGCATTTCCTTAATGATTAGTGATGTTGAACACTTCTTAAGGTGTTTCTCAGCCATCTCTAATTCCTCACTTGTGAAGTCTCTGTTCAGCTCTTTGCTCCATCTATTGAGTGGGTCATTTGTTTTCTTTTTCTTTGTTTTTTGAGTAATTTATATATTCTGGAAATCAATGCTTTGTCAGATGTATTTGCAGTGAAGGTTTCCTCCCACTCTGTGGGATTTCTCTTCACTTCCTTGATTGTTTCTTTTGATGTACAGAAGCTTTTGAGTTTAATGAGGTCCCATTTGTCAATTGTTGATCTTAATTCTTGCGCAGCTGCTGTCTGATTTAGGAAGTCTTTTCCTATGCCTATGTCTTGTAGTCAGTCTGCTGCCAACTTTTTCTTCTATTGCCTTCAGAGTTTGGGGTTTCATGTTGAGGTCTTTGATCCATCTGGAGTTGACTTTTGTACAGGGCGAGAGGTAGAGGTTTAATTTCATTCTTCTACAAGTGGTGATCCAGTTTTGCCAACACTACTTGCTGAAGATGCTGTCTTTTCTCCATTTTGTCTTCTTGGCCCCCTTGTCAAATATGAGATGACTGAAATTGTACGTGCTTCGGTTTTGTTCCATTGGTCAACAGGTCTGTTTTTGTGCCGGTACCAGGCTGTTTTTATGACTACAGCCCTGTAGTATAGTTTGAAGTCTGATATAGAGATCCCCTAAAGATGGTTTTTAGCCACCATGTGGGTGCTGGGAATTGAACCCGGGTCCTATACAAGAGCATTCGGCACTCTTTTTTTTTAAATTTTATTTATTTCTGTATGTGTATGAATGTACTGTCTGCATGCAGGTTTGTACACCCGTGTCGTGCAATGCCGCGGAGGTCAGAAGAGGGCGTTGGATTCCCCTGGAACTGGAGTTCTCCTGGAATTGGAGTTTCAGACGGCTCTCGGCCGCCATGTGGGTGCTGGAGATCGAACCCGGGTCCTCTGCAAGAGCATTCGGCACTCTTAACCGCTGAGCCATCTCTCCAGCTCCACTGAGATGCTTTTCAATTGACTACCTACTTGTATGAGTAATAAAATATGTCACCAGTAGTCCAACACAGCCCTGTAGTGAGGTATGTGTTCCGGCTCCCATTTTCCAATTAAATAAAAAGACTAGGGACAGTCAAAGGCTTAACTTTTTTTTTTTTTTTTTTTGTCTTTTTGAGACAGGGTCTCCCTGTAGCCCCAGCTGTACTGGAATTCACTATGTAGAACAAGCTGGCCTTGAACTCAGAGATCCACCTGCCTCTGCCTCCCTAGTGCTGGGATTAAAGGCGTGTGCCACCAGGCCTAGTTAAAGGCTTTTCTAAATTCAAATGCAAAACAAGGCCCACTGACTGAGGCCCACCAACTCCCCACTACACTGTTCTGTGCTTCCTCCCTCCGAAGAACAATCCAGACTCATTAAAGCCAGAGAGTGCTCAAGCTAAGCTTGTTTTGGTTGTATTTGGCATGAGGCAAAAGTGTCTCAAGAATTTTTGTCAAATGCTCATCATCACACACTGTGGCCATTAATAATTAAGTCAGGAATAGGAATGGATAATTAGTATTTATTAAGAAAGAAAAATCTTTGGAACCAACATGCTTTCTTAGGACTCTTCTGTTAAAAAAAAAAAAAAAACCTAAATGGAAAGTTTCTTGTATCTTTATTTTGTAAGTAATATTGCTAATGGCTATTTTTGCTCCAGGCCTCTTGAACTCCCATTTTCCAATGTAGAAAGTGCATTTCTGGGCTGTCTGTGGAGCATTCCTAGGAGTTGGTCTCCTGGGTTCCTTCATCCACTCTCCTGCAATGCAGGGGCTGCCTAGCCTGATCCTCAGTTTCTGACTGGAGTCACCTCTGGCCAAAAGAACTGCTGACCACTGAGCTGTGCGTAATTTGCTTTTGAGAAGTAAATAGAACCTCGCCAGTAGAGAACCCAGGGGTGTGGCCAGTAGTTCTTTTCCCAGGCTCCTCCCAACCCCCCACCCCCAAATGACCTTAACCTTACATAGCTGGATAGCAGCCAAACCCAGCCTAAACAATACTCTCAATCTCATTGGCCCTTCTGCTCTGCAGCCACTGCCACCCCCAAGAGGCTAAGGCCTTCCCTCCAGGCCTCTCAGCAGAGTCAACGTTTCCAACTACCGAAAGGCAAACAATGAAGTGTTTTTGGAAAATGTCCTGTGCGTTTTGAAGCATCAGTGTTTGGCACCTGCAGTTAGAGGTCAAACCTGGAGTAGATGGGCCTCTTCAAGTGGTAAGGAAAGGGTGCAAAGGGTCCAAGCCCTAATTGGTGTTTTTTCAGATGTCAGATGGATGTAAATACCACCCAGCATCCTTGGAAACTACTGATGGGATGCTTTTTTTTTTTTTTTTTTTTTGGTCTTTTCGAGACAGAGGGTCTCACCTGTACCCCAGCTGTCCCTGGAAACGCACTCCGTGTAGCCAGCGGGCCTTGAACTCACAAGATCCTGCCTGCCTCTGCCTCCCAATGCTAGGATTAAAAATAGGCATGGTGCCAACACGCCCCGGCGATTTTTGCGCTTTTTATCTACAGGGAAAAATGTTCTGAAAGGTATGGCTTCCTTTCATTGTGGGCATGAGCCTTGCCTGCTAACAGTAAACAGTGAGGAATCAGGGCAGTATGGTTGCCTTTGTCTCAGAGGTACAGCCTCCCATCCAGTGTCCCAGATTAGGGTCAGCTACTGCAATCTCATAGACAGAGGCTTTGGAATGTGTAATACCTGAAACAGAACTACTGAGAATAGATATATACACTGGGCTGGGATCAAGGCCATCTCCAGATGTTGAAGAAGGAGCAAGGCAAGGGGGCTCCTAAAAGCAGAAGTTGTCACAGTATTTAGGGAAGTGGTGGCTTATGAGAATTTGGCTAACTTCCCTTCAACTGCAAAGGGAACTGTGGTAATGGAGTTAGAAAAGTTCCTATGCTGTGGAAAGCACTTAGCCCAGCCCCATAAATGCCTATGGAGGCAAGGACTGGCGAGGCTCAAGGTGCATCCTCATTGCCTGTGGGCATGGGAGGCTTGCCGGATTGAAGAGAAGGTAGGTGGGCTTTAGGTAAGTGGGCAGTTAAAGTCTGGGGGTGGCCTTATCTAGGATGACTTAAGCACAGTTCATAAAGACTCCTCAGCCATGTGCAAAATAAAGAGGATGAAAAGGTTCAACGTGGGAAACAAATTATAGTAACATGAAGTTGCTGGCAAGTGGGCGCACACCGCGTACTCCCAACACTCAGAGGGCCAAGGAAAGAAGGGTCCATGAGTTGTGAGATCAGCCAGGGGCACACAGTAGAAGAACCCTGCTCTCAAATAACATAATGAGTACAGAACACAATGTTGAAAAGCTTGAGAACCTGAATTCAAGGCACAGTGTGACTTTGGGCACTTCCTCTTAGTGAGACCTTTATTTTCTTCCCTATAAATATGGTATGCGGGGACCAGGCTGGTAATGCACGACTTTAAAATCCCTAGCACTTGGGAGGGCAGAGGCAGTCAGATCGTTGTGGGTTAAGGCCAGCCTGGTCTACCAGAGCGGCTGCATTCTCAGCGCATAATCTTGGGGCTACAGGGAGACCTATTCTCTCGAAAGACCAAATTATAGTATATATATAATAAATATATATATAGTATATAATCTATAGATATATATGGTAGATAGTGGTGGAGAGATGGCTCAGCGGTAAGAGTGCCCGACTTGCTCTTCAGGAGACCCAGATACTCGATCCCAGCCACATCCACGACATGTCAGCTGAAAAACCCCGCTTTAACTCACATTCCCAGGGGAATCTTACCACCCACTCTTCACTGACCCCCCAACTTCGCACGGGCAACTGAATGACACGGGTGCCACAAACCTACATGCAACAGTACATGCATACCATATGAAAATAAATATAAATTTACAAATATATTAAAAATTAGGAGGGGCTGGAAGGAAAGGGCCTAGCGGTCTAAGAGCGTGAATGCTCTTAAGAGAACCCAGTTTCGACCCCAGCCATCCTCACACGATGGCCGGTGAAACGTCTGTGACTTCCTTGCCCATCTCCAGGCAGAACTCCAGTTCCAGGGGAACGTGAACCCCCTTCTGACCCTCCCCGCGGCAATCGCAAGACACAGTTGCGCAGACCTGCATGCAGACATACATTCATAACATGAAAAAAAAAAATAAAATAACAGAAAATAAAAATCAAAATTAAAAAATATTAAAAATAAGCCGCGTGTGATGGCGCACTGCCTTTAATCCGTAGCACTCTCCATGGGAGCAACATGGCAGGGGTACTTTCCTCGTGACTTTGTGAGTTCAAGGGCCAGTCCTGGTCTACAATTGAGTTCCAAGAACAGCCGGAGCGCTACAAAGGAGACCCTGTCTGTTCAAAAAGACCACAAAAAAATAAATACAATAAAAAAAAAAATAAAAACCAATAAATATCAAATATGGTATCAATGTTAAATGACACTACTCACCAGACAATATGTACTGAATGACCACCCACAAAAGCTTGGAACGCTCGCCTGGTTTTTGTTGTTATTTCATTTCATCTTTTTACTCTTTTTTTACACTTTTTTTTTTTTTTAATTAAGAAGTTCTTTGTGGGTTTGGAGAGATGGCCCAGCAGTTTAAGAGCAGATTGCTCTTGCCGATGGGACCTCGGTTTGCTTCACAGCCCCCCTCCTGGCATCTAAGAACCGTCTTTAAATTGGGCTTGGTGCCATTTAATCCTAGCACTTGGGAGGCAGAGGCAGGCATATCTCTGTGAGTCAAAGCCAGCCCGGTCTACCAGAGTGGTTTCCATTCCACCCAGACCACTGGAGCTGCTAGGTGAGTCCAGACCCAGCGTGGGGCCTAAAAATATAATTAAAAATTAAAACCACCGAAAAACCAAAACCGGGAGAAACCCTGTCTCAAAAAAGAAAAGGAAGAAGGAGGAATGCAGGAATTGAAGAAGGGATGGCGGGCGGGAGGTCTGGGCGGATGTAGGGAGGTCGGTAGGGATTGAGGGAGTTCTGTCACACTTCCCTCCTTTCCGCATCCCTCCCTAACACGCATCCCTACCGCCATCACCTCAAAGCCACGCCCGAGACGCTCATCTCTTCCCTGGTGCTCTTATCCACTGAGCTATTGTCCTGCCCAAGTCCCTCTTCTCAACTGCTTTCATTAATACATTGGTGAGAGAGTGCTCTGGTCTTCCATTACATTCCAAAAGTGGAGAACAGCCACTGAAATAAAGTTCATGAACAGGATAAGCAGGTGATGCTAAATACTATTAAGAAAACAGAGGAATGGGATAGATAGTCCCGAGGAAGTGTGGTGGTGGTGGTGGTGGTGGTGGTGATGGTGGGTGGTGAGGGTGGTGTGGTGGTGTGGTGGTGGTGGTAGTGAGGGTGATGG